>WAAF01010202.1:242673-735701 GCA_013400475.1 Tricholaema leucomelas | reverse complement strand
AGCCTGCAGCGTTGCTTGGGGTTGTTGTGGCCTGTCATGTTTTTTCTAAAGATAGGCGACAGAAATTAAACTCTCAGATCAAACTGGAGAGAAAATACAGAATTGTGTTTAGAGAGAGAGAAATACAGCCATAGATCTTACAAAGTGATTTGCCCATCCATGGCAAACCCCCTTGAAGTTTTCCCCATCCCCCAAAAAGCCTAAATCTACCTTCCCCAATGCTCCAATTCTCCCCCCACCCCACCAACGCCTCCACCAACCAAGAGGCCTACTGCTTACATGCTCCCAATACATTAGGTCCTGCCACACACCCAGGGCAGAAGGAAGAGGAAAGGAGAACCACACTCAGCAGCAGAGAAGGCTCATCTTGAAGATGGTTTCAGACTCACCATATCTGCCTTAGCAGGATTTGCTTGAGCAATGGAAGTTGGGTGAAAAAGCCCGAGTACAGCCCTGGACAAGGCTCCTCTAACTCAAAATGGAAGATGGGTTAAAAGTGTCTAGGCTGCAAGCTACAGAGGAAGCTCACAGCTTAATACACTCTGAGACAGATTCTCATTCATCAACCATTCAACCTTGTTCTGTTGTATCTGAACTTACTGGAATTTTACATAGACCTTTACTGGCCTTAAGTCACATTGTGCTGAAGCCACTCAGAGCCTGAGCTGCAGTTCACTGCAGAAGAGGAGGAGCACTACCATCAAAAACTGCAGTGGCTTAAACAAGATCCAGCTCAGAAGTGACCAAAACGTGACACCAATTCTGGAGCAGAGCGTGTCAATACCATTTTGTTGGGATGCCCTAATGTTCTCGCATTGAGTGGAACTTAAGACTTTGAGTTTGACCCCTTGTACACAGTCAAAATGGCCTAGGGCCTGCAGAGTTAAAATACCCATGCACCCATTCCCACTACCCATGCATGATTGGAATTGGAGGTCTTCATAAGGTGGTGCTGGCTGCTGAAAAGCTGACTTGGTCTGATGCATGGCTTTGCATGCCTACCACTTCTGTTAGGAAATAAAAGTAGCTTTCCTCTATCCAAAAGACAGTTTGCTCCTTTTAACTGTGGAAGGTTAGAATTACAAAAGAGGGAGATCAGCAAGATCTTACAAATTTAGCTGCTTCTAGGCTACCAGACTTATTATGTTATTGGTCAAGGGAGTTACTGTAGCTGTCTATTTTTATCACTGTATTTTTAAAACACACAAAGAGCAAGACACTCCCTTTTAGGAGAACAATGAATAAACCAAAATAAATTAATTACTGTGTGGTGTGAGCAAGGGTGGTGGAAACAGGCTATTTGTGGGCATTCTCCTTGTCAAGAGCTGTTATTTCATTTCAGTGATCAGACCAGCTTTTTTATGTTTGTGTCTGTCTAGATAAGATGCTCTCACCTCATAGTAATTTCAAGAAAATCAAATTCTTTCTGCTTTGAGCAAAGATAAGAACTGAAACAGGTGAACTACACGAGCCAGAGACCACTCACAGGCTGGAGATCACAATCAAAAAGAAACTCGCACTGGGTAAATAGTTTGCCCTCCTAGTTAGGTGCTCTCCTGGCATGCAAAGCATGTCCCCTGCTCACTAGCTGGCTAACTTTGGAAAAGCAAAAGCCAAATTAAAATGCCACAGGTCATTAACTCTGAATTAGCACATTCTGTCTCTAGATCAGTGGACAACCAGACAGGAATGTAATTGCAAACTGCATTTTTGTAAGATATGGGGGGGTTGCCAGATGAGAGCAAGTAGCTCTGTGCAGTCCAACTTCAGACATTCCCAGAATCTGCAAAGCTGGGGAAACCTTTCTGGCTAGAAGTCTGAGGCTGAGGTGACCTGCAAGCAGTTATGGTCAGTGTGATACCTGTTTAACATTTATCATAGGAATCAGAAGCACTTCTCAAGCCACATCTGTGTCTGAGCATGCATGCACACCGTAGAAGAGGATGGAGTAAAACTCAAAGGAAAGGCTATCATTGCAGATCACAGATTTGTCTTGGGTAGATTTTTAGGCAAGCAAGTCAGTGAAATCTTTTTGTCATAGATTTTCTGGAATAAACCACAGAGTGCCCTAGCAGCAACAGGAGTATTGGCTGCTTCACCTGGTAATACACTTTGCTAAGCTGTCTAGAATTAGTAGTGGTGACATTCCCTATAGGCTTTTTCTTAGCCATGGGTGGAATGGTGATGAAGGACATCTGGCTTCTTCCAAGTCAAATCACTGTTCAGCTGTTCTTAGTCCTGCTCTGATTGATTTTCTTTCCACTCCCATCAATTTACCACAACAATAAAATGAAAAATAGGAAAAGAAACTAAACTTGGACTTCTCAGGAGGTTAGCCATTTGGGTATAGGCACTTTTCCAACCATGTTAATGTCATGGAGATAATAAAAAAAGCTGCATTCAAACCACTAACATTCTTGGCCTGTGCTGGATAAATACAGAGAAGATTTTAAGTCATCTGGACAATGCAAATGGATTTATTTAGATACTTCCTACTCCACTTGAAGTCTACAAAAATATCCTTAGAGGAAGATGCTAATGTGACAAATACCTTCCAAACAACTATTACACAGTATAGATGAACTAAAAAACATTCCAGTCTCAGAGTAATGTACTGGATAGAAACACTGATCATGACTCAAAACCTCACTGGTTGCTGTGATTTGCAATGTCAGAGGCTTGGACAAGCAGGGAGTCACTCGTGGAAGAAAAAAACAGTAGGGTTTCTATCAACTCATGACCTGCATGCACGGACATGCTTTCAAACACCTGCCTGTTTCTTCCCCAGCCCCTCAAAGCATGGTGGAAATAAGCATATGATGAGGTGAGTTTGTTTACCTCTGTCTGGTAGGCATCATAAAGGAATCCTATTCCACTTGAATAAAACTGGCATCGTTTGTTATACAAAGGTCTTGGCTCCTGTAAAGAGAAAAAGAGCCAAAAAGTACTGAGTCTGGAGGAAGTGTGAAGGCACCATACATACCCCATGTTCCCTGTCTCAGTTCTAATTTAAATTCCCAGAGACTCAAATATAGTCAATAGAACCAATAACAATTTATAGGGTGCCCTTCCCTCTTCCCCCTTCTTTCCCAAAGCAAAGGAATTAGATGTAGAGAGAGGAAAGGTAAGCACACCCAAATAAATAATCCCACTCTGATTTGGAAAAGAAGAAAATTTTAACAACAAATAAAAGGTATATGAGGTAGGGAAGTTACAAAGGTACAGGGAAGGGAAAACAAGGTATAAAATATGTAAATACAACCAGATTGTTGGCAATGAATTGTCCCCCTCGTGGGTGACAGCCACGTGGTGAAACAAAGAGAACCAGGAACAGGATGGTGGTTGCTGGTGGGCAGGGAGATAGAGCAAAACCAGGAAGTCTTCCTGCTTTTATGGATCTTAGACAGGAAGTGGGAGTGGGTTAACCACCACACCTGGTAGTGTTCAGACCCACCCCCCAGGAGGATTAACCCTTTACATGCCCATGCCAGATGCTCACAGCTCTGTGGAGCTGAAGCCAATGAGCACTTGGCTAAGCGGCTCACATCCCGCTGTGCTGACTTGCTCTCCAGAATGGCTTTCCGTAGCGTTACGTTTTCCTTCCTCACTCTGCCAATAAGCTTTGTGAGTATCATTTATTTCACTCTGTACTGGTCACTTCTTTTAAGAAGAGATCATGCCTGGCAGTTAACCACTTCCTTGTTTAATGTCAAGTAGTACCACTCTGGGAGAATGATCCAGGCATTGCACAGTTTCTCACCAAGTACAAAGAATTATTTTGCTATTTGAATTACTTCAGTATTTGTCTTCAAGATAAAAGATTTTCCTTTTCAACAATGTCCATAGTGAAAACAAGTAAAATAGCTAATACTTTAAGCATTTTAACTTCCAGAACTCCAAAAGGAACATAAATATGTTTATAATGAAGAAAATGAAGAAAGGAGGAGGCAAAAGGGAATTAATTTGCACTGCTTGCTTTTTTGCCTTATTTTCAATTTATCCTTATTGCAAAAGATGCATTTACTGCTCATATTTTCCTTGTAACAGTTACAACAAGCTAACATAAAAGAACAACACAATGAAATGCCCTTGGCTAGATGCAAGATGTGTGTTTCTGAACTTGTTGACTGCCCACTTTGGAGGCTAGAGGGTCATTTTCAGGACTAGACCATATTTGCCTAGGGAGGATTTGATGATTGGAGTCCTCAGTGATTAGAATAGAATAGAATAGAATAGAATAGAATAGAATAGAATGAACCAGGTTGGAAGAGACCTCCAAGATCATCCAGTCCAACCTAGCACCCAGCCCTAGCCAGTCAACTAGACCATGGCACTAAGTGCCTCATCCAGTCTTTTCCTGAACACCCCCAGGGACGGTGACTCCACCACCTCCCTGGGCAGCCCATTCCAATGCCAATCACTCTGTGAAGAACTTCCTCCTAACATCCAGCCTGTACTTCCCTCGGCACAACTTGAGGCTGTGTCCCCTTGTTCTGTTGCTGGTTGTCTGGGAGAAAAGACCAACCCCCATCTAGCTACAACCTCCCTTCAGGTAGTTGTAGACAGCAGTGAGGTCTGCCCTGAGCCTCCTCTTCTCCAGGCTAAACAACCCCAGCTCCCTCAGCCTCTCCTCATAGCGTTTGTGTTCCAGGCCCTTCACCAGCCTTGTTGATGAAGGGCCTGGAACACAAATCAGTTGTCTATCCAGAATCAAAACATGAGAATGTCTTATGTTGGCAAAAAGAGTATTTTTCAATTTTCTATCCACTTATCTAGTCCTGATCTGTGCCTTCCAAAGCACTCAAATGCCACCCAATATGTTAGACCGCTTCCAAGAGAGAAGACGGGATCCCACTATCTGCCATCCCTATTTTACAAGAAAAGGACTACTTAAGTTGTTAGCAGAAATCTGTGCTGATTAAATTTGACTGCATTTTCAAGCTTTATGTTCCACCCAGGAATAACTTAGAAATTGCAGGAAGATTTGCACTACTTCAGATAATTTTTGAGTATTCTATCCTTGTTGGATAATGAAGTGTAAACTGCATAAATGTGCTGACCCAAAATACATCATCAGTTAAGATGCAGAGTTAGGCAGGAATGCAGACAAGTCAATGAATAAAGCTCATTCCTCAGCTTGTTTGCCTTTCTGATTACTCTGGCAAACCCAAAGAAGCTTGGACACAAACTCCCCAGGGTTATGGAAAGGTTGTCTTCCTGTATCAAAAACTATGTATTATCACAGTATCACAGTATCACAGTATCATCAGGGTTGGAAGAGACCTCACAGATCATCAAGTCCAACCCTTCACCACAGAGCTCAAGGCTAGACCATGGCACCAAGTGCCACGTCCAATCCTGCCTTGAACAGCTCCAGGGACGGCGACTCCACCACCTCCCTGGGCAGCCCATTCCAGTGTCCAATGACTCTCTCAGTGAAGAACTTTCTCCTCACCTCAAGCCTAAATTTCCCCTGGCGCAGCCTGAGGCTGTGTCCTCTTGTTCTGGTGCTGGCTGCCTGAGAGAAGAGAGCAACCTCCTCCTGGCTACAACCACCCCTCAGGTAGTTGTAGACAGCAATAAGGTCTCCCCTGAGCCTCCTCTTCTCCAGGCTAAACAATCCCAGCTCCCTCAGCCTCTCCTCGTAGGGCTGTGCTCGAGGCCTCTCACCAGCCTCGTTGCCCTTCTCTGGACACGTTCAAGCATCTCAATGTCCCTCTTAAACTGGGGGGCCCAGAACTGGACACAGTACTCAAGGTGTGGTCTAACCAGTGCAGAGTACAGGGGCAGAATGACCTCCCTGCTCCTGCTGGCCACACCATTCCTGATGCAGGCCAGGATGCCATTGGCTCTCTTGGCCACCTGGGCACACTGCTGGCTCATGTTCAGGCGGGTATCAATCAGCACCCCCAGATCCCTCTCTGTCTGGCTGCTCTCCAGCCACTCTGACCCCAGCCTGTATCTCTGCATGGGGTTGTTGTGACCAAAGTGCAGCACCCTGCACTTGGAGCCATTGAATGCCATCCCATTGTACTCTGCCCATCTGTCCAGGTGGTCAAGGTCCTGATGCAGAGCCCTTCTGCCCTCCAACCCAGCCACATCAGCCCCCAGCTTGGTGATTATATTGCACAAGCATAAGAAAAAATCTTCAGCAACTCCTTTTCTCTAGAGGAAAAGCAAATACCACACAAACAGCATGCCATGTCTTGAATTAGGACAATATTCTTCTTTTGGCCTGGGAAGGCATTAGCCTTTAGCCACGACTCACAGGGACAGACCTGGATGGGACAGCTAACAGGATTGTCGTTTCTCTGCTAGCACAGCAAGCATGAAATCAGTCAAAGGATGGCAGACCATCATACTCCAATCCTGATTTCATCTGTGGCATTGGGATGAAATGAGAGATAATGGGAGTCAGCAGCAGGAAAGGCTTTTTCTGTCATGAGGAACAAGTCCATGAAAAACTGCTGTCCAGAATATACACAGTGACAACAAGTTTTAGTCTGATCCTGGACCATCCTGGAAAGAGATGGTGGTCAAGTGCATGGAGTCCAAGTGGTGTTCTCACCCCTGCTGATGAAGAGAAATGGCCTCAGGAGTGCTGGATGGATCCAGCAGATCAAGAACTGGCTACACATCTGATATCTTCAATAAGAATCTGACTTTTAAGACCATGAGAGTATCTTTCATGAAAAAGGATTTCTTGGAAGAGATGAGATCCACCCAACTAATCAGGACAAAAGCATTTTTGCCTACATTCTAGTCAGTTGGTGATGAGAGCTTTAAATTAATAGCAAAAGGAGAGGGAGGTGAGGAACAACAATCAAGTGAGGAAACAGTGGACCAAGAGACAGGCAAAGTGAACAGGGTGATATGGACAAGAGAAATCTCATAGTCAACATAACAGGAAAATGCTATGAGGCCCACTTGAAGCATATGCAGATGAATAAGGAAGCACCCATAGACTAGCACAAGGAAAGCTCTTCTGGGATGCTTAGCACTCTTTCAACATGTCTGTACACTTACACAGCATGGATAACACATAGTCTGAGGTTTATGTGCAGTAACAAGGTAATACACTCACTGGGATCAGAGAGACAAAGTAAGAGGTCACAGGACCACAGTTAGACCATGGATGGATAAAGGCATTTTAGGAAGGGCCTATAAAGATGGCAAAAAGGGTACTTGCTCTGTGTGAGAGAAAGCAATAAAGGATGCATGGAGCTCTGCCTGGGGACATACGAGGAGGAAGCTGAAAGCTTTTATGTCAGTGTTACAGGCCAGATCAAGATGGCAATATGATGCTGCATTAGTTTGGTCTTTGAGGGAGAAAATAAACAGGTTTTTCAGCCAAGTGTGCTGAAAGCAACACTGTTCCCTGGGGAGAGGGGTGATTGATTAATCCATAACAGCTATTAGCACTTCATATTGCTGTACAGCAGCAGCGTGGGAGCTCTGACCTGAAATGGACCACTGTGAATGAAGGTAATACATTTGCATGCACAATCATGGCAAACGAGTACGTTCCTTCCTGCACCTGATTTTGAAAAGCAAGCCTGCAGCACTAGTAAAGCCAGCTTTCTACATTCAGTCTGTTCCAAATACACTTGTATGTGCAGTCAGGATGGCAACCCCAAACCAACCAAAAGAAATGATGATCAAATGTATAAAAGTAACAAAATTGAGGGAGCGTTGACTTTATCCACATATCTTCAGAACTCAACACACCAGCTAGTTTGAAGCTAGCCAGAAAGTTTTGGTGAGAAGGATTAGATTACAGGCTGTGGAAGGAAAACAATGGTGATGTCTACTTCCCTCATAGGCTTGCTGAGATGTATAAGAATAAGAATCAAAACATAGATAAAGCATTAACTTCTAATTCTGCTGGGGAACTGGCTGAGCTGCATCTCTCTCTAGCCTCTTTGACTAATCCACTTTGCTTCCTAACCCCCTGGCTGAACCTCCATTCTTCCTTGGGACTGGCATAAGGTTGAGAGGGGTAGGGGGAAGGTGAAGGGGTGGTTGGGAGCCCCTCCTGGGGACTCAGGTTTCTGAGAGGGGAGTTGTGTTTCTGCATTACCTTTTACTTTGTATATTTCTGTATATAATTGTATATACTGTAAATATCTGCTTGTATATTGTGCTAAGCTGTAAATATAAGCTTCAGGGAAATCAGATCTGTTCAGCCTTGAACCCTGCAGAGAAAGTGCAGCTTTCTTTGCTCTTGCATAGCTTGTACTTCAATTATACATACATATATAAAAAACATATACATTAGAACTTGGGAGTGATGAACAGAGGGCTAAGAGAAAAAGGCTTTACAGCAAGGAAGAGAAGATTTGGTCCAAATATAGAGGGTTTGGTTTTGTTGGTTGCTTTCTTTTAAGAGCATATAAATAAAAAGCCCCACATCCTCTTTGATGGTGGGAACATTGCAATGTGTTATTAGTTAAAGAAAGTGTTCTTTGAACAGTATCTTTGGTGGATTTGATACAATGTCTTTGGGGAAGAGATTGCATGGCTCTTAACTGAGGTATGGAAAGTAGATTTTTCTGTTCTAGTTTTTGTTTCCTTGTTGGAAAGCACATATATTTTGGGTAACAGGAGGAAAATTTCATCTCTCTTATGTGTAAGTCTGCCTTCTGAATACTGAGATATGCATAAACTGCAACGCCATACTTTACAGACACAAAACATGGCTACTAACTTCCTGGAAAAAAGGAATATAGTGGTGGCTATTCTATTCAAATTACTGTATTTATTTGCTCTTAGCTTCAATGGATAGATGCATAGATTAGTCCGTGCCAGGGAATGTTCCCAGCCCTGAAATTCAATCATCTTGGCCATTAAATTGTTAGAATTGTGTTGGTGGTTAAAGCCAGGTGGCTTTGGCCTGGGTGAACTATCACTCTTCCAAAACAGTTTCTGGGTATGGTTTGGAAATTAGCATAGACAAAGAAACATTCCCAGTAAGGAATCTGGGCATTACCACACTGCCTGTGACTTTAAGAGAAACTTGATTTAAGAGTAAGGATGTGGGCTTCACCATGCCAGTTGGCTTGCTGACCACAGAACAGGCCTGGGCACATGTGAAAGACTAATACAGATAAATCTAAAGAGTCCAAAACCAGACTAATGTTTTTAGTGGCTGATCAACTTGAAGTTTCTCATTTTCTGTTTTCTTCCCACAATATTTTTGCAGGCCCTTTTCATCTACAGCATAGCTAGCCATGAATAGGAGAGAGAAGTGCCAAGATTTGTCAAGTTTAATCTTAAAAGCAAACCAAAACATAACCCTTCGGTGCCAGCTCAGCCTTTGGACAACAGCTGTGTATTCTGAAGCTTATCACTCCCTTCAGCAACAGACTCTCTGCTAACTTCTTGAAAGCAGGCACGCAAATGTGAGCAATCAGATGCCATTAGTTGCTAGTTTTGATGTTTCTTTGAAGGGCTTGATGAAGCATAGGTATCTCCTACCTCACAGTGATTATTTGAGAACGCTTTTATCTCATTGCCAGCATGCTAATCACCAGCTTTTGAATCCAACTCCCAGTTTATCTTTACTTCATCAAATGGGCCAACAAATCTTTCCAATTCTGCATTTCAGTAATCTTCCTTGTCTGTAATACAAGCATTGGTTTCCTAGGTTTTTTCCCTCCAGTGTTTTGTACTCTTAAGAGCATTACCTTGTCTAATAATACAGAAAATCATGGGCTGCCAGAGCGCATGCTGGATGGAATTTGGAAGAGTAAGCACCAAGAAAAAAGAAGAGCAAGACAACTGGACAAGAGAAAATGGCCTCAAGTTGCATCAGGGGAGGTTTAGGTTGGATGTTGGGAGGAAGTTCTTTACTGAGCGGGTGGTCAGGCACTGGAACAGGCTGCCCAGGGAGGTGGTGGAGTCGCTGCCCCTGGAGGTGTTTAAAAAGAGAGTGGATGTGGTGCTTGAGGCCATGGTCTAGTGATTATGGATACTGGGATGAAGGTTGGACTGGATGATCCTGGTGATCCTTTCCAACCATAGCGATTCCTAGTGCTGAGATGTTGTGCTGAGGGATTTGGTTTAACCAAGGACTTGTCAGTGTGAAACTAACGATTGCACTCAAAGATCTTGAAGTTCCTTTCCAATCTAAAAAATTCTGTGATTCTGTAATTCCAGACTCCTGCAGTCCTATGTCTCTGCAGCAGCCTAGCCCTGAGGTTGTGCCACTGCCACGGGCTGTAATGCACCAAGCCATCAGGAACAGAATGTTTTGAAAAATGTTTCCATTTTTGTTTTTGAAATTCAGCTGATACTTAGTGAGTTATACTGAGAAAATATAAACACTAGAAATAGATTGTTCTTCTGACCTAAGCTGCAGGTTTGGCTTAGGTGTGTGCAGATTAGACAGTATGCGTTCATTCCATTTCATGTATTGACCCTGCCTTAAAAGTCAAGGGTCCCTAAGCACACAGTTGAACAAACCCTTCCAAATGATGCAGAGTGAGATAGAGGCAGGATACTTCTGTAACAAACCCTTCCAAATGATGCAGAGTGAGACAGAGACAGGATACTTCTGTAACAAACCCTTCCAAATGATGCAGAGTGAGACAGAGACAGGATGCTTCTGTAACTACAACAGATTAGTGATTCCCTGGTGCAAGTCATGCATCCCCAGTTTTGTTTAGAAACTGAGGAAGCAGTCAGAGCAGTATGTTTACACGCTTTGGATGAAGTCATGCCACGAGAACAATGCTGACAATTTCACTCTAGACTGCACCCTTTCTTGTGCTTCTTGATCTGCCCTGCATGAATGTAACTTAGGAGCTCATCTTCAATCCCAAGCACAGGTACAGGCTGGGTGGTGAATGGCTGGAGAGCAGCCCTGAGGAAAAGGACCTGGGGGTCTGGGTCAACGAAAAGCTCAACATGAGCCGGCAGTGTGCACATGCAGCCCAGACAGCAACCCTGTGCTGGGCTGCATCAAGAGAAGTGTGGGCAGCAGGGCAAGGGAGGGGATTCTCCCCCTTTACTCTGCTCTCCTCAGACCCCACCTGGAGTACTGTGTGCAGTTCTGGAGCCCCCAACACAAGAAGGACATGGAACTGCTGGAGCGGGTCCAGAGGAGAGCCACGAAGATGATCAGAGGGCTGCAGCAGCTCTGCTATGAGGACAGGCTGAGAGAGTTGGGGCTCTGCAGCCTGGAGAAGAGAAGGCTTCGAGGAGACCTTAGAGTGGCTTTCCAGTATCTGAAGGGAGCCTACAGGAAGGCTGGGGAGGGACTATTGACAAGGTCTGGTAATGTCAGGACGAGGGGGAATGGGTTTAAGCTGGAAGAGGGGAGATTTAGACTGGATGTTAGGAGGAAGTTCTTTACAGTGAGGGTGGTAAGACACTGGCACAGGTTGCCCAGGGAGGTTGTGGATGCTTCCTCCCTGGAGGTGTTTAAGGCCAGGCTGGATGAGGCCTTGAGCAGCCTGCTCTAGTGGGAGGTGTCCCTGCCTATGGCAGGGGGTTGGAGCTGGATGATCCTTGAGGTCCCTTCCAACCTAAACCATTCTATGATTCTATGATTCTATGCTGGGCTCCAGCCTGAGGAGCCTGCCTGTCTCGTCTGCTATGCCAAAATAGCCCAACTCCAGTGCTGAAACTTGGAAAAGCAGCTGGTGTGGCTTAAATACTTTTTTATTCTCACAAACCAGATTTACATCACATGGTCCTTTCCAGGGGCTCTTTGTAGTATTTCTATTTAATTTGAAAGATTAGATTCTACAGAATCCTCTTCTCTTACTGCTTGGGAGCAGTAGATATTAATTTCAGATCTTTCAAACCATCAAGTACCTGGAGTACCTGTATACTATCATGGCTGAAAACCACATGTACACGAAGCTGTATCACTTCATATTTCCTCATTGATTTTTCTACTATATAAAAGATTTTGTAGTGGTAGCCTCAATCTCACACATCTTTATTTAGAGGAGATTACTGGACAGGTAATACTGCTACAGTCAAATGGAAAGCCTCCAGATGCCAGAGCTGCACCATTGCTAGATAATGTGCATTGACAGATCTATTCCTGATGTCTGTTTTCAGGTGGGTATTGTTCTATTAGGAACAGTTAAATCCTCTTCAACTACTTTTGGCTACACCCTACCTGACACGAAGGTGAGAGCCACTTGGATCCTCCTAAGTCCATGGGGCCAGATGGGATCCATCCTAGGGTTCTGAGAGAGTTGGCAGATGAGCTGGCCAATCCACTCTCCATCATTTATCAACAGTCCTGGCTCACTGAAGAGGTCCCTGAAGACTGGAAGCTGGCCAATGTGATACTGATCCACAAGAAGGGTTGAAAGGAGGAGCCAGAAAACTACAGAGCTGTCAGCCTGACCTCAGTGCCAGGCAAGGTCATGGAAAAGGTCATCCTGAGTGCCATCACAAAGCACCTACAGGATGGCCAAGGGATCAGGCCCAGCCAGCATGGGTTTAGGAAGGGCAGGTCCTGCCTGACCAACCTGATCTCCTTTTATGATCAGGTTACCTGCCAGGTGAATGTGGGGAAGGCTGTGGATGTAGTCTACCTGGACTTCAGCAAAGCCTTTGACACTGTCTGCCACAACAAGCTCCTGGCTAAACTGGCAGCTCGTGGCTTGGACAAATTCACTCTGTGCTGGGTCAGGAACTGGCTGGAAGGCCGAGCCCAGAGAGTTGTGGTGAATGGTGCCACATCCAGTTGGCAGCCAGTCACTAGTGGTGTTCCCCAGGGATCAGTGCTGGGCCCAGTCCTGTTCAATATCTTTATTGATGATCTGGATGAGGGGATTGAGTCCAGCATCATTAAGTTTGCAGATGACACCAAGCTAGGAGCAGGTGTTGATCTGTTGGAAGGTAGGAGAGCCCTGCAGAGGGACCTGGACAGGCTGGATGGGTGGGCAGAGGCCAATGGGATGAAATTTAACAAGGCCAAGTGCAGGGTTCTGCACTTTGGCCACAACAACCCCAAGCAACGCTACAGGCTGGGGACAGAGTGGCTGGAGAGCAGCCAGGAGGAAAGGGACCTGGGGGTACTGGTGGATAGTAGGCTGAAGATGAGCCAGCAGTGTGCCCAGGTGGCCAAGAGGGCCAATGGCATCCTGGCCTGTATCAGGAACAGTGTGGCCAGTAGGACGAGGGAGGTTATTCTTCCCCTGTACTCAACACTGGTCAGGCCACACCTTGAGTACTGTGTCCAGTTCTGGGCTCCTCAACTCAAGAGAGATGTTGAGGTGCTGGAACGTGTCCAGAGAAGGGCAACAAAGCTGGTGAGGGGCCTGGAACACAAACCCTATGAGGAGAGGCTGAGGGAGCTGGGGGTGTGCAGCCTGGAAGAGAGGAGGCTCAGGGCAGACCTCATTGCGGTCTACAACTACCTGAAGGGAGGTTGTAGCCAGGTGGGGGTTGGTCTCTTCTCCCAGGCAACCAGCAACAAGACAAGGGGACACAGCCTCAAGTTGTGCCGAGGGAAGTATAGGCTGGATGTTAGGAGGAAGTTCTTCCCAGAGAGAGTGATTGGCATTGGAATGGGCTGCCCAGGGAGGTGGTGGAGTCACCGTCCCTGGGGGTGTTCAGGAAAAGCCTGGATGAGGCACTTAGTGCCATGGTCTAGTTGACTGGATGGGGCTGGGTGCTAGGTTGGACTGGATGATCTTGGAGGTCTCTTCCAACCTGGTTGATTCTATTCTATTCTAGTAGAGACCCATCAGTCTTCATCAGTCTATGCAGGACAGTGGGACAAGAACAAACATCAGTGGACTTCCCTGAACATCCTGATGGAGGTGCAGTGGCCTTGGTAGCTTCAGCTGATACAAGCATAGGTGGTGGCAGGAAGAAAAGAGGTGTGTGCAGAGCTGCGGAGTGACTCCACACCTGTCTGCTTGGGGGTTGCTATGCTGCAAACCAGTATGTCATCAGAGACAGTTGCTCTGATTTTACTGGGTAGCTGAGGCCACATGAGTCTCCAGTAAGGAAGTCCACTCCTTCCTTAATGCCTCATACCTCTGGCAAATCCAAGCCTGGCACTGGAATGCAACTGCTTTATTTTAGTCAAGTTTTGCTAGGTAAAATCTCTCAGGATGAGGCTGCAGACCTTCCCATAATACCTGCAATAGTTATTTTGTGTACTTAAAAACTCAGATTCACCATGGACTGTTACACAAGTTTCTAACAATGCAATTAGCTGATATTCAAGGCTGTAATTTTAGTTATTGCTTGATGCAGTTAGATATTTAATTGCCTATTATAGTTGATTACTTACATTGATTACATTACCTTGATTATAGGGTTTGTTATGTGAACTGATTGCTCTGTCTTGATTATAATGATGTTGTGCCATGTGAGTAATTAACTTTTCCTCAAGACTGCAAGAACTGCTTATTTTGGTTTTGGTAAAGTAATTCAAACACATGAAATAAAACACATCTCCTCCCTTTTACCTTAATGCTACTAGAATAAAAGATATCACAGTATCACAGTATTACCAAGGTTGGAAGAGACCTCATAGATCATCAAGTCCAACCCGTTACCACAGAGCTCAAGGCTAGACCATGGCACCAAGTGCCACGTCCAATCCTGCCCTGAACAGCTCCAGGGACGGCGACTCCACCACCTCCCTGGGCAGCCCATTCCAGTAGCCAATGACTCTCTCAGTGAAGAACTTTCTCCTCACCTCAAGCCTTAATTTCCCCTGGCATATATGTAAGTCTCTATATATACTACTGCAAGAAATGTTATTTTGCAAGACACTAACATTTACACACCTGAAATACTGAATATGCTGCTGACTGAAATGGAGTTCACACATATAATGCCTTTTTTGGCTGTATTTTACATTAGAAGGGGAAAGGAGGCTGCATTAAATGCATCCACTTGAGCACCATAAATATTGAATACCTACACATACAAATAAAATTCTAGAGGCTTAATGTTTCAGAGTTGGTTTTCATTTTCAGGGCATGGCACACAGCTGCCAAGGGCATTTAAATATCCCCATTATAATCTAAGTAATGTAGTAACAACTTTATATATGAAATTTTTACATTAGGTATTGAGCAGAAAACACACAGAAAGCAGGTATCTGTGCTCAGTAATTTGCCACCACAGCTTCCTATCATCCCTATAAAGAGAAGATCCCCACCAACACCAAACACAGAATACAAGAGACCAGGCTGACAGGGCTCATCATAATGGAAGAGGACTGCAGGACTAGGCCCCCTGAGAGAAGTCCCAGCAGGAATGGAAAGACATAAGTTAAAAAATGAGTATGGTCTAAGCAGTTAATGAGATGATTCACATATACCCTGATGGCTCAGGTACAATAGGCTTTTCCTCATCCTCATTTTCTTATCATTTTGAAGCTCACATGAATTTCAGAAGATCAGTGTTCAAATACATGGTATTCAGCACTCCAGAGGCAAAAAAATCCACTGGATATACTGCTGACTGGGAGCGTGGAGAGAACTGCACTGAGACAGTATCACAGTATCACAGTATCACCAAGGTTGGAAGAGACCTCACAGATCATCAAGTCCAACCCTTCACCACAGAGCTCAAGGCTAGACCATGGCACCAAGTGCCACGTCCAACCTTGCCTTGAACAGCTCCAGGGACGGCGACTCCACCACCTCCCTGGGCAGCCCATTCCAGTGTCCAATGACTCTCTCAGTGAAGAACTTTCTCCTCACCTCCAGCCTAAACTTCCCCTGGCGCAGCCTGAGGCTGTGTCCTCTCGTTCTGGTGCTGGCCACCTGAGAGAAGAGAGCAACCTCCTCCTGGCTACAACCACCCCTCAGGTAGTTGTAGACAGCAATAAGGTCACCCCTGAGCCTCCTCTTCTCCAGGCTAAACAACCCCAGCTCCCTCAGCCTCTCCTCGTAGGGCTTGTGCTTGAGGCCTCTCACCAGCCTCGTCGCCCTTCTCTGGACACGTTCAAGCATCTCAATGTCCCTTCTAAACTGGGGGGCCCAGAACTGAACACAGTACTCGAGGTGTGGTCTAACCAGTGCAGAGTACAGGGGCAGAATGACCTCCCTGCTCCTGCTGACCACACCATTCCTGATGCAGGCCAGGATGCACAAGGAAATTCTAGGTAGGTTTGATTAAAAAACAATAATTAAATAGATGTTAAAAACACACCTTTTCCAACTTGCCCTTTCTCATCCAAGATTACATACACATATTACAAGTAGCAGGCAAGTCACGATCTGTCAACGCTGGTGCAAGACATATTTCACTAAGCTCCTAACAGAGCCATAAATCACCACCAACCAGAACTTCATTGAGTACCTGGGAAAACACTTTTCGTGCGCATTCTTTGCAGCTGAAAAATCATCCACCCTTGGAGACAGAACTTCCTGCTACATGATATTGTTATTCATACTAACCATGGTTTCTTCTTAAAGGTGAAACAAAACCTCTGGCTTTTTGAAACCTTCTGCTAGGGCAAACTGTACCTTAAACCCTATGAGGAGAGGCTGAGGGAGCTGGGGTTGTTTAGCCTGGAGAAGAGGAGGCTCAGGGGTGACCTCTTTGCTGTCTACAACTACCTGAAGGGAGGCTGTAGCCAGGTGGGGGTTGGTCTCTTCTCCCAGGCAACCAGCAACAGGACAAGGGGACACATTCTCAAGTTGTGCCAGGGGAAGTATAGGCTGGATGTCAGGAGGAAGTTCTTCACAGAGAGAGTGATTTGCCATCGGAATGGGCTGTCCCGGGAGGTGGTGGAGTCACCGTCCCTGGGGGCGTTCAGGAAAAGACTGAATGAGGCACTTAGTGCCATGGTCTAGTTGACTGGATAGGGCTGGGTGATAGGTTGGATCTTGGAGGTCTCTTCCAACCTAGCTGATTCTATGAGCATGATACTCCGGATTTTTAATCTAGTAGAATTTAAAGACTTCCATGTGCTTTGCTGATTTAGATTCCTGTGAATAAACAGCATATTTCCCTTCTTTCTTTTTTTTTTTTTTCTCCCCTTCTTTGGTGGTTTCTGCACAGGGCAACACAAAACATTGTTTTTACTTTGATAGACGATGGGGGAAAATGTCAAGTATTTCTGCTGTTGTCTGAAGTTTGCAGGTGATTACTCCCTCTCCCCTCCATGTAGCTGTGCAGCAGCTTTGATTTTTTTCCAAAGAACAGAAACATCTGTTGACAGTCTAGAGACACTTCTGAGAATAGGAAGTAATGAAGGAAATAATCTTCTGCTGGCAGCACATGACAAGATTTTGCTTTTCAGAGTAGACTGCGAGCCCTTTGCCCCAGTCACCCACCTTTTTTAGGATTCAACTGTGATTAACTTGCTTTGTGTGCTTTGCATAAGTTCCATCATGGCTAGTGCTATGTAGAGGAAGGTTAAAGATGGAAGTAGACAGCATATCTCTGCTGATCCAAGCTGCTATTTTACATTGCTAAGTAAACTCCCCCTTAGAACAGATTTTTGAATGTATAGGAGCCACAGCTGCAGAAGACCATGATCTATGGAGACAGATGCAGAATATAGAAGGTTATAATCTATGTATAAATGCAGAGGGCTGTTATCTATGGAAACTAGAATATTAGTGTCATTCTAAGCATGGGTGAAATCCTGCTCACTTTCTCACCTCATGTTATTTCTTGTGCTAATAATGTAACTACTAATATGAGTAAAATATGTAGAATTTCCCTCCATATGTCTGGAGTTGACTTGCAGTATATTCAGTGGAGTTTGTGTCAATCTAAATACACTGGAAGTAAAGCTAAAATAAAGTGATTTAATTTTGAGAGCCAAAGGAATTGGAAATAACAGATTTGTTATTACCCCAAGGCACTAAGAAGTCCGCCCTCTTGTGCACTGACATTGTGCTCTCTGTGAGATGGGATCATGTAATTAAACAGCAGTGGCATCTATCCATTAGCTTTCACATATTCAAATGTGTGGGTCATTTCCTTAGTGTATTCTCAGAGTGCAAACTTCTAATTTGAAATAAATAGTAGTGCTCCTCTCTCACTACTGCATGCAATTGTCAGATGCAATTCTTTGTTACATCTTCAAGGAATTTCTACCTTGAATGACCAGAATAATTACATTAATGAAGGTGCTCAGTGTGAGCTGAGAAGTGTGAGAGGGAAGCCAATGGACCAATGTTTGTGTTATGGGGCTACAGAAAGCTGGGTCATTCCTTGTATTTGCCAGTGTGAAGACTTTTGTCCTATACAGTGGAGCAGATGAAGAGCCAGGGGGCTCTGAGACAGCCTTATCTCCACCTCTGTCCTGGGGCTGTAGAGAAGCATGAGGGGAACATGTGGTAGGTTGTAGAGAGACGCTGCTGAGAATCCTTCCCATCAACAAGAAAATTGCTCTTTGGCATCCAAATGCAATGTGTGTGCTGCCTAATGGTTTTGGCATTTCTGTTTGATTGGCACAATATCAGACCTTTCGCTTCAATAAAACATGTCACAGCAGGAAAGGAAAAAAAAGGGGGGGATTTTGAAGAATTTGCAATTTGGCTAAACCTGAAAGGAACTTCAGTGGAAGAAAAGAAACAATCACAAAACAAACCCCAACAACGCCAACCAAAATCAAGAAAAAGCAGCTGTGTACCCAGAGGTATATAACCAGAGCTGTATAACCTTCCTGCCAGTGTGAGAGGCTCTGCAAATTGGAAGAGGGATTTTAAGAGGTTGTCCACCTCTTGATTGGCAAAAAGAGTTGCTATTATTTTTCTTACTGGAAAATACTTTGCAACCAAAAGAAAGCATTCTACCAGCTACTCTCTCATGTCATAGAATCAACCAGGTTGGAAAAGACCTCCAAGATCATCCAGTCCAACCTATCACCCAGCCCTGTTCAATCAACTAGACCACGGCACTAAGTGCCTCATCCAGTCTGTTTTTGAACACCTCCAGGGACAGTTACTCCCTGGTCAGCCCATTCCAATGACAATATATTCAGACTGTATGCATAATACTTACTTGTCTGGAAACAGAGGAATATTGGACTGCAGATTCATGGGGACAAATACATTGAAGTCCTCCCCTGTTTCTGCATTCTAGACCAAAAATACACTAGTAAGATGCCAGTTTTGCTGACAAGCTCTTGGATGCATGCAGTATAATCATCACTGGGTTGTCTTATGTGTTATCTATCACCTGGGAAATAGTGGTTTTAGTAGAGGTATTTTTTCAGTTACGTTAAAGATTGCATTTCCTTTGCAGATCTGAAAATCAGTAAACTTGGATCAGAAATTTTGATAAATGGTTTTCAGGTGGATTTAATGTGAAACCTTAAACATTTTTCAGCAGTGAACAGGTGCTGGCACCACACAGAGAGATCTGCTGACAAGAAGTAATAGAGCTTCCACTTGACCTTAAAAATAGTTCATAAGACCCTTCTGTAAGTCTAGGGAGGTTTTCCTCCCCCTCTGCTCTGCCCCAGTGAGACCACATGTGGAATATTGTGTCAGGTTTCAGGCTTCCTAATTCAAAAGAGACAGGGACCTGCTGGAGAAAGTCCAATGGAGAGTTAAGAGGATAATTGCAGGACTTGAACATCTCTTCTATGGACTGAGAGACCTGGGACTATTTAGTCTTGAGGAGGCTGAGAGGGGACCTGATCAACATCTACAAATATCTGAGCAGTGGGTTTCTGGATGAAGGTGATAGTCTGGTTTCGTTGGTGCCCAGTCATAGGACAAGGAATAACAGGTACAAGCTTGAACACTGGAGGTTCCAGCTCAACACAAGGAGATACTTCTTTACAGCGAGAGTGATGGAGCACTGGAACAGGCTGCCTGGACAGGTTGTGGAGTCTCCTTCTCTGGACACATTCAAACCCCACCTGGATGCATTCCTATGCAGACTATGCTAGGTGATCCGGCAGGGGTGTTGGACTCAATGACCTCTGGAGGTCCCTTCCAACTCCTAACATTCAATGATTGTTGTTGTTCTAATTTAAAATTCTCAGAGACTCAAACATAGTTAATAGAACCAATAACAATTTATAGGATGCCTTTCCCTCTTCCCCCTTCTTTCCCAAAGAAAAGGAATTAGATGTAGAGAGAGGGAAGGTAAGCACACTCAAATAATCTCAGTGCGATTTGGAAGTTAAAAGAAGAAAATTTTAACAATAAATAAAAGGTATTTGAGGTAGGGAAGTTACAAAAGGTATAGGGAAGGGAAAACAAGATACAAAATATGTAAATACAACCAGATTTGATGGCAATGGGTTTGTCTGCCTCGTGGGCTATGGCCACATGGTAAAACAAATGAGTACCAGGAAACAGGATGGTGATGCTGGTAAGCAGGGAGGCAGGGGGAGAGAGACAGAGAGAAAAGAACAAGAAGATTCTCTGTGTTTTACAGGGGGTCTAGACAGGAAGTGAGAGTGGGCTGACCACCACACCTGGTAGTGTTTGGACCCAACCCCAGGGAGGGGTCAGGACCACCTGGGGTCAGGGTCAAGACCACTCCTCCAGGAGGGTTTACCCTTTACACATGATTCTGTGGTTCTTTGAAGACCCTGCTCTAGAGTGACTTTCTGAATAACGCAGGCTAAGTAATTTCACCCCAAGACATCTGCATGAAGTTCATAACTTCTGGGTAAGCATCATAAGGTCATGTAAAAAGAAGCCTGGGATTTAAATATTTCAGTGATGGAGAATCATCCATAGCTTTGACAAAGCTGTGCCAATAAGTCATTATCGTGAAAACTGTCGGTTTCATGGCTCAAATCTGTTCAGCAGACTTCAACACGCTGCACTTACTTTTGTATGAGAGACTAAAAGCCCTCCGTTGAAAACCATTGATCAAAATTTCTGATAACCTTTGATTATGTGGATATCTTAGAGAGGCCAAGATCAATTCACCTCTCAGCCTTTTCTTTAAGAAATAAATTAAATCTATTCTGAGTATTGTTGTTACATGATGCCACGCCAGAATTCAGATTTTCCTACTCTGCACTTCTTCCAAGTTGATAATGTCTTTTGCAAAGCACAACAAAACACCAGAGCAGAAGTCAGTAATCTAACAACGATCCCAAAGGCCATATTGCTAAATAAAAGTCAGATAATCAGTCTCCAGAACTGAGGCCACATGGTCTCATTCACGCTGCTCAGACCCATATAGCTCAGCGTCATCCCTCCAATTCAGATTTGTTTTCAAGAGAGCTTGTTAGGATGGTCTGAAACCGAGATGATGTGGCAGCTAAACATTAGACTGAGGTCCAATACTTGAGTTTATTCTATAGCAGCAGAGTAGATGTGACCAGTAATACCTTACAAAAACCCTGCCAATACATGCCACTCAGCTTCATCTTGCTAGTAGACACTATTGTCTAGTAATTCGTGGGTTGTTACCTCAATTAGCTATGGTATCTCCCTGGAAGATTTCTTTGCATTCAGACGTTTTACCACATTGATATTTCATCTCTTCTTAGACTTACTGCTTTCCATAACACAATGCTCCATCATAGAGGTTGGATGTCCCATTTCTCTACTCTGCTTTTATGCACGAGTTGAAAATACTAATATCGCAAAAAGGCATAAAAAAAAGGTCTCCTATGGCCCTGGAAGATTATTCTAGCAAAAAACTACAACAACTTACAATTGCACCAATACAACCGTGGTTATTGTAAGGGAGATCTTCACCTGGAAGGAGGTGATTTGATTCCTTATGAGCCAAACCAACACAGCAACAGAGAGCTCCCAGGCTCTGAGGTGGCTGAAAGCACCAGACATCTGTAGGTATCTGTAACTCATTATAGGTTCTTAATTAGGCTTAAGACCAGCATGAGTGGCTCGTTGACCATCTGGATTGTGATGTTCAAAGGGATTGTGATGTTCAAAGAAGAGTATTTGTCCTTTGATTAATGGATGCATGTACACAAGTGTTATGCAAATGTAGTCATCTTGCAGTACAAAAGAGAAATCTTGGCAGATTGGCTTAAGCTCCTTGCAAGGCTCTTTCTTTGCTACAACCCTAAAATGGAGTTCATAAAAAGGAATTAATCTCCCTTTATAATTAACTTGTACTGTAGGAATGCAGTCTGTGCTTTCCATCCTAGTGTGGCATGCAAAGTCTAATACTCTATTCTAATACTAGTGTTAATTCTGTAGGATAGTTAACCATTGTCTTCAAAATGTACTTTTTATAAACTAAAACCCTCTGCATTTAGGAAGTTAATCAATAAAGCATTGTTCACCTCGGTGGATCCTCAATATAAAAATCACTACTGAATTAGTGCTAGTTTTCAGTTATAGAGAGTCAATTCTCATTCTGCTTTAAAAAACCCCAACCCAAACAACAAAGCCCTTCACGGTGTATGCTATGCCATGCTATTATATTGAGTTATACATGATGGAAATGGAATGAGAAATAATTATATCTAATTTTGACTCATGTAGCAGCATGGAGAAAGTCAAATGCATTTAGTGTTCTTCTCCAGAGAAGCTAACTTAATTGCTATGAGAAATTACTTATTCTAGGAGTTGTGTTTTCTACCACCAGTTGTCAAGGTAACGACTCTGTTAGACACAGGATACAACTATTTGGTTTTTGCTCCAAAGAAAAGGCCAAGAGGCCTGCTCAGAACATTTTCAAATGGCTTTGAAAGAGATCTTCTCCGAAGGATACAAGGCTTTGGAGTGTGGCAGTAAGCCATGTTATATGCCAGGGGAGTATGAAGTCGCTCTGTATTAAAATACAGTGGGCACCAGTGAAGCTGCTGGACACCTCTGCTGCACTGCACTTCTTGACTGGGTGTCCATAATCTGCACAAGGAGCTTCAAAATTTGGAACAGGATTGACACCCTTTGCCACTCATGTGCAACCAGCAGATGCTGCCATCAGTTCTTGAGCACACACATGCAAGCACCTGCCTCTTCTGCCTGAGGCCTGGGGAAGCAGCAGGAAACCTGCAGCTCCTGGCTGGGAGCGTGTCCCTGTCTGAGGTCCTGTGCTTACAGCAGAGCTCACCAGATCTTCATGATGTTTCAGTCTGCACTTCTCTAGTTAACTAATGTCCTTATCAGAGGCCTCGTAATGTTTGTTTCAGTTATCACTGGATTCACTGCTTATAATTTGGGTCCTTGCTGGCTTTAAACTGAGACAAGGGAACGTGACAGCCTCAAGACCTGGTTGTGCCTTCTCTGTAGCTCCCAGCTACACCTCTCTGCTGCCTGATCTGGGCTATCACCAACGGTTGTCAGTCTGCCTGCCTGAGGTAAACAGGAAGGCAAAGCACATGGGGGGAGTTTTCCCTTCAGGCTGCCTCAGGCAAGCTCCTGTGCCTTAGTGCAAGAAGTGAGGCATAACTGTGAGACCAAGGGAAGGAGGGATGCCACTTTTTGGCAGCCTTTTTCATTTAAAATCCCCCAATTGTGGGTTTGGTTGCCTGTTTGTTTGTATTTTCACTTTGGACAGCTGACCTGTACCCTGTAACCCATAAAACAATGCAAACAAGAATGTTTGCTGAAACTGACAAACCTCCGTGTGCTAATGCTGCCTCCCTGATATCTCCAGGAGATTCTCTCCTTGGGATGGAAGCTAAGAGCACCAAGAGGCCATGGTGATTTTGCAGTTTCCTAGTCTAAAGGCATAAAATATTGCATAACTAAGAGTACTTCACATACAGTTTCTGTGAGAATAAAGCAGCACTCAATCTCCTGATCCAGTTTCTGTGGCACAGAAATGTACAGTGCAAAACAGTCTTAATGTAAATCTTTTGGATGACCTGAAGGAACCAAAACCCAACCTACTCATTTTTTTTTTATTTTTTCTGCCAGGGCTGGCTGGAACTGCAGCTTTGGAATGCAGTAATTTGTTCACTGGATGAAGGCTGCCATCTTGATGTTAGTGCAGCAGCTCTGGAGCTCTACCAACCAGAGCTCAATTTACATCAGTATTACCCAGAAGAAAGACTCCATTTTCCCGCTGCCATGATTCTATACCTCCCAGATGGTGGATTTATGTAACGTCTGTCTTATTCCACAAATAAGACAAACATCTCAAGTGTAGTTTCTAAACTCCCACATCTATAGGTAATTACCCAGCTGACACACTTCAGCAATCCACAAGCTGCATATGTGAGTGAAAATGCCTTGTTAGGTCTAAATATTTTAGTATCCTCTGGTTCAGCTGAAGATTCATTTCAGGGCTTAGTGACAGATTATATGTTCTATTTTAATTAATTCCTTAAGACACCACTATCAAGGGGAAGAAATTAGATCAACTGAAAATTAAATTAAATCAATGTGAGACAAAAATGGGTTTGCAGAAGAGGAGAGGAATCAAAGGAACAACTTATAATTGCCTGTTTTGATGTGCAGTTATATGTCATGATGGACAAGCAACTCTGCCTTTCCACAGCACCCTCCTTTTCTTTATACACATATCCCTCCAACATCTAAATGAGTTTTGACAACTTTTAATCAATGTAAAGCTGTCACACAGACTTTAAGAGTGTAAAATGGGAGCCCAGGATTGGAGCTGGATTCTTTTTCTGTTCCGGATCTTGCACATCAGAAGTGCTGAGAAAAGCTTGTGAGAATTTGCCATTGTAGATCAGAATCTAATATGTTCTCTGCTGTTAGGCAGGATGGGATTTGAACCTTTGTTTGAAGCGAGCTATTTCATACTTAAGGCATCAAGAAGCCTCTCCTCTTTGTATATGCAGTCACATTAAAATGCTTTAGCTCAGTTAAATGCAAGATCACTTATCAGGTGTGTATACAATATATTATTTCAAAGCCACTGCAACACATTTTTATCCTGGAGGGTCTACAGTTGGGATCCAGTCTCCTTCAGAATAACTGTTTACAGAACTATGCTACATCACAGAACACTGATGGATAGTCTCTTATTCCTCTGCCATTTCACTACGATGATCCAAGGCAGCCTACAGCAAGAACAAAAGAGTCTCCACATCTCCATAAACAAAGCAATCATTTGTGTTTGTGATCTCTAGTGATGATGAGCAAACACCCACTAGTCTTGGGCAAGATAACATTATGGATATACAGATTCTTTCTCCTTTTTCCGGATCAGCCTTCCCAACATTTCACATTCCAGTACTTTCTCAGTTTCTTTTTTTGTAGATGGAAGAACATTCTTGAATGGGTTAAGGTCTATCTGCATAAAAATAGAGGTCTGAAACTGCAAAACGACAGTGCAAGATGCTTTTCTTTTCAGTCTTATCATTTTCCTCAGCGCAGTCTATTTCAGGTTCCTGTTTCTAATACAGCACCTGAGCTGAAACAACCTCAGGCAATAGATCAAATTGACAAGGTAATAGTGTGGCAAATAAAAAAAAAAACCCAAACAGATACATTTGTGGACCAGTTGAACTTGGCTGCTTTTGCAGAAGTAATGGCCAACTGCAAACTAGGATGCACTATCAAACCACCACCAGTAGTCTGGAGGAAGAGATTACTCCTTTTTGACTGAACACTTAACAGGCCACATCTCTCCAATTTTAATCTCCCTCCAACATAAGAAAGACCTTGACCAACTACAGTATGACCAGTGGAGGACCACTAAATTATCAGAAAACTGATGCACCAGTATGGGTTGAAGGAACTGGGCTTGTCCAATAAGGAGCAGGGGGTATATTGACTGCTTTTCTGAACTACCTGAGGAACTGCTATAGAGAAGACAAAGCCAAAGAGCTGTGCAGAGAAAGGATAATGGCAACAGTCCCAGGCTGCATTTTCACTGGAGTATCTTCTGCTATTTTCCATTGCTGTTATCCCAAGCCCTTCAGCTCTGCTTTTATCTTTTTAGTGGATTCCCTCTATCAAATCTATCTGGATGTGGTCTGTGTATTCTACTCAGCAAGATCAAAAAGAAATTCTTATAGGCAAGACAAGAGGAATTCCCATGCCTGATGCCTTGCTTTTTCCCTAGAGCTTTCAGGAATGTCCCAAGTCTCTTTTTATGTCATACTTCAGGAAAATATGAGTGGCCATGTATCATGTTCTGTGATTCCCAGCTGAGCATGTGGGAAAATGATACAAACATTTATTTCTACAGCCTAAAATAGCTGTCTATGGTTTTGCTACCTGTCATCTTCCTAATATCCTCAGGAAGCTCTTGCAGGCAATTTCCTCACATTATAACTGAGTTTCTTACTGTTGGCTGTTTTAGTTTCTTCCTGAGGGACAACTGTAAAGCTAAGGATCGTGTGCCAATAACCAAGGCTTGCAGTCATGGATCACAGGGTAAATGATAGCAAAGGCAATATGTACGCGAGGTGAAAGAGGGAGGTCTCACTATGTGGTGAGAGGAGTCTGTTGAATGAGCTCCATTTAGCTGCTGCACAATTGAGTTGTTCTCATGTGCTAAATAACAGAATGTCTCAAGCAAATGTGAATGCAGATAATGGATTCCTGTGATGACCTTTTTTTCCCCTCTGAAATAACATCGCTGCATATTAATTTCAGCTTTGATTTGCTTAATTTATTCTGTGTTTGTTCATTTATTTTTTTTAAGGTGAAAAGTGCAGCTAGGGGACCAATGGTGAAATTAACTTTGCACACTAAATTACATCTGCATTATTTTTTAAATCAGCTACTGCTATTTTAAATCAAGCTACTTTTCCTTCAATGTTCTTAATTTTATATCAAGTGCTGTGCTCCAGAGCTTTCTATTAGTGTTTCAAAATCAGTCTTTAATAATTTAAATATCTCTTTTCTGAAATACAGCCTTTTCCTAGAAGAATTTTTGTCAATTTTGCGTCTTCTTAGGAAGAAAATAAAACAGAGAAAGTATTTTATTATTCTATCCACAGTTTTATGAGAGCAGGAGAAAATGTGAAATGTGTAATGGTCTCCATTTCACACCACACACTAAGAAAAATCTATAATAATGTGATTTGTCCTCTTCACATCCCTCCCAGCTAGAATGAAGTTAAAAACAAAATTAAAACCAGAAGACATTTCTTATTCCAGACTGGTGTGAAGGATGTTGTATTTCTTGTCAGTCTTAAGCCTACTTGGCTTCAGCTAATACTTCTGCGTCCAGGAGAAAAGGGACCTGGACTATTGGTATCAGCACCCTGATACTGGAGACAGAAAAGTGAACACTGCCCAACTCCTCCTCAACAAAATTCCATGCCTTTAATGTAGATCTGGGCACCTGCTCTGACATGTCAGGAGTTTGTCCTTTCCATGAAAGGGAATCAGACAGTTTAGCCTAATTCTAGAGCAGTTACCTGCAAAGGCAGTGACTAAAGAAGCCACAGCACAATGTAGGTCTGGAAATGGCTGGTGCTGGCCTGTGAAAAATGAATTGAACATGATGCTACTGAAGGAAATTAGCTGTGATACAAAGTGGACATAACACAGTTCCAATGATGCCAGAGTCTGCATGACACACCTTTTGACAAGGCCCCACCATTCCTGTATTTGCACTACCACCTTTCAATATATCCCCAGGTATGTTGGTCAGAGAAGTTAGGTGAGGTACATCTTTATTTC
Organism: Tricholaema leucomelas; assembly: GCA_013400475.1. Taxonomy (NCBI): domain Eukaryota; kingdom Metazoa; phylum Chordata; class Aves; order Piciformes; family Lybiidae; genus Tricholaema lacrymosa; species Tricholaema leucomelas. Next base: position 708,246 of record WAAF01010202.1, on the reverse strand, counting down.
ACCTGATTCTATTAAGCTCCTTAGTAGACAGAGGAGTTTGAGACCAAGTGCAACCACGTTGACACATAAATTAGTTTTCCAGCAAATGATACCATTTCTTTCTTCTGTAATATGTGAAGAAGATCAGAAGAGAGACAGATGTGATACTGAATACTCATCCCAAACATATATATTTGCAAAAAGATTTCTACGAAATAGACCATGTCGTGACTGGAGGACAGCTGTGTCATTGGGTTGCACACCTCCAGCACTCTGAAGGATGGCTAGATTGTGACCAGCCCCTTCCAGTCTTCAGTTCTGGACAGACAATGCAGTCATCCCAGTCACTGACTTAACTAGATACAGAACTGCACCCAAGATTGTACAATGCCACCTTCTTGGTTGAGTGCAGCGACTGCCTTGGTGCTTTCCTATGATCACTTGCTGACTCACTCCAAAGGGAACTGCAATGAACTGAAACAGTTTCAGTCCATCATGAGACATCAACGACATGCTACAACAACAATGGCCACACCGCTATTTATGCTACAACAAAGAGGAGGTGAATATAAACTCTAGGTATTATGTATGAAATGCTATTTCTTCATGTAGAAGGGTGTAATAATACTCATGGTTGATTATGATAGGAAGCAGTGTAATTTCTAGAACTGACAGATTAACATTATGTGAAAGGAACCTTAAAAAGTGCAAAGTTACAAAGGAAATACCTAGAAAGGTGATGGAGGCAATGACTTTCTCTGTGTTTGAGCACACATGCTGTCCTCTGACACAGTAACCTGCCTCAGAGAAGGCGACACCCTGTCTAACATCAGCAGTGGGTGACCGCAGCTACACGGTTACCATCCTTTACTCCAGCAAAATGTTCCCTTTGTGCTGTTGCAATCCACTTCCCTTCAGAGGTCCCTTGGGGACTTCTGGTGCTCATCAACATCCAGTGCGTTCTAAATGCTTACCATGTTCACAAAACCTTCATGCAAAACAAATGCTGGTGGTGACTGAAGTGTCTTCTCTTTCCTAAGAAGGCATGCATTTTAGCACACCTGTCATTACCTCCTTTTACACCACATCTGTACTTGCAACTGCCTAAGAGACCAATAAGCAGTTGGCACCATCTCCTGGTATTGGCATGATGGGCTTTCCTGTTGTTTCTTTCTTTGCCAAAAGACGTTTCTCCAACAAAAAGAATTATCAAAAACATCAATGTTCTTCTAGACATAAGCCAAACCAAAACACTTTTCTGTTAAAAGTAATCAGCATGAAGAAATGTCTGAAAACTCACTGTACTTACTATGTGTCGTGCTGCAAACACTCCGTCAACTATTGCACAACAGAACGCTGCTACCACGCCAAAGCTGATAAACACGATGGAGGCTACTAACTGAGAAGAGAAAAACAGATTGAGTAATGCTGTCAATATAATTCTTTAAGTAAAACAATTGCACTGTTTTTTCCCCCCTAGTATTCTTAAACAACAGTTCCCCCTGCTGTAATTCACTTCAGCTCGGTGTGGCTGGATGCCAGTCACACACTACAAAGAAGTCAGAAATTCTTGATGTTGAGATACCATCAAGTCCACTAGAAAAGATTATATGTTTCTGGAGAAAATTAGGTCAGCTCTAAAAGTTCTTCAGTGATGATTTCTTCTACATCAACTTACATAATCAAAAAAACAGTGGTCCAATTTCTAGAGCTTTACTGCAGTGGTAGTAGTTCACACACAGAGAAAAAGACATTGTAGTAAGTTAATAACTATCCCAGGAACTCTCAAAAACCTTTGATTACCCCAGAAGATAACTTATGCTTATGATAACTTGTGCCACAACAAACAAACAAACAAATAAATGGAAACTCACTCAACTGGTACCTCTGGAAGGCCTGGGATGTGCTGCCTTTGTCCCTGCCCTTATTGGGGCTCCCAGACTGCCCATCAGTTTCGGAATGGGCACAGCAGAACACAGCAGAGCTCAGCACAAGTCCCAGATGCAGTACAGACAGCACACTGTAAGCCTACCAGCCATTGTTTCAGACCTCATGCTACTTCCCAGCTGCTTCATTCATTAAACATTATTCATTCTTTACCAACAGGACTGCAAACAGTGCAATACCAGAGTGGTGCTGGTGGTATGGAGGGCTCATGGGAAAAGACTGTGCAGGTTGGGCATGCTCATCTCTCTCCTAGCTTTGCTCACCATATCTCCGAGGATGGCTACATCTGGAGTTCTATCAGCAACTGCAAGGCTAGCACAACCCCAGCTGTGCCCAATTTACTCCAAACAAAGCAACAGGAACAGGAAAGGCTGAGCACTGGTGTATGTCTACATCAGAGATCAGTCAGTGTGCCCAGTCTTGTGCTCTTGAAACAACACTGGCTTGTTTTGAGGGCATGTCTGAAGGATGCAGTGACATGAAACAAGTTGTGAAAGAAAAACCTTATATATGCCTGTCCAGGTGTTTCCCTGGCACTCATCAGCCCCAGTGAAGGATAAGGGACAGAAGTCGTTATTCCTTCCTCTCTCAGATTACAGGATTTTGTGACTTTGAGGAAGATGCACTTTACGTTTGGATGAGTGGGTACCAGCAGGATATAAGGTGAACCTACCTCCCTCCCTCCTTCTATGGCTACATCCATCTTAAATATAATTTAATGTACATCTCTCACATCTCTAGCATTTCTCACACAAAGTCACAAGAGGAACCCTTTGAAAAATCCTTTGCCACAGTGTTAAATCACAGTTAATAACTGCAACGTCTTAAAAACAATCCCTTGAAAACTAACAGAACAGTGTCCTTAATTGATAGAGCACATGGGCCAGGGATGCAGTTAAGAATTTGGAACTTCTTTGTTATTTGCAAGCCATCAATTGCTCCTTTTCAACACATATTTCAGAAATGCCCTGGCACAGATAACCAAAATCACATCCAGACAGTTCATATACCCCTTTCGCCTACGCTAAATCCGTATCTGCATTACCTGAATACTGCTCTCACATGTGTAAACAAACCCACTTGAAAAAAATAACACTTTGGCTTATGTTAGGCTAAGGACAGTGCAATGTCAGTAGTGTCAACAGGGGACACAACACTGGAGACTTCCTCAAAAAAATCTGGCCAAATAAAAAAACCCAGCCATGCAAGCATTGGACACACAGGTCAAAGCAATACCAAAGATGTGGAAATAAGTGCTCTCTGTAAATCAGCAAAAGGTGCAGTTTAAAAGCAGAAGAATCAAAGCTTTCAAATACTTTCTGAGGCACTCTTCTAATCTCTCATTATCTCACATCTCTTAGACCATGTAAGAAGAGGAGATGAAGCACTACCACAGGGATTGCTGTGTAATTGGAATCTTCAATGTGGGGAGGAAAGGGACACATAGAGGCTGATGGTACTAGTTGGGGTCAGGAGCCTGCTGCATCCCTTCTTGTAACCAGCTGCATCCTGCCCATAGGAGGTAGAAACTCTAAGAAAGCATTGTTGCCTGCAGACACACTTTAACCTCTGCTGTCCCTTGGCTCTCCAGTATGGCAGGTCATCTCTCATGCACCTGGTTGCCTAAATATCTTGGCATGCAACTCATTGGACCCAAAAGGCTGTGCACTTCTTGCAGTGGTATTATCACTGCAGACCAGTGGGCTCTGCTGCCCTGTAGCAGCTGTATTTGATACAGAACCTGATACCTTTATGTGAAAAAGCAGCAGTGTTTAAAAGTTCAGATTAAGTCATTGTTGCCTGGTGTTTCTATCTTGTTTTTCAAATAGTAGCAGTCAATCAAATAATGAGTGGGTTTAGCCATGTGTTTCCAAATTTCCAGAGTTCAGGATGAATTTACTGGAAGCTTATCTCAAGATCGTTTTTCATTTCACACATGAGCAACATATTGATGATCTACAACACCCAAACCAACATTCTCCACTCATGGAGATAGCTCAAATCACCTAATGAGTATTCTGGCTTTTCAGTTTCACTGTATAGCTCTAAGAGACCACGTAATAAAGTGCACAGTAGTATAGTAGCATGGACAGGATTGTAGACAATTGTAGGATAGGCAGGAGCTGTGGAATTGGCTTTACACTCTTCAATTTTATTGGTGATCATCTCCTCATTCAAGGAGTTGCCTGCAAGCCCAGTGTTGTTAGCCTGAGTCTGCTGTTCTCCTCCATGCCAATCAGCAGCTACTTCAGTAAGCAGTCATTTTAAGAGGAACGTTTCTTGACTGAAGTAATGCTAAAGTGGCAGAATGTGACACTCAGAAATTCTTGTAACTTAAACTGCTTTATATATGTATTTGAGTGACAAAAGAAGGAATAATACAAGAACAAAACAAAAAAATCCTTAAAACAAAATTACAGATTTATATTCTCTCCCAAGCCTTCCATTGCTTGTTGAGAATGTGAGAAATACAAAGTACAAAATTAATGGCTTCTAAAGCTAGCAGCCAAGACAGCCAAATGAAGAGCTGTTATAAATTCAAAAGCTAATTTTCCTAAGTGATAGGTGATTGCTGGAGTTTTGAGTTCACAAGCATAATACTGTCAAGAAAGAAAAGCAGAGCAGAGAGAATTCTTGCTGAACAGGTAAAAGAAATACCGCTTTTAAATAAAACCTAAACTGATCCATTGCATCATCTTATCTCAATTTTTAATAGCAGTGTACTTTGTCAGGAAAACTATTCATTATTTATAGCAATATATTTTAACAGTTACTCAAGTAACTGTCTTGCTCTTACTGTTCCATTGCTGTGCAGCCAGGCTCCTCTACAGCTGTTATTGTCAGAACATTTACTCCTGGTTATGGTACAGAATGTGGTAACTTGCTTATTTACAAGGGAATGAAGAAGCTGGTTATTAAACACTGAAAACTATACTGTCTGGGTCTATCAATCAAACCCAAAATGCAGTTGTCTTAGACAAGCTCTTGCTCCTCAGCAGGCATACAGTACCACTAGCTGCACTATGTCACCTTCCTGTACAAGTAAGCATACTGAAGGCCACAGAATCAGGGGACACTCCATAGCCACAAAAGCTGGTCACAAATGCTGTTCAGCTGTCACAAACATCCCTTGGCAACAAATAGTCTTCCACAATGATTCTTGGACATGGTTCTGGAGTTAAGCAACAGCCACAGACCAGACCAAACAGGGAGTCTGATGTAGCCACACTGCCTGCAGCCATGCTCTCACAAAACCACCACATCTCCGGTCTGCGGGCACGTTGTGTGCCAAATCACACTCCGCTAGAAGGGTGTCCTTACCGTGTGACATGCAGACGTGCAGCCACTGTTTGCCAGCAGACACACAGAAAATCACATTGCTTCCCAGCACAAGCACCCACTAGCTACAGACTGGTACCTTGCTGGCTGTTTCCAGCAGCCCTGTGGAACACCTCTGCAAAGGTCTCTAGGCTCCAGTTCTCTCTGTTCTTGCACATCTATGATTCTATGCTGGGGCTCCTCATGAGTCTAACTTAGCCCTTACCTGTTCTGAGATAAAAGGCACAACTGCTCAGACAACGTCATTCCTAGTACTAGATGCTGTGTGAAATGCCTCACTCTCTCAATTTAGACAAAGCAGATGTGAGACTTTGGAAAATGCACAGGTTTTTGTTTCGGAAATCACCTCTGTATCAGATTTATGTTACATTATGTCTAACAGATTCACTTTGCTTATGCCAAGTGACTGCTTCTGCATTGCATGGTCTCTCATGTCTCCAAGCTTTGCGCTGCTCATCAAGCCTCTCTGGATTTTTCAGTCCAGGCCAAGGAAGAATCACAACTACCCTCATCGATGTAAACTGAGAAACTGCCATCCAGTAGCTCTTGCTCTGGTAAGTATCACAGTATCACAGTATCATCAGGGTTGGAAGAGACCTCATAGATCATCAAGTCCAACCTTTTACCACAGAGCTCAAGGCTAGACCATGGCACCAAGTGCCACGTCCAACCCTGCCTTGAACAGCTCCAGGGACGGCGACTCCACCACCTCCCTGGGCAGCCCATTCCAGTGGCCAATGACTCTCTCAGTGAAGAACTTTCTCCTCACCTCCAGCCTAAACTTCCCCTGGTGCAGCCTGAGGCTGTGTCCTCTCGTTCTGGCGCTGGCCACCTGAGAGAAGAGAACAACCTCCCCCTGGCCACAACCACCCCTCAGGTAGTTGTAGACAGCAATAAGGTCACCCCTGAGCCTCCTCTTCTCCAGGCTAAACAACCCCAGCTCCCTCAGCCTCTCCTCGTAGGGCTTGTGCTCAAGGCCTCTCACCAGCCTCGTCGCCCTTCTCTGGACACGTTCAAGCATCTCGATGTCCCTCTTAAACTGGGGGGCCCAGAACTGAACACAGTACTCAAGGTGTGGTCTAACCAGTGCAGAGTACAGGGGCAGAATGACCTCCCTGCTCCTGCTGACCACACCATTCCTGATGCAGGCCAGGATGCCACTGGCTCTCTTGGCCACCTGGGCACACTGCTGGCTCAAGCAAAGGCTTTGCAAAAGGCTGTGTAAATGTTATGCCACAGTTTTTTTATTCCCACACAGGGAAGCAAATGAATTTGGAAAAGAAATGCATGAGACAGTTTATTGTAGGCTGCCCTTAATATTACATCCCCCAAAACAGTTTAACTCTGTGGGCCTCCTTTACTAGCTTGATTTCCCTATGTTTCCAAGTTCAGAACTTAACATGGGCTTAAATAAATCTGCTGCACTTTTTCAGGTTGAAGAGGTTAAGAGCAGAAGTTCACAAAAACTGTACCTCAAATCCAAACCAGAAAATGTTCAGCCCTTGCACAATCTCAACCACAACCTGCATCTGTTACCACAGCACCTCAGCAGGGCTATGGTTTAACAGCTTGCAAAACTAAGACAATTAAAGTCATTGCATTGCATTTCAGATGCTGCTACCACCTAAAGGAAAGATAAAAGTACTTTTAATTTTCTCTAGTTTGTAAAGTCCTCTCCTGTGTGGCCCCTTCTCCCTCCAGCAATGTCCACTTTTTTTTCCCTGTCCTTGGGACCAAAGTTTTAGTGCTGTGATGGAAATTAAGCTCAAAGCTTCTAATAATTTTTCATAACTGGGCCAATTAGGAGGTTTCTCACGACACCAGCTAATGTGCTTCACAATTTATGGCCTGACAACTTTTTCTTTCCAAAGGTTGGTTCTTCAGTAACAGTACTACTGTAATTGAGGCACTGCTGGAGGGTTTCACACCACAGGATACAGGATTTTGTCGTATTAATTATTCATTAATGCCATTTCCAGACATAGCACTAGTTATGACAACAGGAATTCATAATGATGAAAGGCTCTTATGACTGCCTAATCTATACCTGCAGAACTACTTAGAATCATAAAATGGTTTGGATTGGAAAGGATCTCCAAAGGTCATCTAGTCCAACAGCCTTGCAGTGAACAGCAACATCCTCCATTAGATCAGGTTGCCCAGAGTCCTGTTGAGCCTGACTTTGAATATCTCCAAGGATGAGGCCTCAACTACCTCCCTGGGAAACATGTACCATGTTCATGGTAAAGAACTTCCTCCTAATGCCCAACCTAAATCTACTCTTTTCTAATTTAAAACCATTGTACCTCATCCTATCACTACAGTCTTTTGTAAACAGTCTCTTTCCAGCTTTCTTATAGGACTCTTAGGTACTGGACAAGCTTCCTAGACTGACTTCCAGATGAAAGAGGGAACTAAACCAAACACAAAATGTCACCTAGTTTTAAGAGCATCAATTTTTGTACAACTCAGGAAGACAAAGACTGGGAGCTAGGATTCCATGTGTAAACACATACCTTGCTTTTTATTGTAATACATCCAATAATGTAACCAATGCCCATAGCAGATACCTGAATTGCCACAAAGGTGGTCAGACAGAAATGCTGTAAACAACTTTGTCAGGTGTTTAAAGTCTTGTGTTTAGAATGTTACCAAGTTAGAAACCTGCAGCCTTTCTGTTGTATCATCTGAGTTCAGCAAGTCCAGTCTTATGTTGTTGAATGTTACCAGAAAAAAAACACAGATCTTCATTTTCTTCCCTCTTGCTGCTGTTTGTAGCACCTCAGAACATAACAGCTGAGCCTGTGTGACTGCTTACTGCAATCTGGAAAACAGCACTTGTTTCTCCTGTCCTTATCTTGGTTCCTTGCTATGCAGCCCTCTCTCCTGCTCTCCCCAGTTAGTGTGTCCCTCCATACTATCTCCTGTACTTGCCCAAATACATAGCAAGCCAGTGCAATTCCCCACTAGGCAGAGAACTATTTGTCCCCTAGTATTAGTTAAAACAGGTAACTGTGAGAAGAGACAACCACTAAACTCTGCGCAAATGAGAGAGGGGGAGATCACGAGGCCAAGGCACGCAGGGAAGGATGCGTAAGTGCTGGCAACAACTTTATTGTGTTGTCTCACCTCTTTCAAGTAATTTGCACTCCCAGGGATTATCAGAGTAAAAGCTAGGGTTTAATTGCAATGAATAAATGATAAGGACTGGGGTTATTTTGTTGTTTGTGGTCTTACTGTCTGCAAAGAAGTCTGCTGTTTTCCAGTATTGTGTCAGGGTTAATTGGGAAAAATAGCAACATGAAAAGGCCAGTTGGTGTAACACAGGCAGGAGAGAGGTCCAATGAGAAATTGAAGGAACCTCACATGCATAGCACATACTAGGCAATAAAACTCTTACAGTTAAACAATTAATGCTATGCCCAGTATATCAGGATACAAAATGAGTGACATTTGCCATCCCTGGAGGTGTTCAAGAAAAGACTGGATGAGGCACTTAGTGCCATGGTCTAGTTGATTGAATAGGGCTGGGTGCTAGGTTGGACTGGATGATCTCGGAGGTCTCTTCCAACCTGGTTGATTCTATGATCTGAATATGAATAAAAAGAGCAGAAATAATTAGATAAACAAATGCTGGGGGGAGAATACAGAAACCACATGAGCGGTGTCAATTATTATGGCAAGGAGAAAAAAACAACATCAAAATTTGCTTTTGAAACAAAGGTAGCACTTTCATTGGGAAAAAATATCTTTTTTTTGTCTCTTGCCCCACATCCCAAAGGGCAGAATGTCAAAAGGCAAAATTTGTAATGTTTTTTTTTATGCTTTAGATATTCACAGCTGATTTATATCATGTGTAGGCAAAGTTAATGCAGACGACTCCTGCTTTTCTCTTCCAGCGATGTTGATGTTCAGCTTCTGCATCAGTAAGGCCAAGCAAAAGACTAAGGGACTGCAGAAGCGTCCACGGACAGGAAATGTGCAACAGGATGACCTAAAGGTCCCAGCCCCAGAGGGCTTAGGCAGCACAGCTGATTGAGACAAGAAAGGGAGCAGAAGTTCCAAGTCTGCTTACTCTAGCTCCTCCAGGCACACACGGAGATCTTTGGGACAGGACAATTTCTTCACTGGTCAGATAAAAACAGAGTTCTTGAGTTATTAGGAACTTCACTTTCACCATCTACTCTGACAGAGAGTTAGAGAGATGGGGGAAATTAGCCTCTGACCACACTGACATATGCCCAGTGTTGTGTTACAGGTGTGCTGGGCCACACAAAAGGGGTGACTCACACAGCTGTCTTTGCATGCCATTTCTCTTTACAGTCTGGAAGCCCACAGTGCAAAACTGTCCCTATGTACCCTTCTTGTTAAGTTCCACAGAAGGCTTTCCCTCACACAGAGTGTGTCTCCCATCCTCCTTCCCTACTCCTTGCCAGCTAGCACCTGCTGCCTGATTCTCACAGGTGTTGTGTACAGCTCCTTAACTCTTTTGCAACTCAATTTACCTGGAAAAGTGGGATGGAAATATTTTGCCTTAACATAGTACTGTCCACATAAAAACCTTGCATGTTCACTCTAGTAGTTCGCCAGCCTGGGTGTCTCATTCAGTTTCAGAAACACTCTCTTTGAGCACTACTCTTGATTTACACCAATCCACTTCGCACCATTCTTTCCGTAATTTATCTTGTCTTTTATTCTAACCTGCTAAAGCATTTGAAGACACAGTTTCTTTGAAAGATGCAATATGAAATAAAGATTCATTTTCCTGCATATTTATCTTCAAGTAATGAAAGAGTAACAGGAATTAGACCAATAGCCATTGTGAAACGTGAAACAGAAGTTATCAAGAAGAGTTACCTAATTATTGTATTCTTTCTTCGCTTAAGATCAAGTATTAGCTACAAAATCAGACCTAAACCAACCACAAGAATATTTCAAATTGCATTACAAGCAAATCTAGACTAGAATGACCAATCTACTGAATGAGATAACCTATATCAAGCCACTTAAACTTCAAAACTGGAGTCACCATTATACTGTAATCAGAGAATGGATTTTATATGTGTTTAAATGAACTGATTATATTCAAGATAACTCATTCACTGATGTGTATTAGTCTTGACTTGGTTCAAAACATCACTACTGATGGTGCACTATCAGGTCTCATGGGAGAATCTTAAGAGTTCCAGGCACTGGAGTCCAGCAGATGTTACTAAAATAACATTAGAAGAAAGGCTGAGCTGTGCATGGTTCACATTTTCCAAGACAAGAAATATAAAGCAACCTTAAAAAGTACTATTTGCTTAATATCCTGGAGCAGGGTTAGTTTTGTTACCTGTGCTGTCTTAAGTCCCTACAGCATCTAAGGTCCCTGTTGATACTCCAGTAACCACTACCACAGTTAACAATTTCTTTCTAGCAGCAGCACATCTCAGTTTCAGTCACATCATTCAAATTGCACTGCTGTATTTTCTCCCTAGTCTAAGCTGATCAACCACCCTAATGTCTGACCATTTCTAGCTCTAGCAGGTACAGCACTACTGAAATGCTCTGCTCCACTCATGTTTTAGCAGCTTTTAAAAAGATTGGTTTAAACAGCCACTCTACTCTTCTTTCAGCCCACTAAATAGGGTGCTGACTATATGACCAAATTCCCATTTCAGCTTCTTGGTACAAGGTAGAGAAGCACTGAGGCTTCCCAAGAAGCCTCCTTCTCCTGGTTCTGCAAGTTTCCATCTCCCTATTCCAAAATAATTTTCAGAATGAGCATTGGTACCCCAAGAATATTACTTCCCCAATCATTTTCATCTTTGCATATATGTATGGTTTTCAGCTTTTTGTTTTGTAAAAGGGTGTGGCCACATTCCATAGCAAATCACAAGAACTGATTCCAGATGCTTTTTGAGACCAAATTATTGGAGCATTTGATATTGTATCCACGTGACTAGATTAATTTGTGGAGATGTAAGTAGGGACTAGAGAATACCAAGAACAGGAACAGCACGCTTTCAAAAAGCAGATGGGCCTGTATTTGGGAATCAGTGGAAGTACAGGATGTGAAACCTCAGTATTTATTTCTGAAAAGGGAATGCTGTAGTGTTCCAAGTGAAGCCAGAAGCTCCATTCCATCTTCGTAGCCAGGCTGCTGAGTAGCACCAGTTGTGGTGTTCTGTATGTAGTGAAACTGCTAATGAAAAAGTCTAATAAGCAGTCAATTTCATTATGCAAGTCCAGCTACTTAAAATACAGGTATTTGTCTCAAGTGGTTCTCTGTGCTCCTCTGTAGTCAGTGGAAAGCCAGACACTTTCAGGTACCTTCTAAAGTCTACTATAGAATGAGATTGATTACCTTCTGATAGTAACTGTCTTTTTTTTTTCCCCCACTGGCTACAAGGGGAGCTTAGATAAGACTAAGATTTGTGCTGTCACTGTGAACATCTTGTCACTACTTCTTTCTGGTTGGAGACAGAGTGGCTGGAGAGCATCCAGGAAGAAAGGGAGCTAGGGGTAGTGGTAGATAGTAGGCTGAACATAAGCCAGCAGTGTGCACAGGTGGCCAAGAGAGCCAACAGCATCCTGGCCTGGATCAGGAACAGTGTGGCCAGTAGGAGGAGGGAGGTTATTCTTTCCCTGTACTCAACACTGGTCAGGCCACACCTGAAGTATTGTGTCCAGTTCTGGGCTCCTCAATTCAAGAGAGATGCTGAGGTGCTGGAACATGTCCAGAGAAGGGTGATGAAGCTGGTGAAATTCCTGGAACACAAACCCTGTGAGGAGAGGCTGAGGTAGCTGGGGTTGTTTAGCCTGGCTCAGGGCAGACCTCATTGCTGTCTACAACTACCTGAAGGGAAGCTGAGCCAGGTGGGGGTTGGTCTCTTCTCCCAGGCAACCAGCAATAGAACAAAGGGACACAATCTCAAGTTGTGCTGGTGGAGGTATAGGCTGGATGTTAGAAGGGAGTTCTTGACAGAAAGAGCGATTGGCATTGGAATGGGCTGCCCAGGGAGGTGGTGGAGTCACCGTCCCTGAAAGCGTTCGAGAAAACACTGGATGAGGCATTTAGTGCCATGGTCTAGTTGATTGGCTAGGGCTGGGTGCTAGGTTCACTGGATGATCTTGGAGGTCTCTTCCAATCTGGTTGATTCTATGATTCTTTCTCTTGATGTGGGCTGCTCTCATTTGTGCTTTCTCTTTTCCACTTCATAATTTTCCTTCGGTCATTTGCCTGAGACTTGCAAGGGAGTAAAAGTGAGCAATCTGGAAGGAGCAAAGGAGGTCTGGAATTTGATGAAGGCAGAATGATGTTATACAGCAATAATAAAAAAAAAGTCATCTGGATTTCACAGATGGAAAAATACTGATGGATTTAGAACCAGCCTAAGCCAGCCTTAGTCCAATGGGCACTTTAAACTGGTAAGAATCCCCCCTCACACATGTCAACAAAAGCACTTATCTAAGAATGATTAAAAATAATTAGAGATTTAAGGATATCTGTGCTAGTTTGAGCCTTGCTAGAATGTTTTGGTGAGAAGAACTAGATAATAGGCTGAGAAAATGAAAACAATGGTGATGTCTACTTCCCTCACAATCTTGCTGAGATGTGTAGAAAGGAAAAGCAAAACATTAGATAAAGTCACTTCACTTGAGCACTTCACTCTGGGCTGTGCTCTTGGCCTGCTGGGGAGCTGAGGCTGCTGGCTGAACTCCATCTTGCTTTCTAACCTCACCCTCCATTTGCTTTGGCTGATTTCACCTTTGCTTCTTAATCCCCTTGGCCGAACCTCCATTCTTCCTTGGGACTGGGGTAAGGTTGAGAGGGGTAGGGGGAAGGTGAGGGGGTGGTTGAGAGCCCCTNAAAAAAAAAATAAATACAGCATTAAAAGGGGCAGAAGTTAAACAAACATAATTCCACTGACCAGCAGGGCTGACACGTTTGGAATCCATCACATACTTTCATGGATACTCTTCTGTTGATTAAAATGGAGCAAGCTCATTTCATGACTTAAGCAGAGGCAGCTGCTCAGAGCAGTATGAGAACAATAAATCAGAAATAAACAATATACCATGTTGCATAGAAGTTTATGCTTCCTAGTAAAAACTGGTGGAACTGACAAAGATCAAGATTACTAGAGGTGATGCTGGTTCAGCAGCAGGAACTTTTTTTTACAGCAGTGTCTGTCAATGTCTTTACAAATCCTCTTTCATGTTACAGCAACTCAATATACACACACTACTTATCAGCAATGCATTACGATGATTAAATTACAGACTTTCACATAGCCAAGTTCTACCTGCAGCCTGAAAGATTGTATCTGGCCAACAGGAATACTAATCTGTTTAATCTGATCTCATTCTTCAACAAGAGGATCAGAAATTGCCTGTTGTTTTCATAGATCACAGCCCACCTCACCTTCTCCACCATGAGCACTTATCTCAGATTCTTTATATAGCCCTTTTAACCCATGCTCCTGCTTGCTAGAGAGAGTAAACTATTTACTTATTGTTCCACAAACTTCATGAGTCCTAAAGCTTACTTTTGTTTTCAACGGTAATGTTTTAGTTACATAAACATCACCAGAAAACACACTGGCAGTTAAATAGTATCCAATTGTGCACTTAATTCTGTGTGCTGGTTCCAAGTACAGATCTTAAGGAATCACAGCCCAAAAGACTTCCACTTAGTAAGATGGAGGACTCAAACAGGTGTTTTGAGTCTCTGGTTCAAAAGAACAGTGATAGCCTTGATTGGAGTGCAAAAAATAAACTGTGCCAGTGCATGCATATTTTCATACCTATATCTATATATAACGTATGTATCTCCCTTCTCTCTCACTAGAATTCAAGCTTCCAGAAGCAAACCTTTCCGGTTGCCAATAAAACTCTCCAAATAGAAGCCAAGGTCTTGCTTTCTTACATTTTTCACTTTGTAATTTATTGGCCATTTCTCTTTACTAATGATAACAGTGAAACCATGGTAGTTTCTTATCTGAGAGTGAGCTAAGGCTGTGTTGCATCACAAACTGGGGAACCCAGGGAAGGTAAGACCCAAGACTGTTACAGCCAACAGAGCAGTGTATGAGAGGGGAAAAAATACTGTGCTAGTCTGCAGCTGGACATACTTGGTGGCACCGCTCCAGGTATGTTAAAGAGACACAGCTCTGATGATGGGACAGAAAGATAACTACAGAACTGACCAGGGTTCTCATTAGACCTTTACCAGCTAAGCCATGCTGGCAGGCACATATAAGAGTGCAAAAAGCATTTTGCACTATGAAGTCATAGTATCAGCAGCACAGATTTTTTGTCATTATTCCAGGTATTTTCCAGCATGTCAGCTGTAAATATGTACACACATGTGTGAACATACATTACATGTTATATATGATATAATGTCATAATATATTTACGTATTATAATGTTTACAGCTAAGTAAACCTTTGTATGACTGGCTGATAAATCTGCACTAGTTTTAGAGTTAACATTCTAGCTTTACTCAAAAATTTAAATAAAGAATTGTACTGAATATAGAAGAACAATAGATAAGTCTACACCATTCCATTCATTTGCTGGACTAATCTGCTGCATAAAAAAAAAAATTTCCTTCCCTTCACCACTCTGCCTCATGTTTTGCTCTTGCTCCTTCCTTCCTCCACCCTAACTTCTGCTCCACTAACCTTGGCTGAGTATAGAATCATAGAATCAACCAGGTTGGAAGAGACCTCCAAGATCATCCAGTCCAACCTATCACCAAGACCTATGCAATCACTGGCACTAAATGCCTCATCCAGTCTTTTCTTGAACACCTCCAGGGATGGTGACTCCACCACCTCCATTTTTTGCCCATTCCAATGGCAAAGTAGATAATATCTGGGGCCTTTCTGGTTTGCTCTCTGAGGTGGGGAGAAGGTGGTAGTTGGTCCCTTCTGGGCTTTGTTGGGGGTGGGGAATTTTATGTTATTTTTTGATTGTAAATGTATTTTGTACATGTGCATTGCATCACATGCTTTTAGATTTTACCTTGTTGTAAATATATAGCTTCATTTGCTTCCAAGCCTTCTGAGATAGACTGATGATTTTATCTGGGGGTAATTTTCACCACAACTGAGAAAATCTAAAAGCATGGAACTGTACATATGTAACGTGAAACACTGATCCATGAGGAATTAGGCAGAGAAGTGCTGAAGCATCGCCTACACTTTCTTTGGCAATTCATACAGTAAGAGCATCTATTTTTGTCTTTCAGTCCCTGAACTTCACGGTTCTCAAGACACTGCAGGGAAATTTATACTATCATCACTTCAGGCACTCACTAATGGCACTTAGTTTCATGGCATAGCGAGCTGATGTAACACTTTATTTCTAGCAAAAGGGACAAGTTTTATTCCTTCCTCCCACAGAACCTTCTCTACTCTCAGTCATGCAACCCCACCAGTTACTTTTGCTGTGTCTCATGCTCACTTGGTTACAAGACTTTTAACTCGTTCATTCACAGTGGAAACTATTTTTTCATTGGGGTAGACAGAGAGGGAGTTGGCAAGATAGAGGAAAGAAAGGAAGAGGAGAAAGGAAGATCTCTGTTCAATGGAAGATCTCTGTTCCATGGATATTTGTATTTATTACAAATTGGAAATCTTCACTTTAAAAACTTAGGGTGAAAGAACTGTTTCAGAGTCCAAAATATTTTTACTCAGCCCTCCATGCATGGCATGTAGAATACTAAGAACAGCGAAATGTCTCTCATAGTGTTATACTAGCTAAAAGAAATTATATTTTTTTTTCCTACTATTTGCATTTTTATCATCCATGAAACCTTCTTTTCATAGAATGGTTTAGGTTGGAAGGGACCTCAAAGATTATCTGGTTTCAAACCCCCACCATAGGCAGGGACACCTCCCTCTAGAAGAGGTCACTCAAGGCCTCATCCAACCTGGCCTTGAACACCTCCACAGAGGGAGCATCCACAACCTCCCTGGGCAACCTGACCCAGTGTCTCACCACCCTCACTGTAAAGAACTTCTTCCTAACATCTAGTTGAAAACTCCCCTCTGCCAGTTTAAACCCATTACCCCTCATCCTGTCATTACAAGACCTTGTAAATGGTCCCTCCCCAACCTGCCTGTAAGTCCTCTTCAAGTACTGGAAGGCTACTATAAAGTGTCCTCAAAGCCTTCTCCAAGATGAACAATCCAAACTCTCACAGCCTGTCCTTATAGCAGAGGTGCTCCATCCCTCCGATCACCTTTGTGGCCCTCCTCTGGACTCACTCCAACAGTTCCATGTCCTTCTTGTGCTGGGGGCTCCAGAACTGCACACAGTACTCCAGGTGGGGTCTGACAAGAGCAAAGGGGGAGAATGCCCTCCCTTGCCCTGCTGGCCACACTTCTCTTGATGCAGCCCAGCACAATGTTGCTGTCTGGGCTGCATGTGCACACTGCTGGCTCACGTTGAGCTTTTCATCAACCCAGACCCCCAGGTCCTTTTCCTCAGGACTGCTCTCAGCCATTCACCACCCAGCCTGTATTTGTGCTTGGGATTGTGCTGACCTAGGTGCAGGATCTTACACTTGGCCTTGTTGAATTTCATGAAGTTGGCCTGGGCCAACCACTCCAGCCTGTGCAGGTCCCTCTGGATGGGATCCCTTCCCTCTAGCAAGTCAACTGTGCCACACAGCTTGGGGTCACCTGCAAATTTGCCAAGGGTGCACTCGATTCCTCTGCCCATGTCGCTGACAAAGATGTTAAACAGCACTGATCCCAGCACTGACCCCTGAGGGACACCACTTGTTACTTGTCACTTGTCTCCAGGTGGATGTTGTGCCCTTGATTACCACTTTAATCCAGCCAATTCCTTATCCAGCAGTGCTCCACCCATCAAGTCCACATTGTTCCAGTTTGGTGACCAGGATGTGGTATGGGACAGAGTCAAATGCCTTACTTGGGTCATTTCACTTGTCTACACTTTGGATGGTGCTTTCACACCCACACACAGTTTTCCTCCTCTTCAGCTGAAACAATGGAGCCTTCAAAACACAGTTGTTCATCTGACTTCAACCCATGAATTTGCTGAGTGTTCTCTTGCACTATAAGCAGTAACACCAATTTTCCAGACCTACCACGAATAGGCAACATCCCCAAAAGGATTGGTCACGAGGCTGATCCCTGCCAAATACAGCATCGAATATGCAAGACTGCACAAGTTTATAGAACAATCACCTCCACATTATAGAAGATAACTATGCATCACTTAATGTGCTATTCTTCTTGCCACACTTTAGCAGTCTAAAACTTCAGAAGCTAGTCTAAATGATCCTTCAAGGCTCCTTCAAGAACCTAAGCAGACAACGAGATGCCTCCAAAGGGCACCTTATTGCAGAAGTCTAAGAACTGAGCATATGAGAGCAGGGAGATCTCTCAAAGAATAAGCTGTTTGATCTTACTAGTTAATAAGATGCTGTTATATTTCAGAATTAATGCAGATAGCCAAAGAAGAGCCATGCTCAAGTTCATGCCAGTGTCAGTGTCAATTTGCACTGATTATAGAAATCTCCTTGTCTGATTCTGAAATGCAGAATCAAATCACAACACAAAATCTGACACATTTATGGCTGAACAGATAATAGTAGGTTTTCTCAGTAATCATTTTTAAGGTGCTAAACAAGACAAGAGTGATTACTAATTTGTTCCATTGTTATAATTTTTCCATCTTCCTTTCCCCTGCACTCTGCTAAAGACTTCTTCTATTTATTTGTGCAGGAACATCAAAAACAGTCCCAGCAGATCTACAGAATTTCAATGCTTTTTCTCTTTACTTAAGCTGTTTTAATTAGCTTAATATGCAATACGGAATCTATCAGCAATTAGCATCTTGGATCAAAATCTGCACTGAAGCCAGTTTCTTCCAGGATGCTTGACTTGCATGAAAAAGTAGATGAAGCACAGTATATTTGAACAGAGCAGAGCAGGTATACATATCGACCATCATGGGTTTTTTGCTGGTGTACATGTTAATAATAGCCATCAGCTTTATACAAAATGGCCAGTGAGCATTTTCTGATGGGCATAATCTATACACAAGACATATAGGGGGTTTAAAGTGAAAGATGTTCAGTACTTCTGAAAACTGGCTCCCATGTGTGACTTCTTTTAAAGAAGCTTTCCTTCTGAAATGGATGCAAAGTCCAGTGGCCAGAAAATAATCAGACACAACATTGCAATACTACCTCACATGCATCTCATTGCAGAGCAGGAACATATGCATTGTCAGGGAAGTCTTATCAACTAGAAACAGAAGAGAAAATTATTACTTTGTTTCTCCAGCTTCTGCACTTCATTTGAAATCTAATTATTGTTGACAGAGGTTGGGAAGCAAGCATATTAAGGCACGCAAACTTATCATCCTTTGAAAAGTCTGAAGAAATAGTTCTGCCTTTTCTGTTTGTGTGCAGAGCTCCATGTTTCACCTCTCATGTTTTCAAATTCCACTTCCATCAAAAGCAATGTCTCCTCGCCTAAAACCACTTTCCAAACAAGTCAAGTACCACACTGAGCCAGTTGAGAATTAGATTTATAACTATGTCCTAGACCTGTCAGCAAGTAACTGTGTTAGTACAAAGACAAAGCAAGCAAGAGATTCACAACTCAGACCTGCTGCAGACAACTCTCTTCATGTAATGCCAAGGTTTGCACTCACACCTCCTGATGGGTCACCTCTGCTTGTCTGAACCCTCCCCATCCTCTGTGTCCTTTACACTCCTGTATTTTCTCCCATGCTTCTTTTGCATTTGCCACATCTGGGCTGGTGTCAGGGTGACTCCCACAACCCTGCTGAGAGCTCTTGCATGCATCATTGCAATATTGCAAATGTTGAAACTCCTGACAGTTACGGTGCCCTTGCATCTCCCAATCACTCCTGTAGGCACCAGATTTCAACATGCTCATTTTCAGTCTTATGAACAGTATGGCTTGATGAGACTGGCATTGGAAGGATGTGTGAGAGGAAACTGTGAGACAGTGCTTGGCTTATCCATCAGGTTAGCAAAAACTACATGCATGGTGTCTTATCAATATTGCACATTCAGAGAGTGCTTTGTTTCTGGGTGCTAGCTCATACCACCTCCACATTTATAAGAGAAGAAACCTTTCATAACACTGCCTCAGCTCTATTTAACTCCCAGCTCTACTGCCATGAACCCCTTTGGCATCTGACCTTCCCCATCTCTGCATGCAATTTCAGCATCTTGTTTCTTACATAGAAATACTTTGGACTGTAAGGTGAGGACATTACAAGCAAGGGCACTTTATGTCTTACAATCAAATCCATTTGATTTGAGCAGTATCATGTTTTCCACCCCTCTGCTGGACTAAGCATGCCTCTGGAATGCAACAACAGCTATACTCTGTTCTGTGATCCGTGACCCGCTTCAAGAGAGCAGAGGAGGCAAAAAAAGGAGACCAATACACTATTCTTCCATTTCTGCTGTTTGCTAGTTAGAAACATCCCAGATCAGAGGAGGAAATTTTGTTTTGCCGGTGCCAAGTTCTTCATAGCAGAGCCAAGCACAAACATTAAGAGCTAAAGTAAAATCATGCTAGTCAGTGATGCAGAGCCTGCTTCTGTAAGCAGCAGTTCCTCTGAATTAGAGGTTATACCTTGGTCAGCACATTGAACTCCCACTGCAGGCCCTGGGATGCCAAGAATGAGGTCAAAGAGCTGCAACATTATTAATGTTGTATTTTAAGAACAAAATTTGTCCATTCTGCTGAACCACTTCTGCTCTTTCTTGAACCCCAGGTTCACATTTGAGTGCTGGAGTTTTGCTGCACTAGTTCTGCTAATCATTGCATATTTCATATTGCATTTAGTATTTTATCAACCATGAATAAATCTGGACTTACAGAGGACAGTCACAAGGAAAGAGAACTTCATGACAAACAGAGAAAGACTCACAGACAAAAAGTCAATTTAAAATAGGGTGTTTTTTTCCCTAGTGTAATTGAATCTACATTCCTTTTCAATTAAAGAAAAGAAAAAAGAAAAAGAAGTATGGAGCCATTACAAGGGCCAGATGATTGTCAGAGCTACACTGGCTTAAACTCAAATTATACTCCAGTAAGTGCTCAAAAAAAAATTTAGTTAAAAAGGAAGCAACTGAATAAACAATTTCTTTTATTTCTCACCTCCTTTTATCCTGCTGCAATGCATAGAACCTTTAGTTACAGGAATATGACATTTCTGTACCGATATAAGTCTTAACAATCTTACTGATGACTGCAAATTTGTTAAAGCTGCCCTCAGCCCTTTCAATCAAATACACTCAGCTACTCCCCAAGGAATAATTACTGCCCTCAGTAGCAGAAACACTTTCAATCTCCCTTCCCTAATGGATGAAAACAAGCAGCTCAGCCTTAGCAGAGACAGTGTCGAAAGGTTTAATCCACTGTGTAAGGTACTCAAGGGAAGAAGCACAATTAAACTTTCTAGTTATTTTCTTGTTCTGTTCCCCAGAAACCAAATATTTCAACAGACAGATTATCACTAAGTGTTATTAACAGAAAGCAGTTGTCCTTGTTCTGTGCTGGGAAACGCAGACTGGCACTATCAAACAGACTGGACACAATCTATCATAACCATGTGCAAGTACATCGGTGTTCAAGAAAAGCCTGGATGAGTGTGCTAGTTGGAGCCTAGCTAGCATGTTTTGGTGAGAAGAATTAGATGATAGGCTGTAAAATGAAAACAATGGTGTCTACTTCCCTCACAGTCTTGCTGGGATGTGTAAAGAAAGGCAAAACAAAGATTACAGCACAGGCACTTGCTTCTTCTCTTCGCTGTGGAGCTTTGCCTGCTGGGGAGCTTGTGACTGCTGGCTGGACTCCATCTTGCCTTCTAACCTCACCCTCCCTTTGCTTGGCTGCTTCACCTTGCTTTTTCACCCTTTTGGCTGAACCTCCATTCTTCCTTGGGACTGGGGTAAGGTTGAGAGGGGTAGGGGGAAGGTGAGGGGTGGTTGAGAGCCCCTCCTGGGGAGTCAGGTTTCTGGGAGGGGAACTGTGTTTGTATTACCTTTTTTCCCTTATATATTTCTGCATATAACTGTATATACTGTGAATATCTGCTTGTAAATTGTGCCAGCTGTAAATATAAGCTTCATTCAAATTTCCAGAGCCAACTGAGTCTAGTCTGGGTGATTTCTAAAAGTGTGGGGGGGCGGGGGACACCCAAACCATCACAATGAGGCACTTAGTGCCATGGTCTAGTTGACTGGATAGGGCTGGGTGACAGGTTGGACTGGATGATTTTGGAGGTCTCTTATAACCTGGCTGATTCTATGATTCTACATAAAGGGCAGCTATCAAGAGGAGGGAGACTCCCTCTTCACAAAGGCTCATATAGTAAAGACAAGGGGTAATGGATACAAGTTGCTACTGGGGAGGTTCATACTGGATGCCAGAAAAGAATTTTTCACCAGTCAAACTCTTAGCTGCTGGAATAAACTCCCAAGGCAGGTGGTCGATTCCCCACATTAGACGGCTTCAAGGTACAGCCTGACAGGCTGCTGGGCTGTCTGATTTAAACTACAGTCTAACCCTGAAGAGTTGGACTAGATGATCCTTGAAGTTCCTTCCAATTTGGTATTCGATGAATCTATCTTGTGTAAATAACACATGATTCTATGACACAACACATTGAGTAGTATTATGTGGTTTAACTACTGCTTACCTACCTTACACCTTTTCCAGCCATTTTACTTACTTGTAAAGAGAGAAGTGCAAGAAAGCTAAAGGGCAGATTAGAGGAGAACTGAAAAATAAAGCAAGCCTAAAATGTTATGCCCATTAGTTAAGTAACATGAATGGTGTGGGAGACAAGCCTATTTTCATCTGTCCACCACTGAGTCTGCAGCTTAGAACCTGTTATTCATCCTTGTCTCTGATGTGGAAATCAGAGGTAACAGTTCTTGAAAACAGTATGTTTTCTTAATAGCAAAATTAACAAGGGCTAGTCTGCTGCAGGTTTTCTTCTCACAGGTCATGTCCCACTTGGATTCTCTGGTGTTAAATAAGAGGTGAGTTGATATTGCATCCTTGACCACCATGGGGAACTAATTTATTATTCTCTCCTCTACCCACCTGTGAACTTTCATGAAACTGAAAGGAACTGCACAGCTTTTAATTCTTTGCCTCCCTGCTGAATTCACCTGAAATTGGCCAGCACATTCAAAAGTGAAAAGTGATCAGTGAACAGGAGACAGACAAACATTCACAGCTTTATATATCTCATTACTCTGGGAAACTCAGCTAGAAACAGAAGTTACACACAGGGGAATACTTGCAAATATCTCACTGAAACATAAATGCAGTGCACAAAAAAAGTGATATTATGAAAGAAGTTCACCTACAAACAGTTGGAACAAGACAGCATTTACAAAGAAGAAAAGAGGAAATCACAACAGACTACTTAGGGACTGACCTGCTGGAGAGCAGTGAAAGGGAGGAGGACTTGGGAGTCCCGGTGGATGGAAGGACGGCCATGAACGAGCAGTGTGCTCTTGTGGCAAGGAAGGTCAATGACATTCTGGGGTGTATTAGAAGGGCTGTGGTTAGTAAGTCGAGGGAGGTTCTCCTTCCCCTCTACTTTGCCCTTGTGAGCCCTCATCTGGAGTATTGTGTCCATTTCTGACCCTCCCAGCTCAAGAAGGACAGGGAGCTGCTTGAAAGAGTCCAGCACAGAGCTACAAAGATGATTAAGGAAGTTGAACATGTTCCTTATGAGGACAGACTGAGGGAGTTGAGGCTCTTTAGCTTGGAGAGGAGGAGACTAAGGGGTGACCTCATTAATGTTTATAAATATGTAAGGAGTGCCAGGAGGATGGAGCCAGCCTCTTCTCGGTGATGCCCAGTGACAGCACAAGGGACAATGGGTGGAAGTTGAGGCATAGGAGGTTCCATGTGAACCTGAGGAAGAATTTTTTCATTGTGAGGGCGACTGAGTACTGGAACAGGCTGCCCAGGGAGGTTATGGATTCTCCCTCTCTGGAGATATTCAAGATGCATTCCAGTGTGATCCGCTTTAGGTGACACTGCTCTGGCAGGGGGGCTGGACCAGATGATATTTTGAGGTCCCTTCCAGCCCCCAACAGTCCATGATTCTAAACTCCTAAGTAAAGTAGTTAGCTCATTAGTAATAAGCAAAGCAAATCCACTATTTCCTCCTCTGTGCTTAATATCACTCCTGATTTATAGCAGTGAAGGCTCTATGTTACAAAGTTAATCATATTCTGCGATACTTGGCTATAACCAGTCTACCATAAAGTGCACATTGGACACGCTGTTACTCAATCAAGACATTGCTATTTTTGCCAACAGCTAGGAAAGTGTAAGGCCTACACATCTTCCTTTACCAGGATGCCTCAAGGACGTTCTATGACTTCTCACATAAATAAAATCCAAAGGGTTTGCAAAGCCAAGGTAAATCTAAAAGTCGAACCACAGAGTTGTGTCAGATCTGGCCAGGGAATCTTGACAGCAAGAGCTCTGGGGTGTTTTCTTCTTTAAAACACATAGCTTCAGGAAAGTGTTCCTGGTTTCAACTTCTCACCCAGCATGAGATCACCTCTTATGAGTGAGCTGATTGCTATAACTTGTTGGTGCCCAAACTGCCATAAGCCATGCATTTTGTATCTCTCCCTATCCTTTTCCCAGCTACATGGTCTTGGCCAAGCTCTGGCACTCATGTGATCCTGTCCTAGGTCTATTCAACCCACTGTAATGGTATGGGCAGGATCTATTCCAAGATTAACATAGGTTATTAATTTTGATATTCAGGAATCTCAT
Organism: Tricholaema leucomelas; assembly: GCA_013400475.1. Classification (NCBI taxonomy): domain Eukaryota; kingdom Metazoa; phylum Chordata; class Aves; order Piciformes; family Lybiidae; genus Tricholaema lacrymosa; species Tricholaema leucomelas. The sequence goes on along the minus strand of WAAF01010202.1, from coordinate 684,148 downwards.
CACAGACCATAATTTTTAATAATAGGTTCTTTGCACGGTCATGAAAAGAGGGAAAAACAAGGAACCTAGAACACTTAGAAAATAACTAACAATAGCATAACAAATATTAATTCAACCATTACAAATTGGTAAGAGAATCTTGTGGTCAATGTACCACTTGTCCACTAAAGGGACTCAAGAAGCTCCTTTCTGCTTAAGGCAGAAGGCACTTTCATTTAGTTACAGAGAGGCTTCTGAATATTTACTCACAAATTATTGTCTCTGGACTCCTGGTACTAAATTATAGTTTCCAGACAATACCTAAACACTTGCAGGGAGTTCTGTCAGTGTCTTAATAGCTGCTGAGGCTTCTAGGTCTTCCCAGGCACTAACAGGGTGCTGGAAGAGAAGCAAATGATCTCTGACCTGATCCTCTCGGACTTCAGACTTGGCACGGAGGTTTGCAGAGGTGCAGAGAGTGTGATGTCAATGGCACTTCTCCCCACCTCACGAAGCACTTAATGCCTTCTCTTGGTAAACTTGAGGCATAGCAAGTTTCCAGGTAGTTCAAACTCAAAACATCAGGGGCTTGTTATTATGTAGCAGGCAGAGCAGAGCATGTTGTCAGAGCAGAGCACACTGCTTGCAACTTAGCTCCACTTGTATAACTTTCCCGAGTGTAATGGCTCCTTTGTCCACAGAGATTCACCAATCAGAATGGCACTTTGCCCAGACTGACCATATTAGGTGAAACCAGGGCTTGCTTACCCTTATTTGGGCAAGACACCAACAAGTGCATAAACACTTGTGGGTACCTGTTCATCACTTCGAGAAGACATAACAGCACCAAGCCATTGCTTTCTCCCACCCTTGCTTCCTCCATCAGCAGAAGGGCGAAGCAAGCTAGGACATGTTTTACTTCTCTGACAATTCTATCAGAAATTCAGTAATTTCTTACCTTGTACAAATGGAGTCACTGTCTAATTCATACTTCTCTGACAATTCTCAGAATTATTGACACAAATGACTAACATTTGAGGCAGATGCTGCTTTAAGTCAACTCCAAGTCCCTGCTTTTCATTGTTTTACAATATTCTGATACAAACCAAATGAAAACAAAAAGAGATGTTAGTTCTTACCATTTGTCTCCTGTTCTCTACCAGGTGGATGCCAACAATCCCTAGGAAAGATCCAAAGCCAAGCTAAAGCAAAGAACAAAAGGGGAGAAAAAACAACAGAAAGGTGTGAGGTCAGCTCATTTGGTCAACATACCAATGCATTACAAACACATCTGGGCTAATGTGTCATACAGATATGCTAACTGGGGTGGGTCAGAGAAAAGGGCAGAAGTTACTGCTGGACATAAATCATATAATGCAATGGTGAATGATCAGAACTGCAGCTCTTCATGCAGCAAGCAGAAGTCTGTACAGACACACACTTCTACAACCTGTTACCATAGTCACCTATAGTTTTACACACTATAAAGCAAAAATTATGTAGGACTAAAGAACATTCATTACTGAAAGTTGCAAAGCTTTAGGCAGCCCTAGACAGTTCTCCTCAAAAAATGTGTGTGACCCAAGTTTAAATCCTTACAGTTGCTTTTGTTTGATTTGAATGACTAAAGAGTACATGCCAGGAAAAAAATAATCTTTGCTTAAATGCCCAAAAGGACCAGTACAGTTAGCTTCAACATGGAGCAGCTGAAGCACCAACAATCACAGGAGGGAGAGGAGAAAGGGATTCTGGATTAAGTTGGCATTCCTGTTCCTATCAGTGCTGCTTCAACACCAGTCTGGCAGGAAAAGCCTCCTTCTTAATAGGGGCTCACGGAGGTTTGGAGAGGTTCAAACTCCTTGTATTTGTGGTTAATGCGAGGTAAAGTGGCAACAGTTGAGAATAGCTTTTCATCAGACCTCCCTGGGGTCAGGACCCCCACTGTATTCACATGAGCTTGAAGAGGTCTCCTTGGTGCCCCATACCTGAAATGTAGCCACAGACTGAGTAGCAGCTACAGCAGGAGTTTGTGTTGGAGTCTTTCTATAGTGCTCTCTCACCTGGCTGCATGCTGTTTTGTGGTCACCCTCAGCCTCAAAGCCTTGTCACTTCTATGATCTTTGCTTCACTAGGGCTATCTCTGTCCCAAGTCATCCCCCCAACTCCCACCCAACCCACCCTGTGGATGGGAAATGATGTTTTGCTAAGAAACATAAGACCCTTTCTGGAATAAAGTTTCTGCATCTGGTTTGCAGCTGCTTCTTCAAGCACAAGTTTTTAAGGACTCTGCATCCCAGCCAAGCGCTTATGCAGTGCCCATGAACTCCTTGCTGTTAGGCACAGCTGCTCACAGAAGAAAGTAAATCTCCTGCAAGCACTTTACTCAGTATCATACCACTCCCTCTCAAGAAAGCAAATGCAGGGAACAGAGATTTGCTATAGAGTGCTTTGGGAAGATTTATGTGGAAGCGGGGGGGCAAGTACTAAAAGCAGAGATCCCTTCCCCCCCCCCCGCCAAGTGCATCCATGCTGACAGATGAATAGGAGAGAGATTTGGAACCATGAGCAAGGACACTTTGTTCAGGGGACAGCAACATTGCAAATTAAGACAACTACACCTAGTTCCAAGCCCCATTTTTCGTCCCAATGGGAACAAACTATCAAGTCCCATTAATCACCAATGCAGGAGACACAGAATGGAAGAATATTATCCACGTGAAGGAAAGGGGAAAAAAAAGGGGGGGAGGGGGGCTCAAATACAGAACAGCAGCAATTAAATCAGAAGGAGCAGAACCATTGATAGGGAACATGACATAAGGCGCTGCATTGCGGGGTTCTGCACTTTGGCCACAACAACCCCAAGCAGCGCTACAGGTTGGGGACAGAGTGGATGGAGAGCAGCCAGGAAGAAAGGGACCTGGGGGTGCTGGTAGATAGTAGGCTGAAGATGAGTCAGCAGTGTGCCCAGGTGGCCAAGAGAGCCAATGGCATCCTAGCCTGTATCAGGAACAGTGTGGCCAGTAGGAGGAGGGAGGTTATTCTTCCCCTGTACTCAGCTCTGGTCAGGACGCACCTGGAGTACTGTGTCCAGTTCTGGGCTCCTCAATTCAAGAGAGATGCTGAGGTGATGGAACGTCTCCAGAGAAGGGCAACAAAGCTGGTGAGGGGCCTGGAACACAAACCCTATGAGGAGAGGCTGAGGGAGATGGGGTTGTTTAGCCTGGAGAAGAGGAGGCTCAGGGCAGACCTCATTGCTGTCTACAACTACCTGAAGGGAGGTTGTAGCCCCGTGGGGGTTGGTCTCTTCTCCCAGACAACCAGTGTCAGAACAAGGAGACACAGCCTCAAGTTGTGCCGAGGGAAAGTGTGGGCTGGATGTTAAGAGGAAGTTCTTCACAGAGAGAGTGATTTGTCATTGGAATGGGCTGCCCAGGGAGGTGATGGAGTCACCATCCCTGGAGGTGTTCAAGGAAAGACTGGATGAGGCACTTGTGCCATGGTCTAGTCGACTGGATGGGGCTGGGTGCTAGGTAGGACTGGATGATCTCGGAGGTCTCTTCCGACCTGGTTGATTCTATTCTACTCTATTGGTTTAGGGTTGTATGTGCTGGTGTTTTTTATCTGTTTAGACAACTGGTTATTTGGGTTGGGAACTCTGGAAGTCCAGGTCAGTACGAGACAACTGGAACAACTGGACCCTGTAGATTCTTGGTTGAAAGATTATAAAACCAGCAAATTAAATTAGTACAAGCAGTAGTCATAGAGAAGTGACATTAAGTAAGAGCAAACAATATTTATGTTCCAACTCTGGATTTGCAGCCTGTTCCACAAAGACAGCGATAAACCTAAACTGATGATCAAGCAGCAACCTACTGAATGAAGACAGCTTTCAAAGCAGAACATTATGCTAACTCATCTATACATAAAAATAATTTATGTTAAATTATTGTTGATGTATGAAGACAGATAATGCCTACCACTATAAAGATATCATCAGAAAGAAAACTTTTTCAAATCAATTACACGTGATCACAAATACAGAGAAATTAAAGGCACCTAACTCTTGGTGAGGCCAATGGGAACTAACCAGAAACCCAAATTATGTTATGGATCTGGCCCTGAAGCCCTGCTCTGCAGATATTTCTAGACTCAAGTAAATCTACGCAAGTGGGTAGTCTTATTCACATGTGTAGGCATTTGCAAGACCAGGACTAATTCTTCTTGGGTTTTGAGACCAAAATCCCTTACCTAAGACCAGTGAAGATTTAGATCACACCTACTATTTTACTACTTAATTCTATGAGAGTTAGACCTGATTTTCACTGTAATTAATAGGGTCTGTCTTCATAATATTTCTTTTATTTGAGTCCAACAATTAAGGAGGCAGTGCTGAATCTACTCCCCTAGCTTTAGGTCTCTAAATGTTTGGGATCAGCACTATGTTGATTTTTCTAAGATCCCTCTACTGTCAGTGGAGAGGAGAAGCACCTGTGCAGGGTCATTCCACTCATTCTGACAGAGTGGTTGATTTTGCACCGAGGTGGAGGAAAGACCATCCAGCAGTCTCTATCTCCTAGTGCTGCACTGGAGTCAGTCACCTCCAGCAACAAGGCAGGAACACAGAAGTGCTGTTATACACCTCTGACTAAGCTTTTAGCATGACATTCAGGGTTTGTGTAGCACCTTTAACTGCTGCTAAATGTTTGGGATATTTAGTGTACTAATGGTGATTATACTGACAATTATTCATCACTCAGTTACTTTATTAATCCATCCCATCTAAAAAAATAATTTCTGATTTTAGGATTCCAGCAACTTTTTCAGGGGTGAGATTATTAATACATTTTATTTTCAAAGTGTTCTGATAAATTCTAGCCATTCTCTCTGGTTATCAATGATTCCAGGATTTTATTCCTAACCTATTTCAGTAAATGACATTTTTTTTCAGATGAGTGAGTAGAGTTTGTGTTACTCCTAAAAGAAACTAAATGCTGAAATAACCTGGTTTGTGCACATGGGTTTATTACTCACTACATTTAAAAGACAACAGTTTTAAAATGAAACTTCTTTCTAAGGAACACATGCAGAGATTTTAATTCAAATTACAGAAGAAAAAGAGACCTTTGTCAGTATTAATCTAACTATTTTAGCTTAATGAAAGGAAAATTCATTCTTTTAAGGTTTTATTCTTGGAACTACCTCTTGTTCTATTTTTGAAACACCACTTCTTATAGATCATCATCTCCAAATTATCTTTCTGAAAGACCTGTTCTCAGTATGACACTAAGATGTAAGAGGACTTGTTTAGGAGGAACAGTTCTGACTCACAAATTATTAATGGCAATGCAAAATGTATGCACAGTATTAAAGGATACATATCCCTCTTCTCTGGGCATTTCATTCCATAGAGAGAAAGAAGCAAAAGTACCTTACAATACATTGTAGTAGCAGTGGAGTCACATAACTAAGCAGGTGCCCAACTTCAAGTACACAAGCTTCTTTTATTCACTGTGCACCCTCTGCAAAGCTGGCTTGAGAAGCCCAAATGAGGCAGGTGGGCATTTCTCTAGTTGCTGGCCACAGTCCTCTCTTAAAACTCAGCCCAGGTATCTCAAAACATTTTTTTGCCTCCATGGGCTTCCACCCTTTTGAACATGAACAATCTCTTTTAAATTCAGAAAGGACCATAAGGGTTGAAGTGGCAAGTGCCTGGCAGGCCTACCCCATCCACAGGAATCACAGAGGCACCATGGAACAAAGCACACACAACTTGAGACTCGTGCCAGTGCAGAAATGCATTTAAGTTGGCTGTTCCCAAAGCAAAAATGAGACTAAGGATTTCAGAAGAGGATCTTATATACCCCTTAAAGGTGATTAAAACCTATCCCGTGCCTACTGCCCAGTTGCCTATATGCCACATTTAATAGAGATCAGTGGGAGTCAAGCACAGGTTTTCACATTGGCCCCTGAGCCCAGCACACTGCTGTGCAGTGCAAACTTGACCCCTGTCTGCCCCCTAACAGCACTTTAGAAAAACAAAATTTACCCTTCTACCGTATCACTCACTAGAACTAGATAAGAACAAAACACTATCTCTCTCCTGTGAAATACTTTTGAAGGCTTTAAAGGTAATCAGAGCTTCCCTTATTCAACTGATAATAATTTATCCGGATGTATGCTATAGTCTAAAATCTCTTTCTTTACTTACAACGATGCCTGGGTAGTAGCCTCCCACGGTTATGTTTTCTGTCCTTGTGGTAGCTGCCAGGCCTATGGTCAGTATAAAACCAGACACTACCAGCAGAGAGACTGTGAACCAAAGTGAAGTCTTCTTCCTCTTTGCAAATTGTCCTGTAGAGAGCGTGAAGGAAAAGTAAGAGAGCTTTTCATTGCAATCATGGCAGAAATAAAAAGACAAAATGACATGAGATTTTCTTCTGTTAATCTTTTCTGTTGTTTAACCTGTTCTCCCACAAAGGAAAATAGTGGGCAAACAACAAAAGGAACTAAAAACCACAGAGTTAGCTAGAGCTCAGCACAGCTTAACATACACACACTGGGAGCATGCATGAGGACGGTTTTTATTAAGCTGAACTGAAAGCCAGTAACAATGACAATTACACTTTGTCTTCACTAATTTTTATAATTAAGTGTTGCTCACATCCATAAGTCAGATTCTGCTGGCCTTAAACACTTACCTACGTGAAGTGCTAATTTGACTCTGCCTAGGCAGAGCATAAAGCTTTCTCTTTCAAACAAGATTAGCAGATGCTCTGCATGCTATCATGATAATTACCATGCTCTTCATATTTACTAGGGCAAGCAGACCATTCTGTGTCTCTGAAACAAGCTGTAGTACAATTGATCAGGTAATGGCATATGGACCTACCTTTCAAAACAGTAGCTCCTCAATGAAATATTTTCAGTCTTAGTGGGATTTGGACTGAGATTCCCAAAAGTGAAAAATGGCAGGCTCATCTACTGAGTTCAGCCACCTTCAAGCCATTGAACCTTGTTATTGTGGTGGTATAGCTAAGCTGCAATCACAGGTTACTAACATCAGAGCCCCAGCCCACAGCTGAGGCTTTTGTAAGACCTATTTAAAACCTGCTTTCAATACTGATCCTAACTAACAAAAGGTACTCAAATTGATCAAACTGTGGTTCTCACATCAGGTGGTTTTGCTTTGAAAGGCAAGGCAACAGTGTGCAGGATCATCTCTGGAGCACTGGGCCAAGCAGTGCTGTGATACCCTAGACTGCAGTCGGGCAGCACAGAGCTCCAGCAAAAACCCAATTGGTCCACATTGCAGGACCAATGTTTCTCTCCTCTGCTGCCTCACAAAGCTGCCTGCACACCCATCTTCAGGATGAGGCAGAGGCTGAGATGTTGCACTGAATACTGTAGGTAACAGCCCTCATCAGGGAGAGGTAGGGAAGACGGGAGGGCAGCCTTGTACGGATCAAAGCCTGAGCCTGCTGCTGTAAGCAAAAGCAGGGGAAACACAGGAAAGCCAAGAAGCAGACAGAATAAATTTGCAATGAGTCACTTGAGTTACATGGCCACTTTCAAGTCAGGTAATGTTTACAGTTAAAATGTTTACAGTTAAAGTGACAGTTAGGTGTTAAATGTTTACAGTTCAAAGGACAGACTATTTTAGTGATAGTTGCAAACCAAGTCAATGTCCATGGATAACAAAATGCATTATTACAAAGATCTGTGTGCTTGCTGACAATTTCTCCAGCAGAACAACCAGCCAAAAAGAGTATTTTTTCTTTTTCATGAAATGCAAATAACTTTACTGAAACAAGTATCATCTATTGAGCTTACTCAAGTCTCTATTATCTACCTGTACGAAGTCTTCCAGCTAAAGATCAAAAAGTAATTCACACAACTCTCCAGATGTCTCCCCTCCAGCCTGTGCCATAGCTGTCTTCCTGTGACAATCACCTGTTAATCCCTGGAGGGTCACAGGCACATGGAAATGGTGAGGGTCCTCATTATCAATCAGTTCTTCACCAAGAGTATGGTGTTAGAGGCAGTTCTTTCAATGAAGCCAGTACACATGGCCAAGAGGGGAAAGCAAATTTCAGACTGCCCTTTCCATAAACTAAAATGATTCACTTGAGGTATCTACCAGATTTTAGAGAACACCTGATGTCCTCGCAGCAAGCTACCATGTTCAACAAGTCAGGGAGATCAGAGAATCCTGAATAAACAAAGGCAGGCAAACACTGCACCTATCTTTTAAAGGACCAAAATGATGATTCAGAGCATTACAAGCAAATCAACCTTGCATGGGATCCTTTGAGGCTGGAACCAAAAATATGGAACAAAACCTCTTGTAAGGAGACATTTTTGAGCACATAAGAAAAAGGCAATTGGCAACAGTCAGCACAGATTTACCAGAATCAAATCATGTCATAGAATCAATCAAGTTGGAAGAGACCCGCAAGGTCATCCAGTCCAACCTATCACCCAGCCCTACGCAATCAACTAGACCATGGCACTAAGTGTCTCATCCAGTCCTTTCTTGAACACCTCTGAGCAACCCAGTTGCCTGTTATGCCAAAATAACTGTACCTGGGGAGCAGTGGATGTCTTTCACCTTAAATCTAGCAAGGTTTCTAACACAGTACCCCACAACATTCTCATAACTGAGCTAAGATGTCATGGTCTGGATGGCTGAACAAGCAGATGGTTAAAAAACTTAGCTGGATTGTTTGGTTCAGAGGGAGCAGTTAATGGAGGCCAGTAATGAGTACCATGGGAGTCTGTCTTGAGATTGATGTCATTTAGTGTATTCATCAATGACTCGGAGAAAGCAGTATGCCTGCTCCTGAAGCTGGTAGATGACACAAAACTGGGAGGCTAGCCAACGCCCTGGAGAGCAGGGTTGCCATTCAAAGTGATCTAGGCAGGCTGGGAAAGTGGGCTGGTAGCAACCTTAGATAATCCAACAGGTAGATGCAAAGCCTTGAGCAAAGAAAGCCACAATACCTTGCAATGACACAGGTGAGGGACTGACAAGGTGGGGAGCAGATCTGCTGAAAAACACCTGAAAGTGTTGATAAACAATTAGCTGTACACGAACCAGCAGTGTGCCCTGGCAATAGCACCCTGGGCTGTATTAACAGGAACATCAGAGGAGTAATCACACCTCTTCATTCAGCATTTTTTAAACCATATATAATATTACACCCAGCTTTGGGGATCTGGTGTGGGAAATACATCAATTAGCCACAGTGAATTTAACAGAGGACCCCAAAGAAGGTCAGAGGTTGGCACAACTCACAGTATGACAAGAGGCTAAGGGAACAGGGCTTGTTCAGCCTGGAGATGAGATGGCTTTTGGCAGTGCTAATAGCAGTCTTTCAGCCCATGCAGTGGTTGTCAACAGGACAGAATTGAGCTTTTCACAGCAGGAGGACAAGAGACAGTGGACATAAAACAGAAATATAAGAAGTGTTTTAGATTGGATATGAGACTTTTTAATAATCAACATTAGGACCTGAAACAGGTTGCCCAAGGAGTTTGTGCTGTACCCAACCATCAAGATTTTCAAGATTCAACCAGAAAAAGCCCTGAGCAACTTGGTCTTATCTCAGAGATGACTCTGTCTTGAGTAAGAGACTGGATCAGCAACTTTCTGAGATAGCTTCCCACCTGAATTATTCTATGATTCTATAGTTCTGTGACACGACAACTAAAGATGGCTTAGGTATGTGTGCTCATATCCACTCTTATAAAACTAGTTGTAACATAGACACACTCTTAAAAAGGATGGATGAACAGAGTTTCTGAAAGCCAACAGGACAGATAATTCCCAGTCAAGTGTTCCATAACAGCATTCAGTGTTTTCAGAAAATTGCCTAAGCAGCCACATTTTTCTCAAAGTAACACCTGTGCTGGCAAAGGTTAGTTAGATCACATGGAGATAAACTAAGAGTCAGACCTTTTTGATTGTTTGATTGTTGATTTTTGATTGTTGATAGTGACATGCAAAAACAACTTGACATTAATTTGATTTCCCAGGCTGAGTTTGCTGGGAAATGTCTTTGGAAAAGTGTGGGTTTATTTGTAATTGGAGTGAATATGATATGGATTTAGTAAGGTAAAGCAGAAAAGGATTATTTACAGGGTCATTTTTTTGGAGTGAATTACATTCTAACTTTGAAATTTACACATAGCAGAAAGAATTTACACATGTAATACCTTTCAATTCTCACATTCAGTGATCTTTTACCATCTGCAATTCAAATTAAAGGAAAATATCTAATCATATCTTTCCCTTTCATTGTTGTGTTCAGAAAGCCTTGTAACTACATGTAGTAACATATAAAGTTCACCTTTAGGAGAGATGATTTACAAGCAGGAGCCCAGAAAGGTCCCTTCCAGAGCAGAAATGAGATACACTCAAGACCTTGCTCTCAAAGACTGCCACACGCTCAGAGAAGATGGGCGGAAATCAGGTCTAAATTGTTTTCTGCTCTGACTGTCTGGGTTCCTTTAGTCACATCCACAAAACCCCTTTCTGTATCAAAATGGGTATAAATGCACTACAGGAGTGACCAGCTTAAGTAATATTGACGAAAAAGGCTACAGATGCAAGAGGTCCCTACTATTAACTCCTTTCTGCTATTTTGGTCACATTGGCTCCCAGGATTTTTCGAGTCTTTGCTTGTAGCAGTTGCCATGCAGGTTAAGTGGTCTCTTTTAAATGTAGAATAGAATAGAATCAACCAGGTTGGAAGAGACCTCCAAGATCATCCAGTCCAACCTATCACCCAGCCCTGTCCAATCAACTAGACCATGGCACTAAGTGCCTCATCCAGTTTTTTCTTCAACACTTACAAGCCAAAACCCAATGCTAGGCTCTTTCCTCAGGAGCCCTGCCCACAGGACAGAGAGGGGCCAGTCTTTCTTCTCTGACACTCTGTGGCAGGGCTTGGACTGAAGGCCAACAATAGACAAGAACAGCAGTTAAATTAAGAGCCAAGGAAATATTGCTGTCAGTATTTCTAGGCTGAGCTTTCTTCCAGCACCAACATTCCTGTAGTGCAGAAGACAGTTAATGTCAGCTATCAGCTTTTCAATTTTTTAATGCTGAAGTGACTCTCAGAAAAAAATTGACATTTATTACCTTTCACAATGACTCAGTACGAACAGTATAAACTCTTAGTCTAGATCTTATCACAATTCAGTTATAGTTTCAAATTCTTATTTCTAGCATACCAATAATCAAGCCTGTAGAAAGAAATCTTCTTGACATAGCCTTGTTAGCATTAGCTTGAGGCTGGGCTCAAAGGGCATGAAAATATTATTACCCTCTATCGCCAACCTTCTTCAGCAATTTGGCCAGTGAAGATTGTTTTCTGCTCTGACTGTCCGGGTTCCTTTAGTCACATCCACAAAAACTCTGAGTTTAGATACTGCAACAGTGAGCACTACAGTAAAAATCGGGAGATAAATTAGAGAGGTCATGATGCTTCCACCACGCTGGCTTGTGCTCTGCCCGGCACAGACTTACATTGCGCATGTAAAAGAGCAATCCTAGAAAGACTCACTGCTTTGCTTGCATCTGTCAGGCAAAATACTTGCTTGAGCCACTGTGCCTTGCTACACAATGGAAAGCAAAGAGGATGCTGTCAGGCCAAGAGGGAGAGACATTAGACTGCTGCCTCCTTGGGACAGAGAAAGAGCTGCCAGGAGAGGAATTGACATCATGCTCCAGAGAGTAAAAAGTACCTGCTGAAGACCAGGCTCTGCTGGACTCAGCAAAATCTTTTGTTGGGCCATCAGCTGCAGAAAACAAAATTCTATTTAGAGTGCTCTGTTCTCAGTGGCTGGGGAATAAATTCACTCTGGAGGAAGAATGTAGGAAATGAATGGTTTGTGGGGAAGGTACAGACAAGATTGCTGGTAGAACACAGAGGAGGGCAACAAAGCTGGTAAAGGGCTTGGAGAATAAATCTCATGAGGAGCAACTGAGAGCGCCAAAGCTGTTTGGTTTGAAGAAGAGGAAACAGAGAGGAGACCTCATCACTGTCTACAGCTACTTGGAAGGATGTTATGGAGAGGCTGATGCTGGTCTCTTCTCACAGGTAATTAGTGATAGAGTAAGAGCCTCAAACTGCAACCAAATAGGTTTAGCCTGGGTGTTAGGAGTTTTTTTTTTTCACAGAAGGAGTGGTCAGGCATTGAAATGGGCTTGGTTGAGTCACCAACCCTGGATGCATTTAAAAGTCATTTGGATGTGGTGTTAGGGATATGGTTTAGGATGAACCTTACATCCCTCGCACTTGGTGATCCTTGGAGATCTTTTCCAACAGGAATGTTTCTGTGATTCTGTGAATGTAAAGTGGTCCAGATTTGAACAAAGGGTGAGTTTCAGAGGAAAACAAATGAGCTAATAATGAAACATGTCTATGGTATGGAATGTGTCCAATGGTCAAGAGAAATAAAAAGAATAGTGTGCAACAGCATGTCTCAACCTTGGAAAATAGAAATCTATATTCAAACCACGAAAGCTCTGCTTTGCTAACTTCACCACTCCTTTCAAAATCCAGCTTCAGACATCATAAAGTCTGTTTAAAAGTGCAGAATGATCCTTGGCAAGAAAACAATGTCTGAATGGATACAATTTGCTGGGATCACAATTACATTTGTGAATATTAGTGACACACAATTTCCTACCTTCCTCTTTGATCTAGTTAAGGTGAGCTGAACACAAACACTTACTTCAAATATGTCCCAGCTTAACATGTGTTAGGATCCTAACATGAGAATAAATACAAGAGGAAAGTTTTGTAGCAGTAAACCCAGTACATTTTTATTACCTAATAAATTCCATTTTTATAACCTAATGAATACTACCAAAAAATTGTGACATGTTTCAGAAAGAGGCATTACCTATAATTAACAAGATAATTTAATTAGAAATCCACCACAGACAAAGGAGCTTAGTATCAAAGCTAGCCACTGCTTTGCATCTATTGAACAAAAAATTAAGGGAATACCTTTAGAGCTAGATTAGTAATTTTTAATTACTGCATTGCTCACTTCAGTGCCACCTGTCTCTTGGCTACAGTTTTCATTGTGTGTTTTCAGAAACGGTTTCTGGCAGTGAAATTGAATTAGCCCTACATTGTCTCCTAAAATTAAACGCGATGAACTGAGAGGTTTAAAAGATGTATTCACACATGCTATTGGTGATTACTTTCCCTTTTCTGATTAAATGCTTGACTTGTCCAGAGTGCTGAACTAATTAAACCAGATGCAACAGCATTCATTTCAATCCACAAGACAGCAGCTTCTATCAGGTCTGTCTCTTATCTTTATTATTAATTTGTTGAGGAAGAATCCATGAGTATGTGATATATTCAAGACCATAGGAAATGCTACTGCACCTTTTTACATTTCAGTAAAAATTGAAAACCTCAACACCCACCCACCCTCCCCCAAAAACCCTAAATGCAGAAGCCTTGGTATATGATGTAGTATAGCTGTAGTAAGTGATATCATGCAGTATCACTATGACTTCGTTGCTTTGGCAGCAATTGTTTCACTAATAAATAATTTAATGATCAGCTAATCACTTGTTTAAAGCTAGCACTCAGATCCTTCTTTTATTCTGCTGTTTACCTGAAAGCATCTTTAAGTTACAGCACATCTTCTACCGCTACCTTTTCAACACTGACAGCACTTTTCTTCCAAGCTTAAGGCAAAAATTAAGACCTAACACATTTTAACTGGCTGCTAAGATCCTTGTATACATAGCAAAGTCTCTGTTTATCCTTTCAAACATCACTGGAATAATGAATTATCTTTTGCACATGCTTATTTCTCAGGACGCACGCTGTTCAGTACGAGCAGCACGCCACTACATAAGCAGAAGCCGAAGTGGGAGACCCGCTGGCACCCAATTCGGACGCGAATTACCCCAAAGCACGTCCGCAGCAGTGACCACACACCCTGCCACGGCCACCCGCCTGCCCCACGCCAGCTTCGCACCGCGCTCTGACACTTCCACCTGCTCCAGCAGCTGGCCGTTTCCATCAGGCAGAGAAAGATATGTCCGGCGTTAATTTCCTATTAGCATCTCGTATAAAGATATTCGTTCTCATACTAAACCACGATTCATCGAGCGCGGTGGAAACCTCAAAAGAACTGGCATTTTTAAACTCCTCGGTAGAAAACAGAGTGTGACCCACACCAGCAGCCTCGAGTTGAAATTCCCTGGTGTCCCCCAACTCTGCAGGACAGTGTCCGGTCAGAGTTCCCCCGCTTATGCATTTCCAGCATTACCTAAAGCGCTGAGGCAGCAGCAGCGACTCGGCGAGAGCCTCTCGCTCCCCTCTATCCTCGCCCGCCCGTCCATACCCGCCGCTGGCTGCCGGCTCCTGCTCAGCCGCCGGGCTCTGTCCGGGTCCCCGTCGCTCGAGGCCCACTCACTCTGCGGGGCAGGAAAGTTGCGGCGCGGCAGCGGCGGGACTCACCTGTGGGGTCCAACACGGCTAGCGGACCTGATACCGCGGGGGCGGGCGGCGACGCCATCACCGTTCTCCTCGGGCGGCTCTGCTCCGCTCCTCGTCACGCTGCGGCCGATATTGACCGCGGGAGCGGGCGGCCCTGCGGGCACGCCCCGTGGGAGAGCACGGCGGGGAACGGAGGCGGGGCCCCGGCGGCGGTCCCCCCAGCCCTGCGAGGGGAACGCGGCTGCCTCCGGCGACCCACGACGCCAGGGACAGACGAGAGCATGGTGGTCACCGTGCCTCTATCCTGCTGCTCTCGCCCACCCCTCGGAGGCAGCCACAGCAGTCAGGGCTCTGCGTCAGGTCATGCTGCAGGGATCCCTGTCAATGGGTCCCCGCGCAGCAGAGCCCCACAGCCCCACCTTTCTTGACCCAGGGTCTGAAATTGGGTGGGGTTCTCTATGGCCGCCACAGAGAACAGATGCACTGAGTGCCTTGGCCCAGGGTACCTCGACTGCCACACATCTCATTTTCCCTAGCAAAAAGCCTTACTTACCATGGCTGAAAAACTAAGATTTGTCACCAAGTCCCACAGGTTGGCTCTGAGGCTGTTTCCACACTGACTTCTGGCTTTTGCCTTATGAGGCACAGCTCTTCTTGTGTTTTCGTTTGGCACCCTTCTCCTCCTGGCTACTGGTACCCTCCATGAGCAGCCCGTTTCCTGGTTCACCTCTGAAAATACAGGAGGAAGAAAGGAGGAGTGACTAGGTCAATAATTTAATTCATTATATGTTCCACCTGTGTTCCACACCTGGCTTCACTTACTGGTTTATTCTTAGCCTATGGCAGGGGACTATTTTGTTACTTGGTGGAGATGAGAACTATTAAGCTCTTCTTTTAGCTTTGCTCTTCCATTTTTTTCCTTTTCTTATTTTTTTTTTAAGTCAATATAAATCAGAAATTAAATACCAGAAATGTTAATAAAATGTAATAACGGAACCAGATATCTTAGAGATGTGCATTAAGGTAGCCATAGACAACATTAATATTTGAGAGATACTGGTAGGGCTTTTGTTGTTGTTGTTTTTACATAGTATCTATCAATTTCTCAACTTTACTGGCTCTATCCTGCTGTCAGACATCATTCTCACTGCAGGTCCTACTAGAACCTGCTGCAACCCAGGAACTGTTAGCTGTTGCTTCCAGTGCTACTGACTTCAGGGATGGGTTACTTCTGTCTGGGCAAGAGCAGGAACAAATGATAAGAAACAGGACAGAAATGCCACAGTCTGATGTGAATAACATTCAGAACAAGAGTAAACCACCTGAGTTTTAGGTAAGATAACTCTCATGAGGGCTGTAGATAAAGCAGTAGAAGTACTAATTTCATTTCCTGTAATGTTATTAGTGAAGACCTCTGCAATGTTACTAGTGACAGACTCAGTGAAACTGAACCCAGTATAGCCAAGAATGACATCCCTCCAGTTCCAAAAAATGGATGTAAGCTTAGCTTTGACCTTTTTCAAAATGATATTAACCAGAAAATAGCCAATCTGGGCTTTGACCCAACTAAAAACAAGAAAACAGAACACAGGCCACACAAGAGCCCCCACTAGGTAAAGTAACTTCCTCATCAGCTTCATTCTGATTCCCAGAGCTAATTAACAACCACTTAAAATGAATTTGTCCCACGTTGGTGTGCCAAAATAAAAGATGTGATGGTTTGGGTGTTCCCCACCCCCCACACACTTTAGAAATCACCCAGACTAGACTCAGACGGCTCTGGAAATTTGAATGAAGCTTATATTTACAGCTAGCACAATGTACAAGCAGATAGTTACAGTATATACAGTTATAGACAGAAATACACAAGGTAAAAGGTAATACAGAAACACAACTCCCCTCCCAGAAACCTGAGTCCCCAGGAGGGGCTCTCAACCACCCCTCACCTTCCCCCCTACCCCCTTCGACCTTACCCCAGTCCCAAGGAAGAATGGAGGTTCGGCCAAGGGGATTAAGAAGCAAGGTGAATCACCCAAGAAGCAAATGGAGGGTGAGGTTAGAAGGCAAGATGGAGTTCAGCCAGCAGACCAAGCTCCCCAGCAGGCAAAGAGCTGAGAGCACAGCCCAGAGCGAAGTGCCCAAGCGAAGTGCCCAAGCGAAGTGCCTTTATCTTTGTTTTGCCTTTCTTCTTTACATATCTCAGCAAGAATGTGAGCGAAGTAGACCTCACCACTGTTTTCATTTCTCAGCCTATGATCTAATTCTTCTCACCAAAACATTCTAGCTAGGCTCAAACTAGCACAAGCCAACAGTCATCGTGCTGGTTTTGTACCTGTTGATCCTTTTGCAAGATTTGCCCATAGCAGAGAACATAAGAACATGTTTTGAAGAGAATGTTTCTGATAGGCTGCTAAGTATTTTACATACCCTAAGGTGTGCAGTCCTGCTTACAACAAGCAGAAATCTATTTAACATTATTGGCTTTTGTTTGCTCAGAATTCTAAATGTATATGTGTATAGGTATTCAACTTCTTCAGCTTCTAGGCCCCTCACTTCAAGGAAGATATTGAGGTGCTGGAGTGGGTCCAGAGGAGAGCAAGGAGACTGGTGAAGGAACTGGACAAAAACTCTTATGAGGAATCACAGAATGTCAGGGGCTGGAAGGGGCCTCAAAAGATCATCCAGTCCAACCCCCTGCCAGAGCAGGATCACCTATTTCAGATCACACAGGAATGTGTCCAGGCAGATTTTGAGTACTTCAGAGAAGGAGACTTCAGGAGAAGTTGAGGGAGCTGGGGGTGTTTAGTGTGGAAGAGACTCAGGGGACCTTATCAGACTCTACAACTACTTGAAGGGAAGTTGTAGTAAGGTGGGGGTTGGGCTCTTCTCCTAGGCAACTTCTGAACAAGATGAGAGGGCATGGCCTGAAGCTGCAGCAGAGGAGTTTAGGTAGCAGTTCCTCATGGAAAGGGTGATTAGACACTGGAATGGACTGACCAGGGAGGTAGTGGAGTCACTGTCCCTGTAGGTGTTTAAGGAAAGATTGGATGTGGCCCTTAGTGACATGGTCTAGTTGATGTGGTGGTGTTGGGCCATAGGCTGGACTTGGTGATCTCAGAGGCCTATTCTAGCCTCAATAATTCTGTGATTCTCTAGAAAAGGGTTAGATGAAAAGAGACAACTTTCCCAGGTAGCACACCTAGTCTATGAAGACAAATAAGCCAGGAGCTAAGGCCAGCCACAAAGCCTTTTTTCCTCTTTGTGTCCTCTAACCTAGAGGGGTTGAAGAAAAGAGATAAATAAGGGTAGAAATAGTACCAACTAGTAGTTACTATTAATAGAAATGAATGAAGTAGTAGATTGAGAAGACAGAAAAGGTAATGGTACAAGAAAAAATATTTCTCTGAAAGTGACTGAATAAGAGTGATTTTAAAAGCCCCCAAATCTGGTGTAGATGTTCACATTCAGGGATGGCTATGGAGAGAGATTTCCATCAAAATTAAATAAGAGAGAAGGTTTGATAAGCTGTTAATTCACCAGACAAGTTGGAAAACAAATACCATAGGTAGCATGTAGTCTTTTGTGCCATGTGTGATAATTTTTTTCAACCAGCAGCCACCAAAAAGACAAAACACCTCAATGGGAAACTGCCCTGCAATTCTTTTCAGTAAATAAAAAGGATATTAAAAGTCCTTTTAAAAATACTTTTATTATAGAAAATAACCTTTGATGAATGACTCATTTTTTACTGCAAATTTCAGGAGAGTTAAAAATAGATCTAGTCCTAGAGTCCTGGGTATCAGAGAACAAACATGTAGAAACCATGAAAATTTGGTTGGTGAGGCTTTCAGAACCTAAAAAATTCAAGGATTTGAATGTGGAAGAATCAAGGACTTACTTTAAACCCATGTAGTGGTTTGGGTGTTCCCCACCCCCCACACACTTTAGAAATCACCCAGACTAGACTCAGACGGCTCTGGAAATATGAGTGAAGCTTATATTTACAGCTGGCAAAATATACAAGCAGATAGTTACAGTAGATACAGTTATAGACAGAAATACACAAGGTAAAAGGTAATACAGAAACACAACTCCCCTCCCAGAAACCTGAGTCCCCAGGAGGGGCTCTCAACCGCCCCTTCACCTTCCCCCTACCCCTCTCAACCTTACCCCAGTCCCAAGGAAGAATGGAGGTTCGGCCAGGGGGTTAGGAAGCAAAGTGGATTAGTCCAAAATGCAGGGTGAGGCTACAGAGTAAGATGCAGCCCAGCCAGTTCCCCAGCAGCAGCCCAAGCGAGAGAAGTGCTGAGTGTGTTATCTGTTTTGCTTTTCATTCTTATACATCTCAGCAAGCCTTTGAGCAAAGTAGACATCACCATTGTTTTCCTTTCACAGCCTGTAATCTAATTCTTCTCACCAAAACATTCTAGCTAGCTTCAAACTAGCACAACCCAAAATGAAAAATTCTGTATAGCACGTTCATCCTGTAAGATAGATTGGAATAGGTGTAGAATGACTGTAGACCTAGTGGATACCTACTTGAAAGAGGATATTAAAGTAGTGAGTGAACACCATAGGAAAGGAAATGGGAGAGCTACCACTTACAAGGTCAGAAACTGCAGAACCAGAGGGAAAGAATGGATGAAAATCTAACTGAGCCAGATGTTGCAACGAAACGAAGAGCAGATAACAAATTCTTCAACTATATAAAGAAAACAATTCTTCAATTGTAGAAATAAAAATTATTTGAAGAAGGAAGATGTGTGGTTACTAAATGGGACAAAAACTGAGGCTGCTCCACATCTTGAATGAAGACATTTCTGTGGTTTGCAATCACAAAAATATTTATGTGGTGGTATTGGCAGAGAATCTGAAGCAAGTGAGCATAATATGAATAATGCCGTTAGCAGGTGTGAAGTGGAAGCATAACTTAGGCTCTTTCTTGTGACAGGTCCAGGAAAATTTCACCCCAAACATCAAAAGAATTGGCAGCTATCTTTCCAAGTCCTAAACAATGTTTTCAGCAAAGCTGGAGTTGAAGCATTATTACTAGAGGTAGGAATCCTCCTTGTACAAAAATGAAGAGAGTGAGTGGAACAGCAACTGCATGTCCCATTGGAGTGGGAAAATCTTAGATGTAAGTGGGAAAAGGGTTCAACCACACTATGGTTCATGAAAGCTATATCATGTCAGACTAGCATGATCTTTGATAACATGATTCCTGAGGCAAAAGCAATGCATCGAAGCAACTATTTCTGGATTATCAGAATGGGCTGCCCGGGGAGGGGTGAAGTTTCTATCCCTGGAAGTGTTTAAAAAGAGACTGGATGTGGCACTTGGTGCCATGATTAGATAATGTTGATTAGATAATGTTGGGTGATAGGTTGAACTTGATGATCTTGAAGGTCTTTTCCAAACTAATTGATTCTCTGTGTGATTCTCTGTATGTATTTAATAGAGTCCTTCAGAGAAAATCATTTACCATGAAACAGACACCTACAAGTACAGGTTGCTATCAGTATGGAGATTGCTACAGGGAAGCTAAGATGCTGAAAGATGCAAGATGTTTGAGGTGCACCTTAGGGACCATCCTAGAAGCAAGATCACTGGTTTGTAAGGTTTAATGAGTGTATGTGTGATTATCATTTGTGTATGTATCACGAAGCTGGGAGAGATTGCTGTTACTGAGGACTGTGGGGCCAGGAGTACACTATCATATAAAAATGAGTTGAGGTGGAACTTACACACTTTGAAACTAATGAGAGCTTGTATCATAACTTTGGAGTCTTCTCATTTCAGTGAAATTGAGGAATGATTTGTGTACGGCCAAGAGTGCTTGCCAGTGCAAAGACTGCTAAGCAGATGAGTTCTAGAATGCATTATTTAATACTTGTTAATTAATTCAATGCCTGCTAAGTGGGGTGGAACTCCATTCTATGTTTACATTGCTGATTGTCTTTAAAGCCAAAAGGACTTTTTTCCCACCATTTTGATGTGTAACTTGGACCTGTATTTTCTTAATATTTTTGATATCTTTATTTCTCAGATGCCTGGCTCATGTACCTTGCTCATACATTAAAATTAAATCATTTACTAGATATCTGTCCAGAAGGAGTCCCCACACTTCAAGGTTAGGCTGCTAAGGCTGTTAAGAGTTTTTCTAATGGGGGTGTTGCATGGAACATGACCTGTTTGTTAGAACAATCTTTGCATTCTCACCTAAAAAGTACCCTGTTAGAACTGATCCTGAAGGCCTTCAACTGATCTCTCCTGCCCCTTTACTGTGGCACACTGCATCTTTGAAAGTTTTGTCTGTTGTCCTACAGGTTATTGTTATGTTGAGGTTGGTCACATGTGAAATTTGTATCCTGTGCATTTATGAAGTCTTCTCTTCTATATTTTAAACAAGTCTAATCTGTTTGATCTTTCCTCACAAGCCGTGTTTTTCAGTCTAGTGGGCATTCCCAATGGTTCCCTCCAGTCTCTGTATCATCATACTCTGCGTGGGCCAGGTCTTTTTCAAAGGGCAATGTCCAACATCTGGGAAATACGCAAAATAGTTTTTGATTCTATCTACCAGCATACTTCTTCCAAGGTACTCAACAGTTTCTGCCAAATTTATGTCCTCTTCAAATTCAATAGACCTTGTATCCAAAGGCCACCAGAGACAGTACTAATAGCATCAGACAATGAAAGCACCTCAGCACTTCTTGTCTTCCCAGGCCATTGATCGCTGTGACTCTCCAGCTACTTTTTCGTCTCTTCTGTAGTATTGTCATTTACACCATTTCTCCATGTAGGTGTCCTGGAGGTCCCGTGTACCCCAGAAATTTCCTCTCCCTCTGTGGTTTGAATGGGAGAGGAAAAAGGCGCGAACAGACCTGTTTCTCCCTCCCTGCCCTGCAGGCGTGAAGGGGGGAGCAGGGGGGACCCTTACGGCACGAGGAGTGCCCCGTGCCAGGCCCGCGCTGCACTCGGCTGAGGATTGGCTGTGAGCTTTTCGCGCCTAGGCAGTGGTAACGGCTCTTTGTCTAGGAGAGGGTATAAATATCGAGGGGTTCCCGCCTTGGGGTGTTCCCGCCTTGGGGTGCTCCTGCCGTGGAGTTCGCCCCTGCTTTGGATGGTGTTCCCGCCTTGGGGTGCTCCTGCCGTGGGTCTGATCTGGTACCAAGTCCTGTTATGATGACTCCATTTTTTGCAAGACTTATTTTTTCAGTAACTCCTTTTTGAAAAACTTTTGGATTTGGAAACTCTTTTTGGAATTGTGGTCTTTTGGTGGTGGTGGTTTTGTCTTTGAGGGAAGATTGTTTGTTTTCAAAGCAAAGAACCCCAACATTCCTTACAGCTCTCTTCTGTGACTCCTGCTGCCACCAGGGGTTTGTTTCCCAGGCCTTGGCTCAGAGATCCAGTCACAGAAACAGTCAGTGGGAAGCAGCTTAAATGATCCCAGTGCTCTTACCTCTTCACCATAGCACTTGGCTGCTTTTGTATTCCTCAAAAAGCTTTGTGCCCATCTCCTCCTTCTTTTATTTGAACTTCCAATAAAAAAGCCAAGCCAGTCATTGCTGAGGATAAACTCAGGTTCCTTAATAAACCAGCTTGCCCAGGCAGACAGGGTCATGACAATGAGGTGGGCAGATTTCCTTTGTTCATAATTTATAAATAGTATTTATTGGAATGGTTACTGATACAATCCCTCTAGGAATACTGCCTGGGCAGTATGAGGAAATTGTTCAGGAAGTGAAACGAATAAGAGAAGCAGCGATGAGACTAATGGCCACTGACTATTCCACTAAAACAGTCAATGGCTATTAAAAGAAAATTGCTGGACAATTCACTCCAAAAATTCTGTGTCCTGGTGTCAGCCAGTTTCCAAGGTGTGATTTTGTTAGAAGATTTTAAAAGCTCTGTTTCCCAGCTTAGAAAGAAAAGCATTTGAAAAGGTACAGCTATTCATAACATCGTTCTGAGGCATCTGACATGCACGTGGTACATGTTTGTCAAAAGCAGGTTTATAGTTTTTAATTGCCTTCAGTAAACTTTTCACACGTCATTTTGTGCAGTCACTTCTTGAACTCCATAAACTTACGGCATTCATAGCATACTGTGAGAAGAAGCACCATGGATATCTGTGTGCTGCATGAAGAAATGGAATACCCCAGTGAGAGCAAGAAGTAAACTGAAAAGAGGAAGATAAGTCAAGTTAAATGTCAGGGATATTTAGAGTCATAGGATAATGTATATTGCCTGTACAAAAACCCCAACTGCTACACACACCATACCAAAAGTCATTATGTTACTTATCTCTTAATAAAGCCATATAATGAGAAGTCATATGGGTGATGTACTGGGGACCATTCTGGTGGTACCTCTCATAACCATATCAAGACAATGGCATTGTGAGAAATGGACTTTGTTTTGCTGAGGACTGACAATTTATTGTGGTTTGTTTGATTTTGGTTTTTTTTTTTAGCAAAGCCGATGATGCTACTTTCTTCAGGAAAAACTTCTTGCCCAGTGAAGAGAAAAGGGAATCCATTTCATCCAAAGGATTTAAGAAAGGAGAACAAAACAAAATGCAAGAGGTAACCAAAAGGCAGGCATGAAAGTCTTCCGCAGTTGTTTGAAGACAGGCATAATAAAGTGCAAAGATGTCAAATATAACACATTCAAAGTAGTAACGATTGTATGGCCACATTAAAGCAGACTATGAAATATCAGATGACATACAACCCATGATACAAATGTGCTACTACAGAAATGAAACATGCTAAGCATTTGTGTAAATCTGTAACAACTAAATGAAGTCACTATATCCTAATCTCACTTCACTGAACAGTCAACATGGTTTTAGTAAGACAAAAGGCTATTTTCTCTTTCAAGTGACTTTCCAAGAACTGGTGCAATACAGAAATAAAATCTCTGAAAATCTTCCTCTGATAGATTAAAGTGACTTTCACTGGGTAGCTGTAGGTCAACAACTGGGAGGTACAGATATAACATACCCAGCCTTTGTTGGGAAAGTCTTATTGTTAGGAATAATCTCGTATTACTGCACAACAGAAAGCCTTTTTATTGGCAAAAAAATCTCTGAAAAATAAAGTTAACCTTTGGATTTATTTTTTTTGTCTTTAAGAAGAATTTGGCGGCGTAAGGCAGTGAACAGGGTGGAGAAGGTGCAGGATACGCAAACAGCAACTGAGTTCTGGAGGTTGAAGCTGAGGTGACTCTCCACCAGTTTCATTAGCTATCACAGTCACAGGGGCCATTGCTTTAGCTCATCTCCACTTTTCAGCCCTGGAAGGAGTTGATTTTACAACATCTCATTTACAGCTATACCCATGCTTGTTCAAAAACAGCTGAGGAGCTTGGCCTCTAACTTCAAAAGGAAAGATGATGCTAAAAGGCAAGGTGATACTCCATTTCCTGCTGATACCTCTGTGGAGAAGAAATTCTTCAATTAACATTTGAAATGTCAGCCCTTCATCTTCCATATTCCTGGTATGGTTTATTATGGCAGCACAAAGGAAAGGCTGCAGCCTGCTTCATTTCTTTTGCTTGATTTGAAAGTAACAGAATTAATGGTGCATGTGGTGACATGGACTGCTTGTGGAGATAAAGAGGAGATGTAGGGTTGAAATAAAAAAAGGTGACAGTTTTTAAACTGCATTCTCTTCTCTCAGGGCCAAGACACTTTCAGTAGCAGTTTAGACTCTTCCAGGCACTTTGTGTTGTAAAACACTAAATTGTCAATGCAGCAAAAGGAGTTAAAAGTAGCTAGTGCACCATGAGTTGCTGCTGGGGAAGTTTAACCATCCACGAGATGGAGTGTGGCTTGCTGCCGTAGAGGTTTAGACATCCAAGTAGAGGGGGAAAGAGGCAGAAGCACTCTAAAACATTCCACAAAAGAAAGAAATGCATGAAAGAAAACTATATTTGGAGAATATTGAAAGTGTTTTCCCCCTCTCCCCTCTTTCCCCCTCCCCCACCCCCTTTTCGTCTTTCATCTTCGAGGCCCTCATATTCATAATGGTTAAAGGGAACATACGATATGTCTTCTTCTTTTCCCTCCAACCTCATTGTCCAAGGAAATTGCTCTGTGAAGTCATATATTCTGGTGCCAGTGATAGCAATGAACACACTCCAGGAAACACACAACACTTCCAGGTTTCTATTTTTTTTTGTTTAGTTGTCAGTGATAACACATTTCTTCTGACCTCAACACTGTCACTTAAGCAACAAAGTCCATGTGCTTTTTATGTGGTTAGACCACAAAAACAATATTTTCCACAGTGCAGTACAGCACCCACAAGAACCCAGGAGAAATCTCTCTAGGATGAAGAGATTTAAGCCATGAATAAATGTTGAGACTGGATTAAAATGAACATGACTAAGATTGATATTTGCAAAGTCTGCATCTCTTTCTTTCCTATCTGTAGACCCCCACAGGTAGATCCCTTTTGTCATTATGCACAAGAGTTTGTGCGGAGGGTACTCCTGAAAGAAACAGGACAAAATCAAAGCCCTTTTGTCTTGCTTGGTCTCCTTCATGCAGAACTGCCTGCTACCCTGGAAAAATGTCCTGCCAGTCTTGGCAGTGGTACAGAGAAGTCGAATAGTGATAGGCCAGAGAAGCAGTTCAGAATGTGACAAACTGCAGTTGCTCATAGGGAGTTTCAGACTCTCTGAGTACAGCCACTGAAGTCAGTCACTTTTTAATTAATTGCTGCTTTCCTTCTCAGCCAACAAGCTACAGCATTGGCTAGCAAAACAAGAGACATGTTATTTGCCTATGCACAGATTAGAGCAAATGGATAAGAGAACTAGAATGAGAGTAATAAACCAGTACCTCTCTCATGCACTTTTTCAGTGCCAGTAAAATGACGGTCACTGAAATATGGGTGTGGAAAAAGTAGAGTGAGAGGTGAAATCAGACAGCTCATGTGGGCTGGATGCACTGAAAAAACAGTGGAGATAAAGGTGCAAATGGAGCCCAGCATCATTCTTGACCTCACAGGCTTTTAAAGAAGCAAAAAAAGTTATATTTGGACATATGCTGACTGTTCATTGATATACAAGGCCATCATTTTACCTCACAGATGGAGAAGAAGGGCTGACCTCTGACATTGCATTACCTTTGTCCACTCACATGACTTTTCATTTGAACAAATGTAAATTCAAGGTGGTAAGCAGCCATTATAGGTCTGCCCTGACAGGGTCTCTTACAATTCTGATTTCCTTCTCAGATTTTGATCAAGACATAATTTCTTAGATTTCTTCCACTAGCCACAGCCTCTGCTTGCTGTCAGCACAATGAAACGACAACAGATGATTCACATGTTTCTGCTTCCCAATAAGTTACCTGAAAATTGAGCTTTTGTTTTTGTGGATATGATAAATAAAGATGTAAGAAACTGAAACTTTCATAAACTGTTTTTTTCTTTTTGAGGGGGGTTGTGTTTGTTTGGTTTTGGTTTTTCTTTTCAGTTAATCTGGTGTGCAAATAATGGGAGGAACTTTCAGAAAGTCATGGTGGCCACTTCCGTCCTGGGATATCCCAAAATCCTCTCTTCTCCCTCTCACTCCGTGGGTTTGAATGGAAGAAGAAAGGTGCGAAAACTCTGAGCAGAGATTAAAGATGCACACTTCCAGTGTCACTCTTTAGACACTTGAGAGCCTGATTTATGGACTTTGATTTTGCCTTTCTTTTGCATCCAAATTCTTGCCAAATGTGATCCCAGCCTGGTGTGCATGAGGCAAGTGGCACCAGACCCAAGAGTTTTCTGCCCTGATAATTTAAGATTTTGTGCCTGGCTCCTCTTACATCTATTCTGAAGCTTTTATACATTATGTCAGAATTTGGCACAGTAGCAAAGCCAAATGAGCTAAGCCTGAAGTCACAATCTTTGGAAACTGGAACTTCAGACTGTTCAATAAAAAAAAAAAAAACAAGGGAAGTACTGATGGCATTCAGGAGGATTCCTGAATGCACTCAGACAGAACTAAGCTGGAACACCTCAGGAAGTTGCTTGCAAATTGCAATATGAACATGAGAATTCTTAAATATCAACATACAGGACAGAGTGTTTGAAGACCTGTTTTTGGAAAAGCTCCTTTTGCCAGGCATCATTTCATATCTCTACATTAACTCTCTCTGCAAGCTGCTGACAGTTATTTCCTCAAATCTTATTCTTGTTTTGTTAGGAGTGCCACAGAGCTACAGTTTGTATTCACTGTTAATGATGGTGTAAAGGGTTAACCCTCTTAGGGAGGTGGTCTTGACCCTGACCCCAGGTCCTCCTGACTGCTCTTTGGGAGTGGGTCTGAACCTGACTCCAGGTGTAGTGGTTAGCCCATTCTCACTGCCTGTCTAGCCCCCTATAAAAACAGAGGAGCTTCCTGTTTCTCTCTGTCTCACCTGCCTGCCTGTTTGGTACCACCTTGTTGCTGCTCCTGTCTTACCACGTGGTCATCCTTCCACATGGTAAACAAATCCTGAAAATCTACCTTCATCCATTACAATCAATCTGGTTGTATGTCTATATATATATATATTGTATTTGGGGCTTTTTTTTCCCCCTTCCCTGTACCTCTTTATAACTCCCCGACATTACACACCTTCTATTTATTGTTAAAGGTTTTTTTTCCTCTTTTAACTTCCAAATTGAAGTGAGACTAATTATTTGGGTGTGGTTTACCTTTNTCCCTGGGGGTGTTCAGGAAAAGACTGGATGAGGCACTTAGTGCCATGGTCTAGTTGACTGGATGGGGCTGGGTGATAGGTTGGACTGGATGATCTTGGAGGTCTCTTCCAACCTGATTGATTCTATTCTATTCTATTCTATTCTATTCTATTCTATTCTATCTAATTCCTTTCTTTCCAAAAGGGGGGAGAGGGGAAGGCATCCTATAATTTTATTGGTTCTGTTAGATATATTTTGAGTCTCTGTGAAATTTAACCTAGAACCAAGAGAGATGGGCACACCATTAATCAAGGTCCTCAGCAGCCCTTGAATAGAGTAGATGTGGAAACACAAGAATATCTCTCTTCTGAATGCTTCTGGAAAATGTCATTGGCACAAACATCCCCAGGCAGAAACTCAGTCCCATTTTGGTGAATTTCACAGAATCAATTTGGTTGGAAGGGGCCCTCAAAGGTCCCCTTGTCCAATCCTCTTGCAATGAGCTGGGATGTCTCTGACTAGATCAGGTTGCTCAGGGGCCCATTAAGTCTGACCTTGTACATTTCCAAGGATGCAGCCTCCACCACATATCTGGGCAACTTTTTCCAGTATTTCAGAGTTTATTTCCAGAATAAGAAACTGGAAAAATAAAGAGGAGAACAAGAAAACTAACACATTCACACTGAAACAAGATACCCACGACCACTTTGGAAACATCAGGAAATGTTACCTCTCTCTTCAACTACTGGAGAACCAGACTGTAGAAATTATTATGGGTCAGAAGATTACTAGGAAGTCAAAAATTCTTATAAACCAGAACATTCCTGGAAGGTTCAAGGTCAGAACTTCCTGGTAAGCAGATTCCTCAAAATCAAACTTTCCTCTCCTTGTATAAATCACTGTGAGCAGTATGTGGGTCATGTTCTGACATGCACGCGACAAAGTGAGGGGATGTTCTAGTCCAATGATGAATGCAGAAGATGTCATTCAAATGCCATCCATTGATATCAGATATTTTTCCTGTTAATATTACCACTGTGGAAAAGAATGAAATGTGGAGGGAAAACATGACCAAAGTTATAGTCACTATAAATCAATCTTGGTTCATTTTTATCTCAGAAAGGTTGGGCAATTCCTAGAAATGGAGCGTAAGACAATAACTTGTCTATTCAAACACTCATCAGAAAGGAATTCTGTGTGATATCTGCTTGGCAAGTAAGTCCTTTGTCCCCCCCTTTACAATAGCATGCAGAGTTATCACAACAGCAGATATTTATATATTGAGAAACTAAGCAGCTACATGTTTCTCAGATATTTATATATTGAGAAACTAAGCAGCTACATGTTTCTTTCATCTCTGGGTCCTTCGACTTAGCCAAGTGAAGCATCCTGCCTTAGATGATGAAACAGAAGTAAAGCTTGTGCTGTTTTCATACCTCAAGCGAACAGGGAGTGCAATCAAAACCCTTCACCTATTCTCAGTGTGGACATTTAAGGAACAATTTTTCACACTGAGGGTGGTGAAACACTGGCCCACATTGCCCAGAGAGGTAGTAGATGCCCCATCCCTGGAACCATCCCAGGACAAGTAGTCTGGGGCTCTGAGCAACCTGCTCTAGTTGAAGATGTCCCGGCTGACTGCATGGGAGGTTGAGCTGGATGACCCTATAAGGTCTCTTCCAACCCAAACCACTCTATGATTCTGTGATTTCCATCTGAATGCCAGCTTTCTTCAGCTGCTGGTGAGGAAGGAAGGCTGCTCTACTGTTGCAGCAACTGCTTTGCAGATAAGAGCTTACATGTGCAGAGCACATGGGTTTGCAAAATATTCTCTACCTGGCCAATTACATATTGCAAAGAACAAAACAATAACATGCCAAAAGAAAACATTCTGCAGAGCCAACCTTCCCTACATTCTGAGGTCTTTCACTGGAGCATGCTTTAGTTTTTATATATATGGCTGGGTTTTATTGGTTAAGTGATTGGTAAGAAAGAGTACCTAAACAGTGGCGCCAAGCAATAGAACTAGACTGGGGGGCTAGGAGGATTCCGGGGAGAGGGCTTCTGCTGAGGACTTCTGCTAAAGGGCTTCTGGGACTTCTTCTGCAAGGGACGCTCTGTTATAGACACTCTGTAATGATGGAGATTGTACAACACTGTAATAAAGGACTTCTGGAAGGACTTCCAAAACTCACTACTCTCTGCATTTCTGGAATTCCATGGAGCAACAGAGTTCGCACACGCATCGCCCAATGGCTGTAGAATAAGGGATACTATGACTACATCAGCAGCCTCGAAACGGGGGTGAGATACCCTACCCCATGGGAGAGGAAGGCAACATCTGCTTTGTTTCCCTCTGAGAGAGAGAATGTGAAAAGAACGTCACAGCAAAGGCAGACAGATGAGGATTGCCTTTTGCCAAAGAGGGTGGCTTCAGGCTCCAGTTGGCCAGCTCTGCCTGTTGTGGTGGCTCCATGTCATTCTCCATGCCATTCACCAGAGCCTTTCTTACCACTATCAGTAGGTTTGCATCCATATGGAAGATTGTGACATGTAGCCATGGAAGTGTGCGGGCGGATCCAGCTATGCTGCCTCCTATGTGGCAGTGGCGACCCTCAGAGAAGGCTGCAGTGGAGAACTAGAACCATCACTGTGGGAGAGACCCTGGACTTTCAAAAGGCAGGGAAGTGCTACTTGGGAAGTGGCCCTGTAGAAATATCCTCTGCATTTGCTTTTGGTGGTGTGTCCGTATGTGCCAACAGAGTGCTATCAGTAAAAAGGTAAATTGAGAAGTATAAACGGGCAAGCAGACAGAAAAAACTGCCACAGAAAAGGCTGAACTGTATATAAACCCAGCCTGACAGATTGATAAAACATTCTTAGGCAAGAAACAGACAGCATGAAAGACAGGAAGATGGAGAGAGGGATCTAGAACTGAACTTAAATACTTTTGTGGTTTATTTGCATTAAGCTGAAGCAGTGTGTGCAGTTTGGGTTTTGCTTGTTCATTTTGTTTCCCAGACTGCCTCAGGTGCTGGCAGAGAATTGTTTTGTTGAAGTCATGGGATGTTTTGGAAATTCATTGTCCCTGGGGAAAAATAAGGAGAGTTTCATTAAATTCTGGAAAAGTTCTGCAGGTCCTGAAACTCTCAAGAGCTATCCGTGTAGCAGTCTGGATCTCCTCCCTATACCGAGAGGATAGATACTACTGGGGTTGTTAAGTGCTACCTCTTTGGTAGCAATCATAGGATTGCTATGAAATCACTCTTCACTGTCTCTCCTCAGCATGCCCAACATTTGAGAAGCCATAGACAAGGCTTAACTACATACACTCTGCATAACAGTTCCTTGGCTGCTGCTGTTTCAGAGATCTGAATTCAATTTGAGCAGAACTTGTAGCATCTTCAGCTTATGGGCAAACACCCATTTTACTGTGGGTTTAACTGGAGTTCGAATGTTATATATATAAGATTCCTTCCATGCTCATATACATGATTTTCATCCACAATAAAACACAAAGGCCCTTGAAAGCACTCAAAAAAAATATGCATAATTCTAATTTCTGGTGTGTTTAGATTGCTCTTTCTGAACACAAACATCTAATAACTTTAATTGCTACAAAATCCTCACTAATCTGCAAGACTTCCACACAACTGCACAAAATTGTCTTCATCAGTCCAGAAGATTATGGCCACCTGTTAACAACAAAGGATAATTTAGCCCATCTTTCAGAGACTTAATTATCAGCAAACAATTCACATGCCTGTCTGTATTCAGCTCAGTTTTGGATATAAATGCAAACTATTTCTTTTGCCCTTTTAACTGTAGTGCAACACAAACAAACACAAAGCATTTCCTTCCTAGAGCACTGTGTTCCATATTTTTACTTCTAACTTAGGCATTCGGTTTCTAACTGGAAGCAGGTTGCTGATTTATAAGCAGCAGTTTTCTTATTGTGTTCAAAATTTCCTGCCATACAGCATCCTACATTTCCCCTACCAAGCAGAGGATGTCAGGTCTTTAATCTTAATATTACCTCCTCATCTGTTTCTATATGACAGTTGTTTGTGGAAATTTCTATCCTTTCCACTTTGATAAAGGATGCCTTTAGGAGGATGTGCACAGATAGTCTGCTGTGTATGTGCTGTTCATGCATCACCCAGCATGTTCTGGCTTCTCCTAAGAGGATAAAAGAAGGACTGGTACCTGCTCTAGAAAGCCTAAATCTAATGAGAAGCACAGATGGAAAAAAAAAGGAAATGGACATGAACACCTTAACCGGGTTGAAGGTTATCCATGTCCTGTTTACTCAAGAGGGTTTTGTTTTGCTTTCCTCCTCTGAAAATGTGCCTGAAGCTGTCATGCTGCCTATGAGTGGATTTTAAGAGGTGTTTCTCTAACAACTTTTGAAGCCTGGCCAAAAAGGCACTCCTGGACTCAATGCACATAACACAAGCGGCTGGGTATATAAGCATATGGGTAAGCACAGAGGGACAAATTGTGAGGGACAGAGAGTCATAGAGGACCCAGAATCCAAGACAAGATGTCAGCAGAGGAAGGTAAATCCAAGATAAAGGCTTTAGGAAGAGCCAAGAGGGAGACAAGTAATAAATGCTGCATCATTTTAACTTCTCAAGTAGTGACTGTGCCTTCAGCAAGACATAAACTGACCCCAACCTTGTGGTGACCTTACAAATTAAATACATTTTGCGCAGTGAGCAAGAGAGAAACGAATGCTTCTCATCCGTAACGATGGTGTGCATTTGACTGTGCTCTTCTGCTGCCGCCTAAAAATATGGCAGGCAGGGTTGTGGTGCTCTGGCAGAGCTTCTGGAATTGGATTATATCCCTTCCTCCACTTGGCATCGCAGAACAGTTGCTCTTAATTGTGCATCCTATCTGATTATTAACCACTGCTTCTGATCATCCTCCATCTCTTCTCTCATCTGCTTTTCATCTTTTGCATTGCCTCTTTAAAATTGCAACAGAGCTGCCTCCAGGCCTCAAATTATTTTCTATCATCTTTGGGTGCAACAGATTGTTTTGAATATTTTGATGGGTCCACTTGTCTTAGTGCTGTTTGTCTCCCACCTGAAGCTCTATCTTGTTGGGTTCTGTACTGGCCAAGAACAGATGCAGTTCCTAAAGGCACTGGTGGTTGAAACACTACTTCATTCATGCTCAGGGGTGGAAATCTTGAACTAGCACAACCTGCATGAAGTGATAGTCTTCAAATAGTTCAGCAGGCCCAACAGTGAAGGTACTGAGAGTTACAAAACGGGAACTAGTTTTGATATCACACTGCTCTGTCCATCCTCAAGAGGGCAAATATAAAACTCACTGATGGCTGTCAGCCCACAGATGTTAGCAGAAGCAATGATTTTGCATAGTGATCTAGGGACATTGGCAAAGTATAAGCTGTGCATGACAGAGGCGGTAAAATGCGCTCGTAAGAAATATTCATATATGCAGTCATTGCCTTCTGAACATCCTCACATCAACCCTCCATGTACCAGATAGGAATGGCCTCAAAATTATCAAAGTAAATACATTTCTTTTTTAAAATCCTAGGAGACAGCCAGACCTCCTTGCCAGGAAAATGATTAGGCCACCACTTGGAGGCTGAAGCAGGGGAAGGGAATACATGAAAGAGATAATTAATGCATCCATTCAAACTATGGATCATGAAAAAAGGAAAAACTGGCAAGTACCTGGCGTATAAAAGGCCTGTCTGGAAGCTGGGAAACAAGCAAGAAAAAGCTAGACTGGAGACAGACTTCTCTAGAGAAACGAAAAGACCCAAAATCTCTAAGTACTGCAAGCATCCTATCCAGTTAGATAGGAATTACTAAAGGAAAATAAAATTATTATTGACTGAGTTATTACTTTGCTAAAGTAGTAGAGTAGCCAGCTCTGAGCTACCATGCTGAGTACAGTGACGCTGGAAATTTCAGACAGGGAAACTGAATACCAAGTCTACATTGCTACTATCGATTACTGTGTTTTCATTTATAAATAATGGTGGGTTGTTTAGATTGCCAGTTAAGAGCTCTAAGACTACCCAGGGTGGTATCTCATTCCTTTAGAAAGAATTGGCTCGATGCCTTATACACCATAAAGGTCATCACAGCAGAAAGTGGCAATAAAGTCACAAAAGCAAGTCAGATGCATGGAAAAAAAGAGGTTTTGTCTCATATCAGGAGGAATCTGAGATCTTCCGTCATTTTTCCTGGGTCAAAACAGACATATATATGTACCTCAGTCAGTCATCAGGAAGTTTAGCTCTGGTGTTTTGGAGCCTGCTTCCATAGTCACACTCACTGTTGAGCTTGGGTTAGATAAGGCAAACAAAGTACAGGGGTGTGCATGTCAAAATCAAAATCTCCCATGCAACTGCTTTTCCTGTTGAAACCTGAAGAGGATTAGCCCCTTGGAATCTGAGGGCTCTTTAAATGAGATGCTTACCTTTCTTTTGCACTCCAAACCAGCCATCAGAAACACCAAGCTCATGGGTTTTTACAGTCTGGATATTATAAATAACTACAAACCCTTTTGGAAGTTTTTGTTATCTGATATGCAGGTTACATATCTGTAAATGCAACATCTGTGGGTCTGGCCTTGTGCGATAACTGTGTCTGCAATGTGGAGAAGTTCTTCCACTTGTTTAAGAAGAGGAATGTTGCTGGAAGGGGCCTGCTAAATCCCTATTTTAACCACTGAATTCTTGGAGGTTTCTTAAATCAGGTTATTTCTCTCCTTTTTGTTCTCTCTGGGAGACTTTTATTCTTGCTGCCACTAGAGCTGAGACTTGTGCTGCCTATCAGTTCCTTCTAATAGCATCTGAACCCACTGGGCAAACATCATCATGCTTGCCAGAGGTCTGGACCTCTCTCAAGGTTAGCATAAAGAGGAAAACAGATAATGAAAGGAGAGGGAATAGTAGTTAGTGCATTTACTGCAGAAGGGTTTCAAGGAGAGTTCAGCCACAGAGAAATTACTCAGGGAAGAGAATTGAAGAAAACAGCCCCTGCTGAATCTGCTCAATGTGGAGCAGATTGTCAGAGGAGTCTTAGCTTCAAAAACCCAAATAGATCAGCCATTCACTCTGACAACATAAGGTACATGTCTTCACACAGATGAATTTCCTCTCTGGCTTCACAAGCAGATGAGGTGTGGTGGACTGGTCTAGCTTTGTTTTATCTACAGAATCAGATTTGTTGATCTTTTCCAAATGACTAATAGAGTGCTCAAGAGACATCTCTGGCACTGTTCCCTTCAAGAATCAATTGCTGAGTGCTTATAGCCAAGCACTTACAGAAAAGGGATATCTAGTAAAAGGTAAGTCAGCTTCCTTTCTCTCCTGTCATGGATCGTGCATCTCAAACAGTATATGCCATTAGAACAGAACAGGACAGCAATTCTTCTCCATGCAGTCCTTGCAACACAGTCATGTTGAGCACAAGTGGTGGCATAACAGGTAGTTTTCTAATAGAAGGCAAATCTGCTGATTTGGGTCATAATACTTCATCGATGTCCTGGCAAATTGTGAAGCCCACTGAAAGAAATTACAACCGACTGAAGGCACAGGGAGAGAGAGGCAACATTTTCCACTGGAACCCAGCAAAGTGAAAGACAGTAGCTGGTGCCACAAGCAGGTTAGTACTGCTTGCAATGGGACCTTCTCCCAGCTGGAAAGAAAGCTTTGCACTTTGGAATTATAAAAAGATATCTAATAGTTCAAACTGCTCTACTAGGCAATCTATCATTTATTTATTGGGCTTTAATGGGATTGAATAGCTGTCGGTCCCTCTTGGATGCATCCTGCTCTCTGCTCTGTAAGTGACAGATAGGCACTGTTAATATTGTGGTGGACAGATATATCAATTTTAGAGGGAGATGAAGTTGAATATTTTGTGCTTTTCCCCACATTCAGAAGGCTACAGCAGAGCTGGAAAAGATGCAGAAATACACCAAGATGCATCTGTGCATCAGCAGTGAGGATGATCAAAGGTACCAAGAGGCCTCTACACCAGAAACCACTAAATCAAGGAGGGCTCTTTTGTTTGAAAAGGAGATGAGCAAGGATGGCATGAAGAAGATTGGTAAAACCACAAATGGCAGGAAGAAAGCCAGCAGGAGACAGTTGCCAGATGGCTCTTCGAAGTTGAGAAGCACGGGGCAGCAAGTAAATCTGTCAGGCAGCAGCTTTAAAGGGCAAAAAAGTACCTGTGCACATAGCATGCAGCTAATCAGTAGACTGCTTTGTGAGAGATTTTTGTTAGGCTGAAAGGTCACCTGGGCTCAGAAAGCAGCCAGACCTGTTGAAAAGAGAACCATCTCCACTGTCTCAGGTGGTTGAAGACCCTCTTGTCTGTTGTCACTTGGAGGTATTTACATCTGTGTTTTCAGCCCTGACACTGATGGCAGGCTGCTGGTCAAATGCTACAAGAAGCCCCACAGCTACCTCCCACTCTCAGACCAGGCTGTGGTGGCCACTTGAGCAGTGATACTCTGGAGCTTCCTGCATGTGATTGGGCTAGATGAGACCACAGGTAGCCTCTCTTGTTTCTCGCTGGGAGAGCAACCTCAGGATGTGGAGCAGTTCCCTGTCTGGTGGATGTTGGATCATGGGCCCCCATAGGACTCATCCACTTGAGCTATGGAAAAACTACACCATAGCTGTTCTACAATGTCCTGCAAACCATTTGTACAACCCCCCCAAAAATGTGAAGGCAGAGCACGTGTGCTGGGAGCACCTGCTCTTCATCCTAGCCTCTAAGCCTCTCTCTTGGGGTCTTGATCACACATGATCATGTTCAGCTTGTTTGGCACCCCACATGTACACTGGCTATACCTGACATGTCATGTTGCTCCTCAAATAGACAGACTTACATTATTTAATGATTGCATCTGTTTGGTTTGACAATCAAAAAGTCTGTACAAGATCAACCCTGAGAGCCAAAAGAAAGGAAATGTGCAAAAGCAGAGAGGAAAGACATCCTGCTTGAGTCAGGAGTATCCATGACCCAGAGTTTCTGGATGTACACTGTAAGAGCCAACAGCTATGTTACTGTTACTGGAGGAAAACACAAATAACATACTGTAAGAAAGCAAATCATAATGTCCTGAATAGAATGTATTGGTTAAGCTGACTTCTTCCTTGTGCAAAACTGTTCTCAAAGTCATGCAGGCAGGTGCTGCATGCAGAGAGCTTCCAATGGAGTTAATGAAGTTAGGTTGTCTTTAGTCATCTGAACACAGCAAACCCGTAAAATTAATGAGAGAAGACGACAACAAGGGAAAATAATTAATTTCTTTTAAATATATATAAAAATAACTAAAGTACATTAAACATAAAAATGCATTTGAAATAACTACTTTTACTTCTGAATATGCACACCATGGCTTATATTTCTCAGAACTTAGAAAATAACATACAACAGGAGACCTAAGATGTCCAGTCCATATTCTTGCTGGTTACAATATTTGGCAGTGCTGTGCTTTCAGTATAGCCTGCAAAGTCCTTTTCTATCCTCTTTCCACTGCTTCATATTGCTGCTGGGGCCCAGAGAACACCCTGCTTGTTCCTTCTACTCCTTGCTATACAAGATATGTCATGAAGTTCTACCCAGTCTTTGCTTCAGTGATCTCCTAACTTACAGTTTCAGAAGGTATTTGCAATTGATCTGAAAAACCTGTGGATGAAGTTCCCAAGGAGGGCACAAGTACATAAAATGTTGATACCCAGTATTTCACCCAGTATCTCCAGAGCTTTCAGCCAGTAAAGTCCTCTAAGTAGCAGTGAAAGCAGCTTCAATGGAAAAAGAACTCTGCAGTTGTATGTCAGGGAGTGTTGTGATTGTCTTGAGATTGATGATGGTGATGATAGGGTTGAGTGTTTATGGGCAAGAATAAGGGGGAAGAACAACAAGGCAGTTGTTCACTGGATACACCAGATGACACCAAACTGGGTTGGAGTGTTTATCTGCTCAAAGGTAGGAAGGCTCTGCAGAGAGATCTGTACAGGCTGGATTGATTGGCTGAGGTCAGTAGTATGAGATTCAACATGGCTAAGCAATGGATACTGCAATTCTGTCACACCAACCCCATGCAATGCTACAGGCTGTGGGAAGAGTGGCTGGAAAGAAAAGGACCTGGTGGCGCATGTTGACAGCTGGCTGAACATGACCCAGCAGTGTGCTCAGATGGCCAATAAAACCAACAGCATCCTGGTCTGTATCAGGAATAGTGTGGTCAGCAGGAGTAGGGGAGTGATCATGCCCCTGTACTCAGCACTGAGGAGACTGCATCTTGAGTATTTTGTTCTATTTTGGAACTTTCTCACTACAAAAAGGACATTGAGCTGCTGAAGTGCGTCCAGAGAAGAAGAATGAAGCTGGTGAAAGGCTTGGAGAACAAATCTTATGAGAAGTGGCTGAGGGAACAGAGTTTGTTTAGTCTGGAAAAGAGTAGGCTGAGGAGAGACTTCATTGCTCTTCACAATTACCTAAAGGGAGATTGTAGTGAGGTGGGAGGTCTGTCTCTTGTCCCTAGTATCAAGTGACAGAACAAGAGGAAAAGGCCTGAAGTTGTATCAGAGGAGGTTTAGAACAGATATTAGGGAAAATGGCTTTACTGAAAGAATGACTGGGCATTGGAATGGGCTACCCAGAGAGGTGGTGGGGTCACCATCCTCAGAAGTGTTCAAAAAAACCATGCAGACATGGCACTCAGGACACAGTTTAATGACCATGGCAGTGTTAGGTTGATGGTTGAACTTAACAAAGCTATTCAGTCATTCTATAATATAGAACATAGTTGATTTGGTTTTTTAATATTAATCACTCTCTTTCTGCAAGGTGACCAGTCATGAACACACCAGCACCAGAAAGGTCTGCCTTCCTGCTTCCTGCTCTCTGTAGAGACCACCTGCACAGTTGGGTTCTCACCCTCAGAAGCAGGTTTGATTTTGCTGGAGGACCCTCTTATAGCAACTATTCCTCTCATGTTTCAAAAAAATGTCCTGGCAGGTTTCTGCTTTTGCTGCTTTTCACAATTCACCTTTGTAGATATCATGCTGTTCTGGAAGTACAGTACCGGGTGACACACGTGGCCAGTAGATTATAACCTGCCACCTCATCCATTCTCACTGTCTAGGAGAATTCACCAAATTAGCCCTTGATTCTTCAGATCAGTACAATTACATGTCAGCATCTTTAAAATGTACAGCTTGAAAGGCAGCTTCTAACAGCTACCACACAGGCTCAGCTTTCACTCGGTGTTGTGCAGGGATGCTATGCTGGATGGTATGCTGAGTGCTAGCGATTATTGATCCACTTGATTGCCTGGCTGAAATGGCATTGACTGATATATCTGCAGAAATGCTTACAAAGGAGAAAAAACATGTGCATGCATGCCTCAGGAACATAAAGAGAGAAATGCTGTCAGGCTATACCCACACTCCCCTTCCTGTGCCTCCAGCAGCACAGGATCCAGCAGACAATCAGCCTTTAGACATTTTGATGGAATGAGTCCACATATGAGTCAATGGTGGGGGTATGCTTATACACACAGCTACCCAGTTTCTGTCCGGTATTCTTGCAGGCATGGGATCTCTGGGTGAGTGTTGGGATCTGTTAGTGAGTTCTGCAATGAACTGGTGGAGATGTAAACAGGAATTTGACTAGGAACACTCTGGGAATTTACTAATTGTTTTAATATTCCTTCCTAAATAAGACTGAGTTTTAGCAAGTCCACACTTCTCAGACACATCACAGGATCACAGGACGTTAGGGGTTGGAAGGCACCTCTGGAAATGAACTTCAAGCCCACTCCCCTGCCAGAGCAGGACCATATAATCTAGCACAGGTCACACAGGAATGCATCCAAAGGGGTCTTGAAAATCTCCAGAGGAAACTCCACAACCTCTCTGAGGGTTCCAGTGCTCTGTGACACTTACACTAAAGAAGTTTTTTCTCATGTTGAGGTGGAACTTCCCATCCTATAGTTTACATCCATTGCCCCTTGTCCTATCACAGGGTGCACACAAGCAGAGGCTGTCCCTTCCTTCTTGACACCTGGCCCTCAGATATTTATGTACATTTATTAGATCCCCTCTCAGTCTTCTCCTCTCCAGACTAAAAAGTCCTAAGTCTCTCAGCCTTTCCTCATCAGGCAGTGCTCCAGTCTCTTAATCATCCTTGTAGCCCTCTGCTGGACTCTCTCAAGTAGATCCCTGTTCCTCTTGAACTGGGAAGCCCAGAACTGAATGCAGTATTCTAGTTGGGGCCTCAGTAGGGCAGAGTAGAGGGGCAGGAGAACCTCCCTTGCTGCTGGACACATTCTTCTTAATGCACCCCAGGATCCCATTGACATCAGCCACAAGAACACATTGCTGTTCCATGGATAACTCCCAAGTCCTCCTCCATGGATGCTCTCTGACAGATCACCTCCTAAGCTGTATTGGTGCAGTTTATGATTCCTTCTCAGATGCAGGACTCTGCACTTATCCTTGTTCAACCTTATTAGGTTCCTCTTTACCCAGCTCTCCAGTCTGTCCAAGCCCTGGGAAAGTGTCTCTGTAGCTCTGCAGCTCCTGAACAAGGCAGGAGAAATGAGGGGATGTGACAAAATGTTGGCAGAATCAAAGCACTGAGTGCTAGGGTGGATGCAGTCCCCACCACTACGCCCAAAGCTGCAGTCAAGGCTGCAGGCCAGGTTGCAGTCCAAACAGCTGGATGAACACAGTGTCCACCTATTCAGCAGTGCTCAGACACTGCCTCCTCCCCAGTCTGCCAGCAGAAACGTATCTGTGGAAATGATCCAGGTTTAGCAAAATTTGATAGTTACGGGCATTGAGACAAGTTGGGTGACTGGAACATAACAGCTCAGAAAACAGGACCACATGCAGTTGTGCTGCCTGGCTGGAGGGGGGCAGCAAAACATTGGCGAAGTTCGGACCCCAGCTCAGCACAGACTCTCTCCATCCCCAGAGTCCTCTCCAGCAACAGTCAGCAGCCTTCCTACCTGTCAATGCAGATGCACCTCACACCCAGCTTCAGAGCCCAGCAGGCATCCAAACAGGCCATAAAGTGTTAAGTATTCCCAGGAACACCCTGGCCTCGGCTCAGCTCTCATGACCTTTCATTGAAAGTCTCTCTACCCATCCTTACCCATCCTTAGAGCTGACCCCTGGTAATTCGTTTAATGATAATGGCATTTTGCAGTATTGGCACTTGAAGTGATTTTACTGAGTCAAGAAAAAGAAGTTATTTACAGGGGCACAGTCACAAAGCAGGCAGAAAGAAAGGTCCTCAGAGAGCCCTTCTGCCCTATAGTCTGCCACCTCAGGCGGTGCTGCTGTCCTGGCACCACAGGAAGAAATAGCCCACTCAGTTCTGTTGCCCTTGTGCACTGAACGATGTTATTGCTGACTCTGCTGAAGAAGGGAAATAGGGCTTGAATTTTTGGTGCTCCACATGTATTCATATGACCAATTGGAGCAGGAATTAATGTAGCAACATGTCAGGGGCAGACTTGTCAGTTCCTCCTCTGCTACTGATTACCTGTGTGATCTTGGGCACATCACTGAATCCTCCATTCCCAACCTGAAAACGGTGATGACAAACTTCCTTCTCGTGTTCACAGGTGTATTGTAAGGTGGTAAGACACCACAGTGGTGGGACCCACATACATAACTGATGTTCAGAATCCTGGCAATGGGGAATGAGATTTCTCACGGATCTGTAAATCTTGGCTGCAGTTCAAAACAAAGTCATAGTGGTGCTTCACTAGGAACTGGTATGAGCTTTAAGAGATTTTCAGCTAAGTCTCAACTTAGCCTGAAGTGTTATGTCAGCACCCCAGATATTAATTTTGTGTATCGTTTTTGCTTAGTTAAAACCATGGTTGCTTTTTGCTGCAGGGATACGACCTCTCCAAGGTCCAGCTGCAGCCTACTGCTTCCCTCCTCTAGTCTCTTGCATGCTCTATCAAACAGAGAGGCAAAAGGAAGATGTACCTGGATCACACACTGATCCAAGTTAGGTTAAGATTCAGCTTGCTTTCAGTGAGAGAACTTCAAACCTTCCAAGTCTGACTAAGAAAATCTATGAATAAAGCTACTTCCTTCATGTGCCTGCCCAGGCACCACAATAACATTGGCATTGATTGCAGTGCCACTCTGTGTGCCTACACACAGCTTCCCTGGCAAACCCTGTGCAAGCAGAGCAGTGCAGCCAGGGTTCATCCAAAATAACTTCCATCCTGCCTCAGGAATTCAGAAATGATCACAAATAAGTAATTAATACTCAGCTTCAGAAATGCTGTATGGTGTAATTTTTATCCACTTGACTGAATGGAGCCCTGAATGGTCACATTGGTGCTCTGCCTCTGTGCCAGCAGGCAGAATGCCTCAATGCATCCCTTAGCCATCCACATTTTCACAGAATCATAAAATCATTTAAGTTGGATAAGGCCTATAAGATCATTGAATTCAACTGTTAACATAACACAACCATGTCTACCACTAAACCATGTTGCTAAGCACTACTTCTACACATGCTTTGAACACTTTCTGTCCACTTGACTCAAGGCTCTGGCACATATACAGCCCTAAGATCGCCTAAGATATCTAAGGATATAAATTTCATTTAAGCATTGTGGAGTATATTCATAGCTAAGAGCAGGAGCAGTTAAAAAAAAACTAAACCCAAAACCCACAAAACCAGAACAAAGAAACAAACAAAAATATGACAAAATAACATCTATGCTAGACCATTTGAACATCTGTTTATCTACTGCATCAGAAAGAAAAGCCAAGAGCATAACACATGTACCTCAGTTGAGAAAGGACTACTAACTACTCCCCAGCCTGACTTCCCCATGATCCATCCCCTGGTCTTTCTTCTCCACCAGCTGCATTGGAACATAATCCTCTCAGCTTTCCCTCTCTTACAGTAGGTTTATTAAAAGTATCCCCTCCATGGCCTTATTAAGATGTTTGAAGTAAAACCAAGTTTTATTGGATTTCTGTGTATATATATAGGGTTGCCTGCAGGACAAGTCTTAATTGTCCTTTTAAACCGAAAGACAATCTTTGTTTAATTCCCTGGCTTTCCAGTGGAAAAATATCTTATTGCCTGCCATAGATATTAGCCATTATGTCCTCTCTTATTGTGCCTGTTTCCCCGTGGTTCTGCTTTGCATCATTCCATTCCTGTTTTTAGCTGAGTGCTATTACACGAGGCACTCCGCAAATGATCTATTATTACTGAGCTGCATTTCAAGTGTAACAATACCCTGGCAATAGATTGCAAACTGGAGTTTAAAGGGCAAGAGAAGAATGAAGAATTTTGTTTCACAGCAGTGGGAAAACCAGCAAAATGCCTGACACCATCTGTAGATATGCCAGCAATCTGGGGCAAGCAGATCAAAGACCCTGTGCTGTTACATCTCTGGACAACAATCTACAGCACTGCAGAAATCAGTTATTTAGAAGACATTTCATACTCACTTTTCTTCATATGGAAACAGCATTCAGTACAGGCTCTGAGAAATTATCACCCCATCTTTAACATCTGATTCACTGTCACATTGCAGCCTGAGGTCTTCATCACAGTTTTGTATCTGCAAGATGTTCTCTCGTCCTGGGTGTATCCTGAAATATAAAGCACATATATCTGTGTAAACAGAATAACCTGAAAAAATGTTATGGCTATCTGCTCTACCTCACTCACTGAGAAAAATAAACATACTCTTACAAGTTCATCAAAAGCCTTGAAATGATTATTCTAAACTTGAAAGAGAAATTCATGGTTCGTTTTCATGTTCAGATGAAAGTCTGGTCAGGGAGGTAAATAAAAAAGGTGAATAAAATCTATTTCTGTAGGTGTGCACTTCAGGGCTGGAAAAAAATATCTGTGTAGAAGTATTACACTTGGTCATGCCCAAAATATATTTTTGGCAAGTCTCATGAATGTGCCCTGTCTTTATGTCCCCCCTCTGTAAGTCTGCTGTAGGGCAGCTGGCCCTCTATTTAAGAATGCTGTAGGGTTCTGGGTAAGCAGATCTCTGTTGCTGAAGCAGTACATGTTAAGAGTACCATACTCCCAGGCTGCTCTACTCAGGATCTCAAAATGTCTGATTTGCAGGGGACCCTGGTGCAGGTTCCTCTCCATCAGGTGCTGCCATGCCCCTGGTGCGTGCTGGGAATTGACTTGGGTAGGAGTGCAGCCCATGATGTGCAACTGGAGTGACCTTGGCAAGGAAGGGGCAGCACACAGCACAAAGCACACCAAGCTTGCAGAAAGAAGCTGTGTGACCCTGGTGTGGACATCGTCATGTTGTCTCTGGCTGATCTATAGTTTCTATAAACAACTGCCCTGGGGCACTCCAAATTCCTTCTTCCCCACCCCCTCCACCTCCGTAGGTTTGAATTGGGGGGGGAGAAGGCGGCGTAAAAACTGCTTTGCTCCCCCTTGTGGGCTTGAAGGGGGGAACAGCAAAAGGTGCCTTTTCCACACGTGTACTGACTCGTGGGAAAGCCCGCGCTGGAATCAGCTGGTGGTTGGCTGGATTCTTTGCATCTAGTATATATGGCAAATGGACACAATGTGTAGGAAAAGCACAAATAGAGTGAGGGGCAAAGCGCAGAGTTCCAGCCCTTAGAGCTCCTGCTTGGCAGTGTTCCCTTTTTGGGCGATTCCCGCTTTTGGACAGCTCCCACTTTTGCACGGCTACCGTTTTTGCACCCTCCTGGTGCAGTCCTGCTCTTGCACAGTTCATGCCACTTGTCCACCAGCTTGCAAATTTGGCAGGTCCTTAGGTTCACTGAAGATAGAGTTGCCTGCAGCGCCTGCACCTGGCTTCTCTCAGACCACATCACGTCCTGACTTCCTGCTCGCTACGCCGAGCTGGGGAAGGAGCTAGCAGATTGGCTTTCCCCCGTACCGCTAAGGCAGTGCTGCACCACGAATCTTTGCCTCGTGGAATCTGTGTCTGAAGACACTTGGATTTTTGCCGCATGGATCCACAACGTGGATATAACAGTTTCAGAGGCTGCCAAGCTGAGAAATTCACCAGGGATCATTGCCAAATTCTTATCTCACCTCCATGAATAAAGTCTGTTGTTTCCCTGGGTTCTCTGCTCAGCCTGATTTGTAAATGGGTTAAAGCTGTGTTGTAGCTTAGCCTTTCCATTTTCTGACTTTCTTGAATCACTAGACTTGCCCATAAGCATCCTTGTGAAGATTTCCTGATTGAATTAGAGACTGTAAATAAACCTTAACTAGTTCTGTATATAGTTTGGGCACAGGGTTTTGGGGAAAATAACAACAATTCTATTTTTATAAATCTTGCCTCAGTCAATTAATACCCACCCAAATCAACAACTAAAAAAAGACACATTTATCTCCTTTATTTAAAAGATGCCAGTGAAAATTTCTGTGATCTCTTACTTTCCCTTCTGTATTTCATAGAATCATAGAATCATAGAATGGTTTAGGGACCTCAAGGATCATCCAGCTCCAACCCCCTGCCATAGGCAGGGACACCTCC
The DNA here is from genome assembly GCA_013400475.1 of Tricholaema leucomelas. NCBI lineage: Eukaryota > Metazoa > Chordata > Aves > Piciformes > Lybiidae > Tricholaema lacrymosa > Tricholaema leucomelas. Next base: position 639,453 of record WAAF01010202.1, on the reverse strand, counting down.
CACTAGAGCAGGTTGCTCAAGGCCTCATCCAGCCTGGCCTTAAATGCCTCCAGGGAGGAAGCATCCACAACCTCCCTGGGCAACTCGTTCCAGTGTCTATTTCTTCATTATGTTTTTTTTCCCGTGGCAGCAGCAGTTTTCTGAGTGCCCCCATTATTCAGGCATCTCTCACTGGTTAATGTGTCTCAAATACAGCCCTAGTGATTTGGCAGTAGATATTCTTCTACATATTAAACTGCCCAGCACTGGTTTCTGAACAGGTTAACTGAATCTATTGAGTATCTCCTTATGAATAACATAAACAAATGGCATCAAAAGCTCTTTACTTGTTGTACTCTCATTGTTCCTTCAGTAAAAAAAATTCACTGAAATGGGGCTATGATATCTGAGAAGCTGAACTTGTCACAGGCTCATCATGGCTCACTTCACTGAAGACCCTCTGCAAGAAAAGCCCTGCCTAGCTTAAGGGCAGGGGAGGTGAGGAGGGGAGGGGGGGCTTTCATTGCAATATGTATCACAAACCTTAAACAGGGTCTTTCAAGACTAAATCAGATCTGTTTTTCTTTCTCTTCAGTTGACAGTTCAGGTTTACAAGTTAGACTTTCTGGTAATGCTGTAACATCAGATTGAGCAGCAGGCTCATGGTCTCACGGGGTGGCCAGTAATCTTTGCCACGGATCCTGTCAAGTCTGCCAATCTTATTTCTAGGAAGGAATAAATCTAGCATAGGTATGAGGCAACCTATAAATGCAACAAATACACCTTTGTGTTAGTTCTACAGTTTAGGAATAGAAAGAACTTGTTCTTTATATATGTATTTTGAGAACTAGGCCTGGCATTCACAAGTATCTCCACAACTTCTTATAGCAGTTCATTATCCATTATGGATGTTGGTCCCAGGCACTCAAGTCAGTATAAAGACACTCTGATACTTAAATTCTGATGCACAGCCATATTCTGAAATGTTCCCATCTTAGCGGGATGACAGCTAAACATAAAAGTGCCATCAATGTTTTTAGCTCTTTTTAGTGAAACAGTTTTAAAGTACTTTTTCCTCAATCTGTCCTTCCCTTGGAATGTTGAATTAGCCAGCACTGGTATTAATGGCATCTTCATTAAAACTTTTCACTTCTGAAGAATGACCAGGTTGAGGCTACAGGGTTAAAAAATGCTCCAGGGACTAGAAGATGGTTATTTTTTTCTGAGTCTTATAGCCAAACAGCCAAAAGTGGAACAGATTTATCTGTAGCCACCACCTTAATGCCAGGTCACTAAATGTGAGGTTGTATCAGAGGACAGTGTAACTTAGAGTGGTAGTTTTATAGGTGCACAAGTAGTCAGACAGAGATCATTTGACACTAAAACCTGTGCATGTTCAGCCCTTGAATTCAGATTTCTCTCTTTTCTTGAGAATATCTCCTTAGCACGTATAAGGAAAAGCCTCATCATCTTTTCCCAGTTACCAATTATTTGGTGGAACAGGAGAAATACTTCTGCCTCTGGAATAAGATTGCATGTATCATTTTTGCAATCATTTAGGCACTGCTCACCATGCACAGTTCCAGAGATATGTGAAGGGAGATTTGTAGTGCTTTCCAGAGCAGTGCAAATGTGCAGCTCACCATGGTGGACCCTGAGGGCTGTTCTCCCAACACTGCATCTTCTTGGGCAGCTCTAGAGGGACAACATGTTAGCTGCCCATGCTAGAATCCTTGATGCTGCTGCGTGCCTGGGTTCAGGGCACCAGCGATGCAGCTCCACTATCACTCCTACTGATGCAAGAGGAGGTGAGATATGACTCTTTGAGAAATAACTTAGCCTGAGTTCAGGGCCCCTTACAGCATAGCACCATTACACCATGCTTTTCAATGGCTAAATATAGAAGATATATGATAAAGATAGAATAAATTTATTCAGGGGTAATTTCAAGCCACCACAGTGGGGACAGTCTTTATAGCAGGGCCTGCTGCCACAGGACAAGGGGTAACAATTTAAACTAGAAGAGGGTAGATATAGACTAGATATAAGGAAAACATATTTTAAATGAGTGTGGTGAAACACTGAAAGAGGTTGCCCAGAGAGGCAGCTAACGCCCCATCCCTGGAAACATTCAAGATCAGGTTGTAAGGGGCTCTGAGCAAGCTGATCTAATTAAAGATTTCCCTGCTCACTTCAGGGAGGTTGGGCTAGGTATTCTTTAAAGTTTCCTTCCAACCCAAACCATTCCATGTTTCTATGATTCTATGACAGTTCAGAGTACTTCTTTCAACAAAAACAAGTGTCTCTTTATGCAGTGACAGGAGCCACCTCATTGAAAAGGTCACCACTCTTGGTTATAACAAAGCCAGGAGGACAGATGAGCAGCTCCAGATGGATAAGGAGTGTGAAAGCACATCTGCATGCTAAAATGAGCTCCTTAGCCACCGAAGAGCCATTGCGGTTATATTAGAAGCTAATTCCACACTTTCTAGCTGCCATCATTTCCTTGTATCAGCCTGGAAAAATTGCCTCTTTCTATATACATTTTAATATATTTATCTATACACTCAAACACGCATATAAGTATTTACATGTGTGTATATGTATATGTGTCTGTATATATGTGTGTGTGTGTATAACTGGTGTCAGTAGGGGAAGTAAGGCCTATAGGGACTTAGCTTTTAACAAGTGTGGCAATACTCAGACTGACAACAAAAGGGAAATCAACCATGTGTACTTGAGAGAAATCTTCTCTGAGTATGAGTGGCACCTATAAAAGCAAGTCTTCCAATGGTATTTTAACACCCACAGCTTGAGATGCCACTTTCCAATGGGTATTAATTTTTCACATGGTTGAAGCTGACCTTTCCATGCCCCCTCTGAAGCAGAGTTAATATCCAAGACGGCAAATCCAAAGGCTTTGTAAAACCTTTGTGCAGACAAATCCCAATCTTTACCTGAGTTAGGCTGTTTGTGGTGTTGGACAGGGCAGGAACTTTAAGTGCCTGCTGAGGACCTCTCTATGATATGGTTGAGAGGTGTCTGCTTTGGCTGACACCAGGTTACACCCTTCACCTGTTTTGTCTGGGAGGGAAGAGGAGATCACACCTTAATTCACCCTTTACCTGGTAAAAGTTCACATAGCAATAGGCAGGCAGCAGAAGCCCAGTATCAAACCCAAGATTGGATGAAGGCCAGAAAAAAAGGTTAAGGTATGTGTAGATAAGCAAGTGTTTTCCAGCTATCCAAGAGCAAAGTAATTCAGCAACAAGCCAAAGCAATCTCTGAGTCTCTTGCTGAAAACCAGCCTTTTTCCCAGAGACTCAAAGACAGGTGAATACACCACCTTTGTTTAAAAACAGAGAGAAAGGACGGACCTGTGGAAAGAAGACAGTCCCACTTCAAAGCAGATGAAGAGACCAGAAAAAGGATTACACAACCAGTTTATAAATACCTAGAAGTTCACAGGGTGATTTAAGCCATGCTGAAAATGCCAGACCAGTCTTATTTCTTGTTTTGCCTAGGAGGGCAGCTGGTAAACTTGGTGTAGTTCAGTTTAGTTAAGGTTTCAAATAATTTCACTTAAAATTTCCCTAAGCAAACTCTAATAACTGGTTCTAGGTGAAATAAACATTAGCTGAGTTCGCAAGCATTTTCAACAGTTACCTATACGTAGCCATGCTTTCCTCTAGACTCAGAGGGTAGTCCTGAATGAAGGAGTCTTTCTCCCTGAAAATACACTGCAGATTTTGTGAGGAACTGGTACTTCATTAAATCCTCACTGGAGTAAGGAGCCAGGACTGAAAACCTATCTGCAGGGGACTTCATCAACAAAAAAGAAGCAAGCACGTGAGGACGTCTGGCAGAATTAGAATCTTAGGCAGAAACAAACATTATTTCCATGCAGCAAAGCACAAGACACTAAGCCAGCGGACAAGTATGGGAATGACTAAAAGTTGATAGGAGAAAGGACTGTGAGAAGAAGCAGCACTCAAAGCAGTTTTGAGAATTTGCTGAATAGTAATTACATGCAAATTTGCAAATTGATAGGGATGTGTGAAAAAAAAAAAAAAGCCCTAAATCATTTTGAGTGGCTCACTCTGAGCCATTATGTTACCAAGCTGAAAAGCAGTATTCTTCTCTCTGGGCCAGATCCCAAAGTAAATTAAAGGCAATGGGAATGTTGCCATTGATTTTAGTGAGTTTGTGGTTGGTGAGGCTGTATCGTGAACACCATTCAATTTTTGGTACCTTGTTATCCCCAAGACACAGCAAGACTGAAGAGTTATTATTAATAGCATGTCTAAGCAATATCCTAAGTCTTTGAAGCAGAAAGGCATAAAGAGAGAAAGGTGATAGGAAACAACACCTCACAAGGTGGTAGTTCCACTACAGTCATGGTCAACCCAGAGCTGGGGAGAAGCCCAGCTCAATACACCTTGAAGGATTTGAAGGCTAACTCACCATAACTTAAGTATACTCCCAGCTAAGGAGTCATAAACAGACACAACACCCTGCCCCTATTCATATGCCCTGGTCCCCAAAAGATGCCTGGAGTGCCTAGGAGTGATGGGCTGTCCCTGGTTCAGAGCTGCTATCATCATCAGCTGATCACAGTCACGGCAATGAGTCTCAGGAGCATGTTGAGTCTGCATTCCGCTCAACCTACTAGCATTTTAGTTACTTTGTCTAGTTGTAGCAGCAGTTTTTCCTGTGGACAGGTGTCCTTGGTACATTTGCTTTACTTATATTTTGTTTTCTTATTATAAAGCCATAATTTCACATGTAGAGACCTCCTCCATCTGTCAACAGCTCATGAAGGGGCAGGTGAGGTCATGAGACCTGTAGCTCTACAGAAGGAGCTTCAGAGCTTGGGGAACAAGAGGAACAAGATGTAACCAGTGAGATATAACTGATAACAGTATAGACAGTACCTACCATGCACCCTGAAGCTTCAGACTAGTGAGGAAAGAACAAGGTGCAAAAGTGTGCTTGCAGACATAAAGATTACCCCATGTGATTTCCTATGCAAGGATGAGGAATCTATCAACACAAACATCACTTTGCTTCTGGTGTAGGACTCCGTAGTGCCCACCAGACCCATCAGCAAGAGGCCACCAATCTCCGGATCCCAAAGAGCAGAGGAAGAGGGAACATAACATCAGGAAAAGGGGTAGAGGCCAAAAACTGTATGTACAGTTTTGATTGCATCATTATTCTTCCCCACAACTGCTAGATTTGGACTAATAATGATTAATATCTTAAGGCTTCAATTACACCAACAAAAAATACTTTGCCTTACTTTTTGAGCATATGTTCTGCCCATGAATAAGATTTGAGTGTAGCCAGAGCCAGGTTGCAGCCTTGCAGTTGAGCATTTGGTGAGACAGGTGGCTTATTTCCTTGCGATGCCACGTGAAACTCTATGGCCTGTGATTTCTGCTCTAGTCTCTCATATTCTACATTTTAAATTTAAAGCACTTTCCAAAAAAATTGTTCACCATCCCCATGAGAAAGGCAGAGTAAACCTGGCGTGTCTGATCACTTGCTGATCTTTTAATACCAAAGATAGACACAGGACAAAGAGAAAGACATAAATCTAATTTATCCCACAGAGGATGCACTTCAAATGTCAGCTCTAATTCATGAACTCTCCAGTGACCTTCAGGTGCAGTGAGAAGGAGTCCATGGGAGACTTACTCCACACCAGGGTGGGTTTTCTTCCTAACCAAGTGTGGTGGAAGATCCAAATTATGCCTAGAACACATATCCATCACATGTCCTAAACACCTGCCCAAATACCCATTTTGAGCCCTGCTTCCTGCTTCTTCTTCCTGGCTGGAAGAAGCGGGAAAGCAGACAAAAGCTTTGGCGCCTCTCAGTCTCTCACAGACTCCATATTTGGCCTTGTTTTGCAGCTTGCTTTGTTTTGTGACAAACGCAGGTCACGATCCTAGGCCTGTGCATCTTCCTTTGTTGGAGAAATAATTCAGGATCGGTTTTACCTGTTGCTACTGGTCAAAGACGCTCGCCAAAATGCTTAATCCCCAACTTGTTTGCTGCTGCTGCTTTTGTTTTGTTTGCTACCCGTTTGCCTTACGCGCCTCTGTGTGCCACCACACTTTGCATCGCGCGTAAGTGGGGACTTGCCTACGACCGGCAGCCTGACACCCTGCCTCATCCAGCCCGAATATAGGTAACGACCCAGCAACGACCTAGCAACGAGTTTGGACATCGGGACTTGCCGGCCTGTCGCTCCAGCCCGCCGCTCCAGCCTGCCGTGCCAGCCCGAAGGCCGACTCCCTGCTATACACAGCACCCGATCGGACTGCTTCAGCCCACAAACCTGGACCCTGCTTTGCCCAGGTGGCTGCTGAACACCCGATGATTTCCTGAGAGCCACGGAAGACCTCTCTTGTGTCCGTGGCCTTCTCAGACGGCATGCTCAATTTGGACTGAACAAGCATGTCATAAATAAAAGGCATAAACTTACGTTCATGCAAAATAAGGCTTTTAATAGAGTCACAGGAATCAAGCATGTACAGGCCTGGGTGTGCAGGGAGGCTCCGCTCTACACTAACTTACACCCTTTGTTTTCAGTCTTCTCTTTTTGTATCCTATTCTAGTACATATTCATTACTAATTCTCAGAAAAGGTTGGATTTTCCTTATCAGTTCCAAGAATGGGAGGTATCTCTTCCACGCATGTCTCTTTTTAGCCGGTGGTCCCTCTGGTGGTCTTCAGTGATAAAGAAAGGGGTCTTCCTCAAGTGTCCTTCTCATGAACTCGAAACTAGTAGTGCCCTTTGTACGGCTCTTCCTCTGTTTGCTCATGCGCAAAGGCTGTCTTTTCCACCTGTTTTACTCTTACACCAGCCCTTCTAGTTTCTAATTACTTATTGCTCTGTTATCTTAAGCTAAGTGCATACTTTTGTAGTGGTGCAAGGGACTGTATAACTCCTTTCAAAATCCCTTCTCCCCCCTGTCTGTGGCCTCTTGCCACGAATCGATCGGATCAAACATGTATTTCTGACAAGCAGCACAGCCCCATGGCATCATCACCACGTGAAGTCCACCACCTGGCCTTCACTATCTATATTTTCCTGTTTATGCTTTTGGAGCGCAAACATTGAGACTTTTGAGCAGTGAGTACCCTTGCTCTCTTTACCCGACTTTGTAAAAGTTTATGCTTAACCTTTCAGTGCCAGTTTGTGCTGCCAGGCTCTCTAGTTATAAATGTTTCTAAAGACTTTTTCCTAAATCATTTAATTTGACTGTATAGATACATTCTGCAAAACAGTTTTACCAAGCACACCATAGAATCTGTCTGTGTTAATTGTAAGTAAGTTTGGGGAAGTTTTCTTTGTATAATTAATAACTTAGTTAATACTTTTTTACATCAGCCTCATTACAATTCACTCCTAACCCAGATTCAAACACCTCCTTAACACCAAGATGGTCCATGCCATGCAACAGGGAGGCACCAAGGCACATCTCTCTTGGGGAGCCAGGCTGAAATCATGGCGCTTGGCTAGACAGTGCCATGAAACTGCCCAAAACCTGCACCCTGACACCTCCAATCCTCAGCATGCCTCTGGCAGGGCTGCATTAAGGCAACAGGTAGCAACCTGTCCCTCCTGATATTTTCCTCACAAGGGAGGAATCAGTGCTGTTATCACAAGCGAACAAAGTTAATGCTTTATTAATATTGGCATCACGTTCCCATTCAGTGCCGGGCAAACCTAAAGCGGCTCAAGCAGGCATGGTCTGTGAGGAGCTCTGGCTAAAGCAGGCTTTGGCCATCACTACTGAAGGCATGCCAGCATCTGGTTCTGCTCAGAGCAGAATCTCCAAGGGGTAACTTCTCAGGCTGGATCTAACCTTTAAGGCATAGCACTCCAGAAGAAGCTTTTGATCTTATTCCTCAAGCTTGCTAATTGTACAAACCCATGGGAGAGGAAAGGGTATCTCCCTCTTTGCATGTACTGATTCACAGATTGCACTGAGTTGGAAAGCACCCTCAAAGGTCATCTTGTCCAACCCCCCTGCAGTGAGCGAGGACACCTCCAAATGGTTCAGGCTGCCCAGGGCCACATAAGTCTGATATTGCATGTCTCCAGGGATGGACCCTTGACCACATCCCTGGGCAACCTGCTGCAGTATTTTACCACTCTCATTGTAAAGAACATCTTCCTTATGTCTAACCAAATTCATCTGCCTCAGATCACAGTGGTGTGATTCTCTCAAACACATTTGCTATGACTTTCTCTGAGTTTGAGCCTCCTTAGGTCAGGCTTTACTTTGCTCACATCTAGGTCAGCAAGAGAGGAAAAATGCATAGATTCAGTCTAGCCCTGCCTTCCACCATGCCTGAGCTGGGCAGGAGAGCATGTCTGAGGTTCCACCCAAAACTGGTGCTAGCATGGCTGTCCACCCTGAGAGGGGAAGTTTGGCCATTCTCTTCCTTCCAGCCTTGTGCCACCCCCATGCTCCCACAAGACCTTGCCCTTCAGCCATCCTTCCATTCAGTGGCCAGCCCAAAATCAGCAATGCAGCCATTAAATACAGGCTGGGGACAGCAAATATCAGTTCTTCTTCTAGGAGTTCTGGGTACATTAAACAGAACAAAAGGCTCCATACCAATGGATGCCCACAGCAAGGGAACAGGGCTGCTTGCAAAGGCATTGTGGGAGTGCACTGTGCAATGGGCAGCCTGACACAGACAGATCACAGAATCACAGAATCACAGAATGTCAGGGGCTGGAAGGGACCTTGAAAGGTCATCCAGTCCAACCCACCTGCCAGAGCAGGATCACCTATACCACATCACACAGGAAAGCATCCAGGGGAGTTTGGAATATCGCCAGAGAAGGAGACTCCGCAACTCCCCTGGGCAGCCTGTTCCAGTGTCCTGTCACCCTCACAGTGAAAAAATTCCTCCTAATATTTAAATGCCTCAGTGCCAGGCAAGGTTATAGAACAGGTCATCTTGAGTGCTGTCACAAAACACCTACAGGATGGCCAAGGGGTCAGGCCCAGCCAGCATGGGTTTAGGAAGAGCAGGTCCTGCCTGACCAACCTGAGCTCCTTTTATGATCAGGTTACCTGCCTGGTGAATGTGGGGAAGGCTCTGGATGTAGTCTGCCTGGACTTCAGCAAAGCCTTTGACACTATCTGCCACAACAAGCTCCTGGCAAAGATGGCAGCTCATGGCTTGGACAGATTGACTCTGATATGGGTCAAAAACTGGCTGCAAGACTGGGCCTGGAGAGTGGTGGTGAATGGTGTCACATCCAGTTGCTACTGGAATGTGTCCAGAGAACGGCAACAAAGCTGGTGAGAGGTCTGGAGCACAAGCCCTGTGAGGAGAGGCTGAGGGAGCTGGGGTTGTTTGGCCTGGAAAGGTGGAGGCCCAGGGGTGACCTCATTGCTGTCTACAACCACCTGAAGGCAGGCTGTAGCCAAGTGGGGGTTGGTCTCTGTTGCAACCAGCAACAGAAAAAGGGGACACAGTCTCAAGTTGTGCAGGGGGAGGTTAGGGGGAAGTTCTTCACAGACAGAGTGATTTGCCATTGGAATGGACTGCCCAGGGAGGTGGTGGAGTCACCATTCCTGGAAGGGAAAGTGATTGGTGCTTAGTAAGGAGGCACTGTGCTCACCATCCTGGTTGTTTTCTCTTGTGCAATCAATGGGCTGCTGGGCGAAAGCAGAGGCTCTCCAATTTGGTGTCACTCAATCTGATGCCAGCAGTGATGATGAACACAAAACTGGGATTGGGGCTCATGTTCCCATCCTCATGGAAAAAAGCTTTAGCTTTCTCCTTCTAGCTTACTGGAGTTTCCTTCACTGCCATCTGTGTTTGTTGTCTCTTCTCCTTTTGTTGTGCTTCTCAGGGAACATCTTGACTCTATAACCTCCCTTTAGGTCACTTAATATAGCAATAGGGTCTCCCAGCAGCCTTTCCCCAGCTGCCTCATAAGGTTCAGACACAGACTCTTGGTGAGTCTGAATGAAGTTGAATAATCAATTTACTCAGCCTCCCGGATGCATTCTTCTTCATGCTGCCTGGTATGTGGTTTGCATTCTTTGCTGTGTGGGTGCACTACTGCCTTATATTTTAGCGTGCTGTTTAGCAAGGCTTGCTTGTCCTGTGCTGTGGATCTATCCCAGGTGCGAGCTTTGCCTTGCTGAGCTCAGAAGGATCTGGAGGTCCTCTCTGCAGACAAGTGAGGGTTTTTTGAGTGGCAGCCTTCACCACTCCACAGTGCCCATAGTTAATGAAGATATTACACTATCCAACACTAATGCTTGCCTCTGGGAAGCATTACTCTGTACCTGTTACAGTTGGATGTCCACCCACTGAGCATTATGCTGTGATCCCAGCTGCCCAGTTGCCATCCATTTCCCTGATCCTCCTCTAGTAAATATACAGATTCCCATCTGGCTGCAATGCTCATCATCACTGCTGGCATCAGAGTGAGTGACATCAAATCAGAAAGCCTCTGCTTTTGCCCAGCAGCCCACTGATCACACAAGAGAAAACCAGGCTAGTGAGCACAGTGCATCCTTACTAAACCCCAAACACTTTCTTGTCTTTCATGTGCTTGCAAATAGTTTCCAAGAAGAGTTTCACAGTTAATGAGCAGCTACTTACTTTCTAATAAATCCCATTTGTTTAATTATATGTAGAAATCATGCACTTGAAATGCAGTTTTAACAAAATATTTTTCTGCAGCTGTCTGTCTACTGCTGAGTAGGAAACACCTGTTCACCCACACCAGGTGACTGCCACAAGCCATTGGCTGGTGGCAGAGATGGCTTCACATTCACAAGCAAGCCTGGTCTTCAAGTTCAGTACTGGCTTAAAAAAAAACCCTGGTGATTTCCTCAGTAAAACACAAGTTTCAAAGCTCATATCACTCTTTCCCCAAATACTGACATATTTCATCTACATTGAGAAATAGCTGGCATTTTTATTAGCAATTTCCAATACTGGAGGAGAAGTCTAACAGAGAAACCATCTTAATATAACCTCCCACTGTTATATGACTTTGTTTTTCTTATGTCTGGTTTGTTTGGAGTTGTTTTTTAATGTAAATGCATTTCTGTAATTTATTTGGTCTAATGTATTTATGTATTTAAATTGTGCATCAGTTGAAATCTTTCAGATAGCTTATTATACAATAAGGACATAATAAAACTATACTAATTCTATTTACACTTTTATATTAATATGTATAATTCATTTGTGTAATTCATGGTGGGGTTTTTTTTGAGTTCCTAGGCAGAATATATTTTTAGCTGTAATATTGTTCTGCTTTGCCATTGGAATGGGCTGCCCGGGGAGGTGGTGGAGTCACCATCCCTGGAGGTGTTCAAGAGAAGACTGGATGAGGCACTTAGTGCCATGGTCTGGTTGACTGGATAGGGCTGGGTGATAGTTTGGACTGGATGATCTTGGAGGTCTCTTCCAACCTGGTTTATTCTATTCTAGTCTAGTCTAGTCTATTCTTATATTTGACTATAGATACTGCTGTTAACTTGGTGCATTTTCATTTTTCACTCAATTTCACTAACCCCATTTTAGAAATAAGGAAAAAAAATTTAAAACATTCACTTAAATCACTTAGCTGCTTTGCTCTTGCCTGATACAGCTGCAGCTGTTGAATCTAGATTAGTAGAGTAGGTATAGGTTACAGGCAGCATGAAAAGCAGCCAGGCTCTCCCCCTCTGTTTGAAACCTGGCTATCCTTTCCTTCAACCACTGTTTTCCTACCTGGTTTGTAATATGTGAAGCCTGACAAATTTCTCTAGCCCCACCGTGACAGAAGCAGCCGAGGGTGCTTCTCTGCCGTTGCCCACGCAGCCCATGGAGCTGCCCTGTGCCTTTCTTGCCCTCCTGCCTATGGCTCTGCCCTCTTGGTTCTACAGTCTCCTTCATGATGCATGGCTACACCTGAGTGAGCAGCGCTGAACTCAGCAGAGTTTTAGGATCCTCAGCCAGCTATAGATGGGAACAGACAAGACATAATTTAAGAGAGACAAGCACATGAAGTCCTTGACCTCAGTTTCATTAGAGTACAAGCTCCCAGGCTTTGAGAGGCTCCACTTCACCTCCATTACAGACACTTGCATCCTGCCGATTTTTACATCATTTCACCATGTGAAAACAGACATTTCCTTTCTGCAGATAATTTGGGATTTCATTTAATTATTAATAATTCGTTTGTATCTTAGATTTAGGTACCCACTGAAGTCCTTGTACTGTTAAACTATCACCTTTCTTGCAAGCAGTGCAGAAAGTGTTCTTTGGAAAGTTTCTAACTCCACACCTCACTACATCCAGTTGCTCCCCTCCATCAGATTCACCTTAAGGCCTCCTACTCAATACAGAAAAGGTTAAATCCTGCTGAAGACCTGCTACTTCTCTCCCTGTTTCCCCCCCTAATCTCTTACGCCTCTGCCTTCATTTCTGAAACTGCTACATGGGAACATCCGCAGGCCTTCTAACTTCTGCGCAGCTGTTTAATTTTCAGAACACTGCACAATCATCTTCCCTTACCTTAGCTTTAAAAAAAAAAGCTCACTTTTGTCCTGAATATCAGTGATCTCATGTTGTAATGAAAGAAAATACTTTTTTGCGCACTTTCCTCTCCTTTGTGTCTGTAGATATTTCTTTTTCTTTGACTTTTCCTGACTATTTCATCATCTGAAAACAAGTTCAGTCACCTGAAATCGGTGGCCGTTACACTAAACTGTCACACTACCTGATCTGAGGCAGACAAGCACAACAAATCTCTTCCCATGTTTAGAAACCTCACTACAAGAAATACACCGAGGTGCTAGAACATGTCCAGGGTAAGGCAACAAAGCTGGCTGAAGGATCTAAAGCACAAATCTTAAGAAGTGTTGCTGAGAAAACTGAGGTTGTTTAGTCTAGAGAAGAGGAGGCTCAGGGGAGACCTCATCACTCTCTACATCTGCCTGCAAGGAAGTTGTAGCAAGGTTGGTGTCAGCCTCTTCTCTCAAGTAACAAGAGAAACAACAGGAAACAGCCTGAAGTTGTGGCATGATAGATTTAGGTTAGAGATTAGGAAAAACTTCTTCATTGATACCAAGCACAGCAACAGCCTTCCTAGGGTAGTGGTTGAATCACCATCTCTGAAAGTACTGTGGTGCTTAGGGACATGGTTTAGTGGTGAACTGGCAGTATTGTTTTAAGGGTTGGATTTTATGATCTTAAGGGTCTCTTCCAACCAAAAACTTCTATGATTCTATGAAACTCAATAATATTGAGCTGACAGAATAATCCTGCCATGTTACTCCTCTTGATTGGCTCAGTTAGAGCTGTCTCAGTGTGCAAATAATCCAAAGTCTCTTAGTTAATATATGTATGGCCTCATGTGTCCTGTGAAGTGAAGGAATGGCAGAGCACACCAATATACCTACTTAAAAGGGATGAATTCCTGGCCCTGCTGAATTCACCAGGCAGTTCTGGGATTTGACACTACTGGGGTTCAATAACAGAGTAAAAGCGTTAATGAACAGCTTTGACAAGATGCAAGGACATCAGCAAGCCTGAAAGGGCTTTCTAAAATCCAAGTTTCCCTTGCAGCAGGGATGTTTAAAGAACCTGTCAGCTCTGTGTGACCTTTGCTTCTCTGTCCACAGAGGGCTGCTGGGGACACTTTCCATCCTTTATCCTCTGAGCACAGAGCAAGCTCAGTGTTGTGCACCTGCCTCTGAAACAGACTAGTCTTTGGTTTAAAGAAGATAGAAAAGGTCATTAAATGACACCCGTAGGTCTTCTGTTCTGCCTCATCATATACCTGCATGGCAAAACTTGCATTATACATACTCTGAAACTGAGTTAGCAGCATCAGAAAATATTCCTCACAGAAGCCAGAGAAACTGATCTGATTTTTTCCATCTGCGCAACATGGCAAAGGCTCCGGGAAGTAGTGCTTTTCCCTGACTAGCTCCTGCTGCCACCCCCTGTATCCCAACAGATGCCTACAGGCTGTAGTGAGAGAATTATATCCACTATTTGCAAGTTAATTGGGAAAATAAAAGAAAATCCAGAGAGAAACAAGTTCTCCTTCGCTTTATCTGCTCCGATAAGAGTTATCACGCTGAGTCAATCGCAAGCCCCAGGGGCGCTCAGCAAAATGCGTAACTCTGCCGACCTGCTAAGGCAGTCAAGAGGAAGGGGAAGGGCATTTGATAGGAGCTAACTTCTCCTTGCCAGCCACAGCACCAGCATTATCAACACCTTTTATAAAGAACTGTATCTGCTGCGGGTTGATAATGGTGAGCAGGGGCTTTCATTGGTATAGGAAATAATCTCAGTGACCTTCAGCAGAGAAGAAGGTATAAAAACCAAAGTATTTTTCTTTGACGACTGTTGGGGCACCAGTTGAATTTCCCTAGTTTCTGAAGAGGACCTGTGTTGGGGACATTTTGTGAGAAAATGGCAACTTTAAATGAAAAAAAGACCTGCAGCGAGCGGATGGAAGATTTCCGTCGTTTTGTCTGGAATCCGGAAACAAAACTCTTCATGGGAAGGAGCTTAATTAACTGGGGTAGGTTTTCACACACGAGAGTCTTTTCTTCCTCCTGGTATGCTTAAAAACTTGGGTGGAGATTCATCCTAATGAATGGGACATAAAGTGGTGGGAGGTGTTTGGTACTTGTTGAAAACTTTAGTTCTCATTTATGCTTCTGAGCCACTTTTAGGGTGGCCCTATGAGCTGAATCTGATCAAAACAGTGATCCAAGTAGTTCCTACAAATGTAAGAAGACTTTAAACTGGTTTGAGACCAAATTCTTCAAAGGGATAAAAATTAACACATTAACAGTTAACTTCTTAACAGCCAAAGGCAATGAAACCAGTATGGTTCTAACACTGCTGACTAAAGGGGGTTTTGGTATATGGAAAACTTTGCTGAATTGGTGGGGTTTGTTCAAATCTCTGGAAACACATTTCACTTTTCTGAAATTCCTTTCTAAATTATTGCCTGCTCAATAGATTTTCTCTCTTACCACCATGTGCTACTTCAGATTTCAGTTGAGTTCCCTGTCCATAGCCAAACTTCTGCCTACAATGACAACGTTTCCTGACCCTACGTTCCCGTAAAGGCAGCCCTGATAACTGTAAGGAAGATTCCATCTCTTCCTAATACCAAAAGAGCAACTCCCAAGTTTCCAGTTTTTCTGCTGTGAACCCTGTGAGTGTAGGTTATTACCACTTTGAAACCCAGAATTTTACAGAATTAAACTGAAATGTGAGCCTTTCCAGTTCAGATAGAAGGCAGCACTACAAGGTGCTGATGAGTACAAGGAAGTTTCTAGAGCCCCCCTGGCCCATCAAATACCCACTGGCTGCCTGCAGGGCAGCAGATATAATGCACATTAGGCACATACAGACAGAAACACAACATTATTCTACACCTCACACCAGAATAAAATAGGAAGATGACACATTTTGCTGCAGGTGATTTTAGCTGTAACAAGCCAGTGAGGCAATATGGGTCTGAAATCAACACACCTGAAATACTGACATCTGTCATTAAAATAACACAAGGAGCAACCTCTTTTTTTTTCCTGTCAAAAAAACCAATTACCTTGGCCACATTGCTTAGTCCATCTGTAGTAAGTAGATAAGTGATCTACTTCGCAACTGAAGGAGCTGGGGCTGTTTCGTTTGAAAAAGAGAAGGCTGAGGGGAGACCTCATAGCTATCTACAGCTACCTGAAAGGACAGGAGGAGAGGTTGGTGCTGGTCTTTTCTCACAGATGAATAGAACAAGAGGTGATAGAACAGAAGGGAATAGCCTCAAGCTGCAATTGGGTAGGTTTAGACTGGACATCAGGAAAAAAAAATCACAGAAAGGATGATCAGGCATTGGAATGAACCTGCTCAGAGAGGTGGTTGAGACATCAACCCTGGATGTGTTTAAAAGTTGTTTGGATGTGGTGCTTGGGAGTACGGTTTAGGGTGCACCTTGTAGAGTAGGGATATTGGTTGGACTTGGTGATCCTGAGAGGCTTTTCCAACCTTATGTTTCCAACAATGTTTCTGTGATTCTGCGACCTTAATACCTCAAGTTACTTCAAGGAGCCACAAAATCTTTCAAGCTTTAAATCATCTGAAGTAAGCCCCAACTGCCTCAAAAATCCTTGAAATCCTTGTAAAACTGAATAAATACAAGCAAAATTTTTGTAGAAGAATATTCTTTTGAATGTAGATCTAAAACTCCTGTCCCTTCACAGGGAAAATGTGGCTGGAGTCAAGGGCAGAAAGGAGATGGTTACCACTGCCAGGATAGCCCTGGCCATAGAAACATCACTGTGTCACCTTGCTCAAAAAGTGAGACTTTGCCCTTTTTTTTCCACAGTGTGGATCAGTTTGTACTACCTGGCTTTCTACGTGGTGATGTCAGGCCTGTTTGCTCTCTCCATTTATTCTTTAATGAGGACAATTAATCCATATGAACCGGATTACCAAGACCAGCTGAAATCCCCAGGTACTGTCTCAGTCTGGGCTGCTGCTGCCTGGGGACAAGAGTGAAAACTCCACACCAGCCTCCCACAGACAGATCCCTGGGGCTGGGTTGAGAGGCAATGATGGAGCCTGGGTGTGGAGGGGGAGACAAACATGGAATAAATTAGATTGATTCTGCCCAAGGGATCCCTGCAAAGTTTAACCTCCACTTGAAAACAGTTTAAGGTTTTTTTTCGTTTGTTTGCTTGTTTGTTTTAAAAAGGACATGTTTATTTCATTCATTCATGCATATATTTTTGTACTTATATACACTAAATGTGAATATATTAATGAAGATACACAGTGAATAGAACAGGATAAAATAGAATAGGTATTTTATTTCATCAAGCCATTGAGTTGATCATTGCCTGTCTGTAGCAGTCACTTGCAAGTGGAGAAGCACTTCTCAGGCTGTGGGGCATGTCCAGTACCCACATGCAGGAATCAGCCCCTGGGGAAATCCTGATTTCTTCTTCAGTCCCCCACTAGCATTCCAGAGGATTTTAGGGTGCCCAGCAAGATGGAGAGGCACTTGAATGAACAGCCTGGGGTTAGTATTTCCACACTTGCCAGCAACATGAGAAGTCTCTAGGGGAGCAGGGATGCCTCCTTGTTGGGATGTGGTGTGCCAGCAGACAAGCAAGTGAAAATAAGACAAAGACACATGGGATTAGGAATAAAGATTTGTGGGATATGAAGTGAGAGTAGAGAGACCACCAGTGAGAGAGAATTATTGCACACTGCTAAAACTTATTCCCATGATGGCTTTTTTTGAAGTGGAAGAGGAAAAAGTGACTTTATTGAAGCTGTAGTCCTAACAAATATTCTGCCTGCTGTTGTATTTTCATCTTTCCTCTCCCAATATTCACTAAGTTTAGTGTTTGCTGGGTAAATAATTCCTGTAAAATATTAAGTATGGCTTTTTCAAAAGCTGTTTTTCACACTGCAGTGTGATCTTTCTCTTCGATCTGATGTGACAATTATCATAACTGTTAACAAGTCCTGAGGAAATCCAGGGCAATTGCAGGAATGATTTTGCAAACTGTTCTAACAGCACGTGCATACACGAAAGGAAAAGAATTTAGTAGCAGAAGAGGCCTGTAAAACTCACAGCTGAGACGGTTTCTGCACATAGATAAATCTTCCCCACCAAAGCCCAGAGATCTTCTGCCCTTGCCATAATGCAGTCTTGATGCAGTGCAATTCCTGTTATAAATTTGAACTGATCTGTGCCTGGCATCTCTCCTTTCTATCCCCCACCCTTTTCTTCTCCCCGACTTTCCCCACAGGTGTAACCTTACGACCTGATGTTTATGGGGATAGAGGACTACGAATTTATTACAACATATCTGACAACAAAACCTGGGAAGGTTTAGTGACAACTCTTCAAACTTTTCTGACAGGTAAAAATGAGGTTTCCTACATTATTTTGAAGATCTTACATCCTAGGTCTGTGTGCCTGATGTCAGGGTTTCCTTTTTCTACCTGCCTTCCTGAAATCACAGATTTAGAGTGAAAAATGCACCTTCTGAAAGAGACATGCAAATCACTTCATGAATCTATGAATTCAAACACATGCAAACATGTCTATTAAAAGCAGGACCCTCTTTCAGAGCTTTCATTTTGTTTAATCTAAATAGCCTTAATAAAACAGGCCAACAGAAGGTTGGAAAAAAGAGGGAGAAAAAACTAGTCTTGTTTAAATCAACCTAATACTGTCCATAACTACAAATATCAAAGTGCCATAATAATATCTGTCAAGTTGTTGCATAGTGTCATAGAATCATAGAACAGTCAAGGTTGGAAGAGAACTTTTGAGATCATCATGTCAAACCGCTTGTCTGGAGAGTGCAATCCCATGACTACTGCTACTAAACCACTACCACTATGCCCCTAAGCACCACATTCATCTATCTTTTAATTACCTCCAGTGGTGGCAGCTCCACCCCCTCCCTCTGCAGCTTGTTGAAATGATTGATAACTCTTCCTATGAAGAATTTTTTCCTAATATCCAACTTGAATCTCTCCTGGCACAAGGAGGAGGTATAGTCAAAGTAGTTCAGGTACTCCATTTGCCTGTTGATATTTTAACATCTAAATTCCTCTGTAACCTTAATATCATATATCTATTTTCTTCATAGCACCTTTTGAGAAAAAGATCTTTAACTTTTACTTACAGAAAGCTATTGAGACAAACTGCCATTCTTAACCCAGTTTGATTCTTTTTGCCTTGCTTGGCTATTCTGTAAAACAAATACCAAAAAAACCCCACCAATTTAAACTTTCCTCCTTTTGTAAATGTATAGATTTGGATTGGAAGGGACATTAAAGATCATCTAGTCCTGAACCCCCCTGACATGGGCAGGGACTCCTTCCACTAGACCAGGTTGCTCAGGACCTCAACCAACCTGGGTTTGAACATTTCCAAGGGGGGGGCATTCACAACCTCCCTGGGCAACCTGCTCCAGTGTTCATCTAATCCCAACTTCAATCTCACTTGATGTAGCCCCCAGCTTGATATTGGAATGTATAAATTCCACATGAAAAACTTCAGAGGGGAATTTTTCTTTCTTCCTTCACATATCTAGCATATACACCAGCTGCTCAGCATCTGAACATCAACTGCACCGGGGACACATACTTCTTCCAGGACACATTTGATGGCCCAAATAAAACAAAACTATCCTGCAAATTTACCTCCGATATGCTTCAAAACTGCTCCGGCATCACAGATCCAACTTTTGGATTTCCAGAAGGAAAACCTTGTTTTATTATAAAGATGAACAGGGTAAGTAAAAGCTCAGGGTGATGAACCAGAAAGAATTTACCAAGAAACCTGACAGCTTGAGTTTCCACCAGGGAGCTGCTGTATCACCTAGTGCCACGGGATCTAATCACTGATCTGTACTGGGAAGACAAACTGGCATGCTTTTCCTGAGAGACCTCTGAGAGTCATCAGAGCAACAGTGACACTCGCTCACACCTCTAGGAAAGTGACATAGGTAAAAGCGATCTGTAAACCAACTTTTGGAAGGTTTGGGGCTTGTTTAAGCTTTGGTAGCATCTCCATAGTGCTCTCATCCGATGAACCAGCATGGGAATCAAGTTTCATTCTGCAGTACTGTGATCCCATGCCTTGAGCTGAGGTTCCATGACATGACAGTAACTGAAGTGATTTCAGAGAGGTGTTATTGACACACCTTATTTCTCCAGGCCACAAAGAAAATCCTAAGCAGAATCTTTAGAAGCACTATTAAAACTTGATGGATTTTTTTTACTGATAAACACAAACAGTTCTTATTTGTTTGTTTTTTAAGAGGAAAAAGGGAATTATCTACACATCCTTTATTTTTTTTTAGGACACAGACAGAGGTATAAGCATTGTTTTGTTTTATTTTCAGGTAAAATACTGAATCTTCTAGTTCAATTTTGGTAGAAAACAAAGAGCTCAAATTCTTCTGCATTCCTGATAGATAAAACCAGTTGTTTCTTGGTTTGGATTGCAACTTAGACATTTTCAAGAATCTGTGCAATTCTGAACTGTGAGAGGAGAGCTGTGCCTCTTATTTTGGCAGGTGAAATGCAGGATTTTCCCCAGAAACTCTTTGCCTCCTTCAGCAAGGCTGCACGCCAGTCCTGGCAGCAAAAAGGCACAGGGGTAGCACCCATGGTGCTTTACCTTCTTTTGCCTTTGGTACTACACAATATGACTCTACTATTTTTCTGGGATCAAACAGGCCCAAGGGTTTCTGCCAAAGCCAAAGTTTTATAACAATGCGTAAGATGAAAAGCAGAGAGATTCAGCTTTTATTGCCACACAGTCAGCTCATTTAAGAGAACCCTGTCTGTCTAGGCATTAGAAAGAGCAAGTGGTGCATGTGGGTAAATGAGCTGGAGATGCAGCACAACCTACCCTAGTCAAGCCACAGCCCACCTGCAATGCCCATTCCAGGCAGGGCAGAGTCCTGCTTCTTTAACAGCCAACTACAAGGTGGTCTTACACCCAGGTACCTCAGGTGAGATCATCTGTTTGACAGTACCTTACACATGAAGCATCCTTCAAAGCTCAGCTTTTATTTCAAACCAATTTCCAAGGTGGACCAACATGTATGTTCTATTTCAGATTATCAAGTTTCTCCCTGGCAATGGCACTGCACCAAGGGTGGATTGCACATATGTGGTAAGCACATGGGGTCTGAGTCTCAACACTTTCAAGTGCTGCAGCTCTGATAGCAAGTGAAGTTCAGTTGCAACCAGGAAAATTACCCTGCAGATCTTGAAATAAAACAATTTTGGCTAAATACTGGGAACATTCTTAGTTCTGTGCAACTTCTTGCAGCAGCACACATCCTAAGAAAGGGGAGCGGGGCAGGGGGAGGGGGAGGAATTGCTGTATTTTAAATTGCCAGATTTCTTTTCCCTTGCTGGGTAGATGAACATGTGCCAATTGCTTTTAGCTCCCAGTTTGTACTTCAGAGAAGCTCCTTCAGGCTCTCTGTACATTTCAGCAGGTCCTCATTCACTGAATCCACAATGGCTATGAAAGAACACTTGTCTGTTTTGCTTGGCAGCAGCAATAGTGGGAGATTTCCACAAGACTGCTGCTAAACAGACTGGTGAAGTTGAGTCTTAATACAGACTATGCAGCTTTTAGCAGCAGTAAAACATTTGTCCAGGGCTGGCTTATGACTGCCAAGCCAACAAAGTTTCTTTCTTACTTTACAAACAGGATAAGGAGACTCACCCACTGGAGGTGGATTACTACCCCCTGAATGGCACCTTCAACCTGCACTACTTCCCCTACTACGGGAAAAAGTCACAGGTGGGTGCTCGTGTATTTCAACAGCACTTTTCTTCTTTATCTTTGTGCAAGACTAAATGTATGGAGCATCTCTGTAATCTTATGAGATCTGGAGAGGTGGATAGTTTTAAGACTCCATTTTTAAACTGGTAGCATAAACTTGCCTTTTCTTCCCTTTTTTCCCCCTCCTCCTAGCCCAGCTACAGCAATCCTTTGGTAGCTGTGAAATTTCTCAACATTACAAGGAATGTAGAGCATCAAATAGTGTGCAAAATCATTGGATCTGGAATCACCTACAGTGTTCATGATCCATATGAAGGAAAAGTGGAATTTAAATTGAAAATAGAAGACTGAGAAGAAACAGAGACACTTCCAGAAAACATATCTGATGAGTAAACTTACCTATTGTCCCATTCATCTGTATTTATTTTCTATGATTTCCACATAAATTCGTGCAAATGACAGTGCAAAGAAATATTTTCTACTGAAAGATGACCTGTATAGCTGAAAATCAAGATAACACTCTTAGTGTGTGAAAAAGATGAGGAATCTCTTATGTACATGACTTAATATTCCATGGCTATGGTGGGCTGCTGCCTTCAGGCAAACATTTGTACAAAACATTTTTCTTCTAAACTGAGCAGCTGCTCTTTCAAAGAAAATATGTAGGATCAAAACATCATTTTCAGTCACTTTTCAAGACACAATATTTAAAAGGAAATGAAAGTATGATACTGAGTCTTGGATATGGAGAAATCATTAGCTAGCTAGAAAGAAATGGATACTTTGAAACACTATCAAGAAATATTCTCAATCTTATCTTGTAGAAGATGTATAAATTAGAGAAGTATACTGAAATTATCTCTCTCTTAATGCATTGTTTGTTTTGTACTAGACAGCCAAGTGTAATAAGTTAATGCACTGCAACAGGTTAACCTGCCTGTTTCCCCTCAACACAGAAGTGAGGGACACAAAAACTGAGTTGAGATGCAAAGTTTACTGAGTAAATGAGATCATAATAATACAATGTACAACTACCTTAGCTAATAATATAATGTGCAATTAGCCTATTTTCAGTAAAAGCACAGCATAAAGCAAACAAGCATAGAGCAAACTAGCCAACTTCTACCCATCTTCCCACCATTCATACAGCCAAAAAAACCGCCAAACCCAACACCCCAAAACCCCGAACCCAAAAGCAGCAACCAGAACAGGAAGTCTTACAATCTGAACTTCAAGCCCCATAATACTTTGCTCCAGCCAGCACTTTGATTTTGAAGCTGGCATGAAGCAGAGTGGTTTTGAATAACAGCAGCAGATTCAGACCTAAGCCATGATGGCAAGTCAGATTTTTGAAACAAAGAAATCAAAGACTGCAAAAGAAATGAACTCAAAATCTGTCCTCTAGCTGACAGATTTTATTACACCACTTACATCTTCTGTGCATATAGAACTCAATGAAAATAAGCACTAAGACTGCAACATCCAGTTACACCCAGGAGAACTGTGTTTATTTAATAAACAATTACAGGCTGCCATTTGCTTGTTGGTTTTTGGTTTGGTTTTTTTTCCTTCCCAGTAGAATAGTCTTGTATTGCACGGGTGAGTTTTGGGTTACTTGGAACAATCTGAAAGACTCTGTAGAAACAGTAAATCTTTAAGTGACTCAAAACTTTGAGAAGTCCTACAACATATAATACAAAGACAGAAGATTGCTGTGTCCACACAGGATGTTCATGTTGGATGGAGTCCAGAAGGCTTCAGACAAAGCACAAATGTACAGGAAAAAGATAATCAAGTGAAGAAATAATTTTACAACTTTATTGCCTGGACATCTAAGGAAGCAGGAAGATGTAACTGGTCAGCCTACCTCTCTACTACAGTGGCATTCAGACGGACAGCTTGCAAAAAAAGAATCCAGAATATTTTCCCTTCAATACTTCAATATTTGAGCATTTCTTAGGAAAAAAAAAGGCATTCTGCATTTCAGAAGCAGTAAGAGAATGCATCCTCATGTAAGTTTTTTGTTTCTTTTTTTCCCCTTGGCCTTTAATGTTTCCAGTTTCACAGTGGGACTTTGCCTGTTTCCTGAGACTGAATGAAAATCAATTTTATGTCCTTGTTAGAACACAGATTCCTCCCTCTGCATCCTTCTCCAATAGCATGGAAAACATAAAAATAGTAAAATACTTTCGGTAACAAAATAGTGATTCATACTCAAAGGTACTTGAAGGTTGTCTATTAAAAGAACAATTAAATATTACCAAGAAAACCAAGAACTCCTTACTTGGTGTCTCAAACACAAGCAGGTTCTCTGGTTACGTTTGATTTAGTGTCTACAGTTTGCAAAGTTCAAACAGGTGATGCAGTTACAAGCTCACATTTCACTTAGCTCTGCAGCATAACACAGGGACATGCTGAACAAATTTCCCATGGACCAGCGTCTGTATAGTCACAGTTCCAGAAAGACAGCTGAGTCTGACTTTACAAGAAGACTTTCTATGGGATAAATATACTGAAAGACTGAAGTGCCCCTGTGATACACAGGTCCACCAGATCTGCTTGTATTTAGATTTGTCTTGAAATTTCAGCCATCTGAGACGTTTTTCTTTCTTTACTGGAATTACAAATGATAACACAGAGCAATGTTTGTGGCTAATGTACCGGAAGCAGAAAAGTTCTGTGAAAGCTCCAAGTGTATTACCCTGAGTATAGGTAGTATTAGCTTGCCTGGAGCTCAAATACACACACAGTTCAAATAGCAGACTGACCAGCATGCAAGTACTTTGGAATACTGCAGTGCTGCAGCACAATGCTACAGAGAAGCATTTCACATAACCATCAAAGCAGCAAAGATGAGCTTGCCCGCTTTGGAGACAACCAAGCCACAGAAGTTGCAAGATAAAACCCAAAATAAGCACAGGGGAAGGAAAATGAGCAGGACATCCTGCCCAAGGCATAACTGGCCAAGACAAAACCAAGTTAAGGAGCTGCTGAATCCCTTCTTGGCAGGGGGTGGAGTGGGGGTGCAGCAAGAGGCATATAACACCAACAGTGATAGGAGAAATGAAGAATGGCAGAAGAGCACTCCAGCCTTCATTCTGGAGCACGATGAGAACCTTGGCCATCAGTGCCAGCTGTACAGCAGCAGCTGCATGCTACCGTAGTCACAATTAATTTAATGTACAAGTGTTATAGCCTAACAGCTTTATATACATAGTAAAAAATGATTAATAGGATGCAAAGACTAACCATCAGCATGAAGTGTGTTGTTAAGAAATTAAATCAGTAGTTCTGTTTTTCAACTTTTAAAGCTAGCCTCATTTATCAGTATTTTAAGCATTCTCATTGTAAGTCTCCAATTCCTCAATAGTGACAGAGATGCACACACTCATGCAAGAACATAGATAGATATATAGAGATGTATAGAGATACAAATAAATCCAAATACAGCATCATAGAATCACAGAATCAACCAGGTTGGAAGAGACCTCCAAGATCATCCAGTCCAACCTATCACCCAGCCCTATCCAGTCAACTACATCACAGCACTAAGTGTCTCATCCAGGCTTTTCTTGAACACCCCCAGGGACGGTGACTCCACCACCTCCCTGGGCAGCCCATTCCAATGGCAAATCACTCTCTCTGGCAAGAATTTCCTCCTAACATCCGGCACAACTTGAGGCTGTGTCCCCTTGTTTTATTGCTGGTTGCCTGGGAGACCAATCCCCACCTGGCTACAGCCTCCCTTCAGGTAGTTGTAGACAGCAATGAGGTCTGCCCTGAGCCTCCTCTTCTCCAGGCTAAACAACCCCAGCTCCCTCAGCCTCTCCTCATAGCATTTGTGTTCCAGGCCTTTCATCAGCTTTGTCGCCCCTACCTAGACATGTTCCAGCACATCAACATCTCTCTTGAATTGAGGAGCCCAGAACTGGACACAGTACTCCAGGTGTGGCCTGACCGGTGTTGAGTACAGGGGAAGAATAACCTCCCTCGTCCTACTGGCCACACAAATGGGGAAAACCTGTCAGGCTATGTAGGTTTTTGTTAGGAAACAGAAGGAGCAGATTTAAGAATGAAACACAAGTGAAAAAGTAAATTCTTGAGTTTAGTTAGATGTTGATTAGGTAGGATATCTGACAGAAAAAGCACTCAGCCTGTGTCTCTGAAGCAGCGGAGGGGTCAGGCAGGCATTACCAGGGGAAACAACTGTGTGGCTGCCAGTGCCAGACTGTCTGCCCTTGTTCGCACCAGCTGTGCAAAGAGGAGATGATCACATGCCATGAAACTAGCAGCACTAACACCACAATTTTTTATCTCAAACAAATTTAACTTACTAGACTTATCCCTTAAAGGTGACAAATAAAACTCTTGGAGAGGGCAGAAAGAACAGAAAGAAGGCACATGCTTTGAGATACAACTTCTTTTCCACACCTCCCCTTACTAGTATGGATATTCATCTACTGGTAAAGCAAATAATTGAAGTGCAAAGTCCTAATGTTTATTATTAGGTACAACAGGATAAGATAAGACAAAAGGAGATGGCCTAAACTCACACCAGGAGAGGTTTAGATTGGATGTCAGGACAAATTTTGTCACCAAAAGGGTTGTCAGACACTGGAACAGGCTGCCCAGGGGCAGTGGTAGAACCACCATTATTTGGAGGTTATTGAAAAATGCTGTAGGTGTGGCACTTAGTGACACAGTTTAGTGGTGGACTTGGTAGTGCTGGGCTAACAGCTAGATTCAACAATCTTAAAGGTCTTTTCCAACTTAAACAATTCCATTAAAAATGAAGAATTAAGAGTGCAGAAAAACACTGACTACTCTTTGATGCTTAAAGCATTTTTTGAGCTGCGACACTGCAGCAAGTTCAGAATGTTTGCCCTCTACTTTTCAGAATTGCTAAGTACAATATATTATTTTTTTTGCTTAATGGTCTGCCATGATGTCATTGTTATTGCACTTGGGAAATCCTCTCATCATTTCATATAACTGGTTTTAATCTCTCACTTGTAATATGTCAGGCAGAGATAGATTCTGCAGCAAATAAAGCTAATTCCATGCTACTTTCAGTAATTTGCTATAGAATAACAGCTTCATCAGTAATGCTTGAGAAAGTATTTTATGCTTTGCACATATATTCCCTTTGCAAGCTTCATTTGTTTCAGATACAGAAGTTCAAGCTCGAATAAGAGTATCTTAAAATAAAAATGTCCATGAAAGAACAGGTGTCCTTACTTTTTTTTTTTTTTTTTTTTTTACACAATTTAAGCTGAAAAACTCTCACTGAAGACACAGACTGTTCCCAGCTCTTTATTTTTCTTGATACCAGAGTGGTAACAAAGGAACTATGGCACTTCTCATTATGTTAAGAGTAGAAATCAGGCTGAAAATTCCTTTTCTAGGATACCACTACATTTCTCTCACTTGGTCTAAAATGAGAACAGAATTCCTTCAAGTCCCTCAGGACAATGCCCCTCACTGTTAATGCATGTATTTATGTGTAGTGCTGTTACCAATGTGGAAATTCTGTAATTCAAATAAAAATGTTCCAGTAGTTTACTACCCTTTTTATCAACCAGATAACCAATTCCAGTATTATTTTGATTCCAAGTTCCAGTCCTTAAATCTTGTGTCACCTTTCCAATTATGATGAGACTATTAAAATGGTATCTTTCAGTATGATCTGACATCAATCTAATAATTTCTCCCCTTTAAAAAAACAAAACAAAACAAAACAAAACAAACTAAAACAACAAAATAAGAATTCCTTTCAATTTCTTATTATAGTATCTTGAACTCTGGGCATCAAAAAACTGTGGGAAGTGCTTCTGAGTTCACATTTTCCCCCTACTCTTTTTAAATACTGATGCTAGCAGGTACATAACTGCTCACTCTGGTCTCACTGTATGGGTTTGGATGTAGTATCATTTCACAATGCTTTACCAATACATCCAAAATCCTACCTAGTTCTTTAAAACACTGTGTAGTAGATATAGGCCATTCTTGTCCACCTCAACAGCCAGTTCATTTTTAGGATCCTACATGTTCTACATACAGTCTTACCTCTTGAATATGCATCTTGAATTCTGTGTTCAGATGACAGAATAGAATCAACCAGATTGGAAGAGACCTCCAAGATCATCCAGTCCAACCTATCACCCAGCCCTATCCAGTCAACTAGACCATGGCACTAAGTGCCTCATCCAGGCTTTTCTTGAACACCTCCAGGGATGGTGACTCCACCACCTCCCTGGGCAGCCAGTTTTCAATATATGGAGAAACCAGGAGGGGCATCAACAGAACCTCCACACTGGACTTCCGAAGGGCAGACTTCAACCTATTTAAGGAACTAACTCAGAAAGTTCCTTGGGAACGAGCCCTGAAAAACAAAGGGGTCCAGGAAGGTTGGACCTACTTCAAAAAGGAACTCCTAAAGGCACAAGAGCAGGCTGTGCCACTGCACCGGAAGACGAGCCAACAAGGTAGGCAGCCAGACTGGATGATGTTGTTTTAACCACACCAGCCTTTAGACACACCCCACCTACCAATCCATATTAATCTGTCCCTTTCATTATTTGCTTCTTTCCTAACCAGTATTACCCTAAAACATATTTTAATTATCTTCTGGACTACTGAAGTACAACTTCACTTGATGCAGCTCTTCAGTCAGTGATAATGCCACAAAAAAAAAAAAAAAGATTCAGACTCCTTTATCACCTAAAAAGTTGCAATTTCTTCCTGTATTAATTTGATAAGACCCATTTTGTACTTTGTCACTCATAATCAACCATCCAGGCTTCTGATTTTCTTTCAGCAGTTTCCTTCAACAGTTTTCTAATGTGAGGCTCAGGGCTGATGAGGCTGTCCAGGCTACATTCAGACAGGACTTCTTCACATTGCTTGGGCAGCTGGCACTCTAGTGTTATCTTAGGCTGCAAGAAGTTACTCATCTTTTCCATGTTCTTTAAAAATCAACATCAGAAACATAAAGATCCACTCTACATAGCATAAACTATCAGGGTTGCCTGTTTTAAGAGTTAAGCTTTAAGTATTTGCTTAACTTTCTGCTTAATTTCTAATGAAATCTCTCAAGTTTACATAATAAAAGAACATGAACCTTGCCCAGAGTCAGAAATTTTCCTATCTTTTAAGGTACTAATGAGGAAATGTTCTGTTCTGCTCTGCCTAGCCCTCCCCCTAGGTTAGGGCTGGTACCACTGCACTATTTACAGTTACGTTCCACGTTGTGTACATTGACGTGTTAAAATGAGAACAAAATTTTTTAGTCTAAACTTGGATTTCAACCTGTATGAAGCATCCAAAATTTTAACAAACAGAAGAGGTTATAGCAGAATAAAGACACTTGTGAAGATATTATACGGGTTATTTTTGGTCAACACCAGTCCTTAGTCTTTATTTTCTGTCACATCAGGACATTCTGCATTTATGAGAGTAGAGCTATGAATCAATGATCATGATTTTCTCTATGTCTCACTTGTTAGTGTGGTTGTACTTGGAATGCCCCGCTGGAGACAGCTGTTCTCCAGCTGGCCCAGTGTCAGACACATCTGTGTTACAATAATCATGCCAGATGAGAACTACCAGTGTAACCAAACCAGCATGCACGCTGGTTGTTGTCCTTTTTCATTCTGCTCTCAGCTGTATTGCTGCTTCTTAATAATCTCATCTTAAAGGAAGACAGTCTGCTACACACCTCAATTAGCTAATTTTTCCATCACAGGGGTTTGGTAACTTTTAACAGCTTCTGAAGACGAGCTGAGCTTCCAAGCTTCCATGCTTTTTCTGCTGAGCCTCTGCTACACAGGCAAACCAGATGACCCACTTGTATTCTGCCTGTGATATGATATATGGTGTTTTCTAGCAATTTTTTTTGTTCTCTTTTCCCCTTTTCTCAGACAAGAAAAAGGAACTGTTCCCCACAGAAAAAAACTGTATATACTCTTCCTTTCTGGTGATGCTTTATTACATCAATTATTTTCTTTTTTTTGTTGTTGTTGTTCTTTTTCATATTAAAGCAAAATCCAATTTCCATACTTCCCAGAAATCAGCACCATACCATTTAAAGCTACCTCTCATTTTGCAGGTCCTCTCATGCCTGGCCTGAAATGATTACATCTGTTCTATGCATTTCTCTGCCTTCTTTTCTAAACAAAGTTTTTACTACTGGTCTTTTTAATGAAATATTTGACAAGTCATATCTTGTTTTCTCATTAGTTCTTCCTGACTTACACATTCCTTGCTTTTTACATCCCTCTGTAAAGACCTTTAAGGTTGAATCTTATCTTTCTTTCCTGGTTCCCTACTACAAGTCTCCTTTCCCTGTTTCTATCTACTTTTTTCCTCCTCCTTCACATAAACACTATGACCAGGTAATTGCCCAAAATCTAAGTAATTAAAAATACCAGCAGATTTTCACCCTGATCTTGCTTCATCTGAGGGCTAATTTTCCACTGATAAAAAAAAACACAATGAAACTGTCAGATACCTTCGAGCCTTCCTTAACATCCTTTTAGCTCTGTCTTTGAAGGTAAATCTTGGAGATTCAGAAAATAAGGAGAAACTGGAATAATCCCCTTGGACTGTCTAAAGTTTCTTGATAACTGTTGTTGACTCTGCATTTAAAATTGACAACAAAGATAATTTTAACCAGCTGACACACAACCACAGCAAGAAACCTGCTTCTAGCATTACCACTACAAAGAATGATATCTTTGTTGAGAGGCAAAGTATTTGATTAGGTCATCCCAAACAGTTTTCCCAGGCTCATAAAATCAAGTACTTTGCTTACTTCACTCATATTACAAGGTTTGATACAGTTAGAAAACATTCACTGCATATCAACTGTTCCAAGGTAAGCATCCACAACCCCTTGCCACAGATTTGTCAAGCTGTAACCCCTCAGAGGGGAAAAAAAAAAAAAATCACAACACTTAACACTCATTTACCACAGGGCTTAACTGCATCCAGGAGCCCTTACCACACACAGAGCAGTTATTAGACAAAGTTGTCTTTGCAGCAACTCCTTGGAGTCTGTGGAAGCAACAAATCCTGACTCTAAATCTGTAGAGTGACTGCAGTCTGTGCTTTCAGGTGAGAGCAGGGTATGCAATGTAACAAAAAGGTACAAAGTGCAAGTACATGGAAAACAGATGAAGACCTGTTTTGAGGACATGGGAATGTATGACAAAGTCAGGCCTGCAGAATATGGAATCAAATATTAGGACACCAAGCCTGGGATTTTAAAGAGAGAAGCTAGCCTGGAGTACTAATATGGGCCTGATCTGCTGAGGAGCAAAATGACTGGAATAAGGAGATGTAAGGAAGAGAGATACCGCTCTTTGCAATACTGAGTCATCAGAGCTGTAAATTACTAAATCAAATAAAGAAATCTAGGCCCTCTGCAGTGTAGATGCAGTATCCTGAGATATTTAATTCTAGGTCTTGTGACGAGAGGAAGTGAAATGTTCTAAAATACCCCTAAAATTAGAAAAACCACAGAGCTTGTTAAAAATGCCCATGCGCGTTTTATTAATAAAAACTAACAGTGCCAAGGTTAAACAAGTCAAACAATTATAGTCTCTTTATATTCCATAAAATATTACAGAAAAGTTTATTTGTGTTTCAACAAAAAGACTACTGTCTTAGAATAGGCAGCTGACAGTATTTGTGCAGTTAATTGTTTGTGAATAAATTTAAAAAGACTACCACCTGCCCTGAAATTCCTTTTATAAAAATGAACTATTAAAAATGATTGACAAATTTTGAGTTAAAAAACTTAAAACATTCTCTATATTTAATTTCAACTTTATAATAGATTACAGGAAGATGCTTATGAAACAAATACAAACATTTGTTTCAGTACATGTCTTTATATGATAGACTTATAAGTATGTAAACAACTATATAATAAAAAGTTTCCAAAGTCTGCCTGTAAGAAATCAGGCAAATTTTACCATAAGCAATAAATCATTCCAAACCTTCAAGACATTTTATATAGCTGCACCAACTGGCAGTAAACATTTGCCAAAATCTTTTCAATTCAATGTCCCAACATACAGTGAAAAGTATATAAACTTGATGGAATAGTAATGTTAGCTATAATTTAAGGGAAAATAAGTTCACAAAACATTTCTGCAATTTTAACATGTAAAAAAGTAGGACGTATCTTTCTTGTTTGGTTCTTTGGACACTGCGTGAATAACAAAAACACACTACTACATTAGCTCACTATCCCTCAAAAAGTGGCATAATCAAAATACACTCCAAATAAATTGCCATTCAGTGTATTCATTTTCCACAGAAGGATAGCATTTTATTTCTCAATGATGTGTCTACATTTTCTTTAGCAAACTTTTCAAGAACATTTGGGGCAAAATCCATTTTCCTTCAAGTAAAAAAAAAAGCAAACAAAAAAAACCAAACCTCAAACAAAGAACAACCAACAAACCAAAACCCCTAAAACAAGAGTAAATAAAGGCTCTGCATTAACACACTGGTATCAAAAACACACATCCACACCACATTTAAAATATCCTACATAAAACAATCCTTGTTTGCTTATCAGAGGTGCAATTTCTAAACTCAGAACTGCTTACCAATATTCTCCTTGAGAGATGGGGCAAAGTAATTTGAGACACTTCTCCCTAGAACAATTTATTCCTGAAGCTTGCTGAATTTTAACAAAAAATAGTCTACAAGCAAAGGGCATCAGTCGTCATCATCATTTTCATTAAAGTCATCGTCGTCATCATCATCATCCCCAACATAAGAAACTGGTGTTTCAACTCTGGAGCCACTGTACTGAGATCCATTGGAACTTGTAGCCAACATCCCATCTCCACCATTGGAAAAGTCACTGAAAAAAACACCCAAAGAAGCCATTTGATATTGCTTAATGATTGTGCTCTGTTTACTGTCCTCTTAAATATAACCATTTAAGTATTCTGCTCCTTTAATGAATCTGCCACTGCTACTTTCTAAGCAGTCTTTAATATGTTTTTATGGAGCACTGGACAATTGCATCACGCATTTTCCTGAAGCACTCATCTTAGAAAATTAAGAAATTAATAGCTTCCCCTTAATTCCTTGTTATTACATGGCAAACTGTCATTACTCCACGTGCCATACTAACTTGACATTTTTTTCTTCTCATTATGCTTTTCTAGTTAAAAAAAACAACAAACAAGCAACCAACTGAAAAAACAAACCACCTATTCAGCATGTCATATTTTTCTCTCTGTGAGAGCATCCCTACACTGAAAACCCAGATCCTGGATCAGCAAGTAGATTTAAAGAGTATTCACATTCTTACTTGAGTAATTTCAAAGGCAGAGCCTGCCAGAGATTTTGACATAGAACAGTCACTGTTGTAGAAAGAGCAAAGTAATCATAGAACAGTCCAGGTTGGAAAGGACCTCCGAAGGTCATCCAGTCCAACTCCCTCTGCAGTCAGCAGCAGCATCCTTGACTAGGTCAGGCTGCCCAGAGCCCTGGTGAGCCTCACTCTGAATATCTCCAGGGATGGGTCCTCAACCACCTCCCTGGGTAACCTGTTCCAGTGTTCCACTATCCTCATGGTAAAGAACTTGTTCTTAACATCCAATCTAAATCTGCTCTTCTCTAGTTTGAAGCCATTGCCCCTTGTCCTGTTACTGCATGCCTTTGTAAACAGTCTCCCTCTGTCCTTCATGTAAGTCCCCCTTCAGGTACTGGAAGGCTGCTATTAGCCTCCCTGGAGCCTTCTCTTTTCCAGGCTGAACAACTCCCTCAGCCTGTATTTGTAACATGGCCCTCCTTTGGACTTTCTTCATCAGGTCCATGTCCTTCCTATATGGAGGGTTCCTGTCCTGCACACAGTATTCCAGACGAGGTCTCACCAGAGGAGAGGAAAGTGGCACAATCACTTCTCTGGATTTGCTGGCAATGCACCTTTTGATGCAGGCCAGGATGGGATTTGCCTTCCGGGCTGCAAGCACATACTGTCTGCTCATATGCAGCTTCTCATTCATCAGCATCCCCAGGTCCTTTTCCACAGGGCTGCTTTCTACCACCTCCTCCCCAGTCTGTATCGACAGTAAGGATTGTTCCAAATCAGGTACAGAACTCTGTACCTGGGTCTTGTTGAACCTCATGAAGGTCACCTGGGCCCACCTTTCCAACTTGTCCAGGTCCCACTGGATGACATCCCATCTACTGATGATGAGCGTGTCCAGAGAAGGGTGACGAGGCTGGTGAGAGGCCTCGAGCACAAGCCCTACGAGGTAAGGCTGAGGGAGCTGGGGTTGTTTAGCCTAGAGAAGAGGAGGCTCAGGGGTGACCTTATTGCTGTCTACAACTACCTGAAGGGTAGTTGTGGCCAGGGGGAGGTTGCTCTCTTCTCTCAGGCGGCCAGCGCCAGAACGAGAGGACACAGCCTCAGGCTGCGCTGGGGGAAGTTTAGGCTTGAGGTGAGGAGAAAGTTCTTCAGTGAGAGAGTCATTGGCTACTGGAATGGGCTGCCCAGGGAGGTGGTGGAGTCGCCATCCCTGGGGCTGTTCAAGGCAAGGTTGGACGTGGCACTTGGTGCCATGATCTAGCCTTGAGCTCTGTGGTAATGGGTTGGACTTGATGATCTGTGAGGTCTCTTCCAACCCTGATGATACTGTGATACTGGCATAACAACAGCACCACTCAGCTTGGTGTCATCTGCAAACTTGCTGATGGTGCACTAGATCCCACTATCTACATCACTGATAAAAATATTAAACAGTACAGGTCCCAGTAGGACCTCTAAGGGACACCACTTGTCACTACTCTCCATCTGGACTTCAAGCCATGGAGCACTACCCTCTGGATATGAAAATCCAGCCAATTAGTTATCAGTTCACCCATCAAATCCATCTCTCTCCAACTTGCCCTGTAAATTGCCCTCTAGTCTTCATCCCTACCTCATGTGCCCACTAAAACCATGGACCACATCCTTCTTGAAGTTATGCTGAAGCATATGGATCACAGGGAGGTGATCAGGGACCACCAGCACGTGTTTAAATTGGAGGAATAAAAGTTTGATGGGTGGAGTATTCAATGGATAGGAAGTTGGCTGGATGGCCATGACCAAGAATTTATAGCCAACAATTCAATGTCTAAATGGAAACCAGTAACAAATGATGTCCCTCAAGGCTTCAGAAAAGAACTAATACTACTTAATATCTTCATTGAGAGCAAACAGTGGAATCGAGTGTACCTCCCAGTAAGTTTCTCAAGTGGTACAGTTGATACACTTGAGGGACCCTAACAGGTTTGAAGAGTGGGCCACTGTGAACCTCATGAAGATCAAGACTGAGTGCAAGGTCCTGCACCTGGGCTGTGGCAGCTATCAGTACCAATTGGAGGACAAATGGAACGAGAGCATCCCTGCTGTGAAGGATTTGCAAATACTGGTGGAAAAAAAAACTGGAACGTGCTCTTGCAGTCCAAAAAACCAACTGTATCCTGGGCACAAAAGAACTGTGGCCAGCAGGTCAAGTGAATTGATCCTCCCCTTTTACTTCACTTATTTGTAAGACCTCACACAGAATACTTTGTCTAGCTCTTTGGCCTCCAGTATGAATCACACAATCAGTCAGGGTTGGAAGGGACCACAAGGTTCATCTAGTTCCAAACCCCCTGCCATGGACAGGGACACCCTACCCTAGATCAGGCTGGCCAGAACCCCAGCCAGCCAGGCCTTAAACATCTCCAGGGATGGGGCCTCAATGACCTCCCTGCACAACCCATTCCAGGCTCTCATCACTCTCATGGTGAACAACTTCCTGAACCTACCCATCTCCAGCTTTGCTCCATTCCACCTAGTCCTGTCACTCCCTGATAGCCTGAAAAGTTCCTCCCCAGCTTTTTTGTAGGCCCCCTTCAGATACTGAAAGGCCACAATAAGGTCAACTGGGAGTCTCCTCTTCTCCAGACTGAACAGCCCCAACTCTTTCAGTCTGTCCTCATAGCAGAGCTGCTCCAGCCCTCTGATCATCCCAGTGGCCCTTCTCTGGACACGCTCCAGCATGTCCACATCCTTCTTGTAATGGGGACTCCAGAACTGGATGCAGTACTCCAGGTGGAGTCTCACCAGAGTGGAGTAGAGGGGGAGAATCACCTCCCCCGACCTGCTGGCCACACTTCTCCTGATGCAGCCCAGGATCTGTCTGCTCTCTGGGCTGCAAGTGCACTCCGCTGGCTTATGTTGAGATTCTTGTCCCCCCCCAAGTCCCTCTCCTCAGGGCTGCTCTCCAGCCAGTCACTGCCCAGACTGAATTTGTGCTTGGGATTGCCCCGATCCCCTAGGGCCTGCAGTGACAAAGGACAACAGTTTTAAACAGAAAGAAGGCAGGTTTAGATGTGATACAGGCAAGCAGGTTTTTTTACAATAAGTGTGGCAAGACACCGAACAGAGAAGCTGTGGCAACTCCATCACCATGAGTGTTCAAGGTCAGGTTGGATGAAGCTTTCATCAACCTGCTTTAGTCAAAGATGTACTTGTCCGTAGCGGGTAGACTAGAGATCCTCTCCAACCCAAGCCATTCTACAATTCTAAAATTTCCCAGGTTGGATAAGCTGTGTTGCACATACAACACAAATTTAACTAACTTTTCAGATAATGCCAAGTTTCTGCCCACAACGAAAACAACTCGTTGAAAATTAACATTTTTGCAGAGAACTTTTTCAGTTTATTAGCTTGCTAAGTCTGCACATTTGTTAACAATGTAAAAACACTTCATTAATATATGGCTCATATTACAACTTAAAAGTTCACAGGACTTCTTTTGTGGTTAATGCAACAGTGAAAAACTAGCAAGTTGTGACTACACACGTAAAAGTGTCTTATATGGCAAGAGAAAAACAACGGTTAAGTTCAGAAGTGACACATTCAACGTCGTATGGACATACAAGTTACAGTTTATCCCTCTCCCAATTCTGATGCTGCTTCAAAATCAAAGACCAAAACCTTTTTTTAAGTTAGACACTAACTATAAAGGAGAACCTTGCCTATTTAAGGAAATATCTGTTTTCTTGTGACAAACTGAAAACTAAAGAAAAATAATACACTCAAGATTAACACCAGTCTAAGCAATTCCTTTTCCCCTACACAGGAAAAGATTTCTGTAACAGCACTGGTAAACCTACCATTACTCAAGCAAAAGCTATTTCAGAAAATAAATTTAAACACATACCCACACCACACTGAATCAAAACAGAACTTGTTTCAGTAAGTATTTATGCTCTAATTAAGTTTCTTTGATAAACACGGACACAAAAATTAATCTGTAAATTCACCTTACCTGGCTGAAAATCTTGTGCCATTTGATGCAGAACCTGATGAAGATGTGACATATACACTACTGATTGATCCCTGAGCCATTTCTGCAAAAACAAACAATACATATTTAGAATCATAGAATGGTTTAGGTTGGAAGGGACCTCAAGGATCATCCAGCTCCAACCCCCTGCCATAGGCAGGGACACCTCCCACTAGAGCAGGCTGCTCAAGGCCTCATCCAGCCTGGCCTTAAACACCTCCAGGGAGGAAGCATCCACAACCTCCCTGGGCAACCTGTTCCAGTGCCTTACCACCCTCACTGTAAAGAATTTCCTCCTAACATCCAGTCTAAATCTCCCCTCTTCCAGCTTAAACCCATTCCCCCTCGTCCTAACATTACTAGACCGTGTAAATAGTCCCTCCCCAGCTTTCCTGTAGGCTCCCTTCAAATACTGGAAAGCCACTATAAGGTCTCCTCGAAGCCTTCTCCTCTCCAGGCTGAAGAGCCCCAACTCTCTCAGCCTGTCCTCATAGCAGAGGTGCTCCAGCCCTCTGATCATCTTCGTGGCTCTCCTTTGGACCCGCTCCAGCAGTTCCATGTCCTTCTTGTATTGGGGGCTCCAGAACTGCACACAGTACTCCAGGTGGGGTCTGACGAGAGCAGAGTAAAGGGGGAGAATCACCTCCCTTGCCCTGCTGGCCACACTTCTCTTGATGCAGCCCAGCACTCGGTTGGCTGTCTGGGCTGCATGTGCACACTGCCGGCTCATGTTGAGCTTCTCGTCGACCCAGACCCCCAGGTCCTTCTCCTCAGGGCTGCTCTCCAGCCATTCATCACCCAGCCTGTATCTGTGCCTGGGATTGCACCGACCCAGGTGCAGGACCTTACACTTGGCCTTGTTAAACGTCATGAGGTTGGCCTGGGCCCACCTCTCCAGTCTGTCCAGGTCCCTCTGGATGGCATCCCTGCCCTCCAGCAAGTCAGCTGCGCCACACAGCTTGGTGTCATCTGCAAACTTACTGAGGGTGGCTCAAAACACAAGAGCTTCAAAACACACTCATCTAATTCAGTGGAAATACTTAATGCTTTTGAAGTCCAGAAAAGGATTCTGTAACCAAATCAAACCATGCTGATGTTTGCATCTATTGGGGTTTTGGTAGCAAAGAGGACTACAGGTGTGGCTCCTCTGAAAAGCTTCTAGAAGCTTCTCCATCTACAAGTTGAACCTCCGTTTGGCCAGGGCTAAGCCAATCAGCAACAAAGGAAGCAAATCTATGCTAACATACTCAGGAGGGGAAAAACCTTCTAGGCAACTTCTTCATTTTGGAGAGGAGGGGGATGCAAAAGGAGTAATGATACAGATATCAAGGTCAGTGAGGAAGGGGACAGGGAGGTGTGCTGAAGCAGAGATTTCTCGGCAGCCCATGGTGAAATGGGCTGACCCCCTGCAGTCCATGGAGATTAATGGTGGAGCAGATATCAACCTGCAATTCAAGCACAACCCCATGCTAGAGAAGGTGTCTGTGCAAAATGGAAGGCTGTGATGTTGCCGAGAAGAGTGCATGCCTTGAAAGAGATGCATGGTAGAGTGGAGGAGGACTGTGAGGAGGAACAAACAGCAGAGACATGATGAAGTGATTGCAACCCTCATGAGCTGCCCCCTGCACTACTAAGAGAAAGGAGGCAAAAAAAAACCAAACAAACCACAAACCAAAACTCAGGAGTAGATCTAACGAGTGGCAGAAGGTCTTTTTAGGATTTGGTTGTATTCCTCACTATCTTGCTCTGATTCAATCAGTAAACTGATGGTGATTGTTTAATTTAAACATATATATTGTTGTTTCTCCAAATGGGGTATGACTGCTGAGTGAATCCTCCCTTCTCTTATGCCTCCACCCTCAAGCCTTTTTGTTTTATTTTTCTCATTCCCATCCTGCTGAAGGATGGTAGGAGTCAGTGTGAGACCTGTAGGTGCTCTGTTGTCAGCTGAGTGGGCTTAAGCCATGACAACATACTATATCAAAAATAGTGAAATTAAAATGCAAAAAGTTAGTGGAACAGCAAAATTTCAAAATACATTAAAAAAGCATTTTATAATTAAGTAAGCAAATCAGACATCTTCTATATTTTTATCTAACAAAAATGATAAAACAACACAAAATGAAGCAGTCATCATATTTGCACTGAACTGCCTTTTGCCTTTTCAGGTATCAACTATAAATACTGACCTCTTAAAAGAATTACATACTGCAAAGATCTGCTTGAGTAGCATAATGCAAAACATGGTTATGCAAAGAACAGTCCATTCTCTATGAATCTGTTATTTGCTCCCTAAGCTACACTAGAAAACACACATATTTGAGAGATTATTAGAAATCTTTACCACAAACCAGTGAAAAAATCCCATATCTCTTAATTTCCTTTATTTCTTTCCTTGTGTCTGATATTAAGAAGGAAAAGAAAATAACCATTCTTGGCATAACTAACCTGTCACATATGGTTCCAGAGCTTTAGGAACCAAACTCCTTGCAATTTTTAGGTCCTCTGCTGAACAGCTTCCAGATTCTAGCCCACAAGCCATTCCCATTCGTTTTAGTACTTCTATATCATCATGAATTTCAAAAGTATTGTCAAAATTAAATAGATATTCAAACCTGGAGAGGGAAAAATGTCTCAATTAGATTCAACTGCTTTAACTACCGTACCGATTTCAGGAATTGCAGCATTTCAAAAGCTTGGCACATAGCCTTAGCAACACATCACATTGAGCAAACACACTTTTTCAAGATTTATGGATAGATAACTAACTAAAACTATAATTACACACACTATACAAGCCATTAACAGGTTCAGCAGATACAGAGTTTTAATTAAACATCTTCCATGTTTGATTTTTTTGATTTATTCCTATTTCTCTGCCTACTCTATTTCTTTCATATTTTTAAGCTCTTCTAGTAAACTAATAGTGCAATGAATAACCACTGGTACATTAAGGTTCTATTTAGCAGATAAAAAAAACTTAGAGAACAGCAATTCTGAAAGCAAAATCCATTTTCAATTCTGCGAGGTGCATTTCATCACATTGGAGCCAAAGCAAAAAGAGTATTTGGTAAAGTATGACACAAAATTTCAGCAGCTACCTCACTTTGCCTCTAACATCTCTAGATATTAAGACAGAAGTTGTTAAATATGAACACAATCATACTATTTATTGAAAAGCTCTATAATGTTTCTACTCAACATGACTAAGTTCTACCTGTCTGCAATGCACGTTCTCAAAACACACATGGCACAAGTAAATTTATTTGTATGTAATTTTTAACAAATCTAGGTGAATGGATAAAAACCTTTGTTATATAAAGACCTGTTTACTCACTTGTCATTTGAAATACTGCAGTCGATCACTGTCTTCTTGCTGGTGTTCACAATGATAAATGGCAAATGGATGACAGAATTGGAAGGTGGCGGTCGATTTGCCTGTTGTTCTGCCTGACGGTTTCGCTGAACAAGGTTCTTGAAGGCAATTTGCTAGAAAAAGTAACAGTGATATGAAAGTATGAATTAAACCTCTATGATCCTGTTTATAAAATAAAAATCCCTTGGATAAAGAATGTTAGCAACAGTTGCAACAAGCAAATGGAGAAAAAGGA
This sequence comes from Tricholaema leucomelas, assembly GCA_013400475.1. Taxonomy (NCBI): domain Eukaryota; kingdom Metazoa; phylum Chordata; class Aves; order Piciformes; family Lybiidae; genus Tricholaema lacrymosa; species Tricholaema leucomelas. Next base: position 599,167 of record WAAF01010202.1, on the reverse strand, counting down.
CAGAAAGCATTCACCGTATTCCTGCATGTTAAATGTAAGAAGAGAGACAAATAATAATATTGAAAAAAAACAACATAGCAAAACTTGACTGATGAAAAAAATTGTGCCTTTCAAGAACTGCATCAGGACAGTTCCTTGGACAGATCCTTGACAGAAAGAAGGGCTAATAACGGTGGGAAAAAGGACTTTTTGCGTTGCCATCTTCTTCCACTCTGCTTACTATTCCCTTCTAGCTACTGCAAAGAACAGCTGAATGATTAACACTGTATTTTTGCTGAAATGATATGTTAAAAACAAATTAACATTTGGAATTTGAGTGTCTGACATTAGGTTTCTGAATTACTCTGTTCAGAATAGTGACTTCACTCACACCTTCCCAGAACTACTGTTCAGAATGGAATGTTCACATTTTAAAAAGAGCAGCAATTGTAAAGATTAAATCACGCAAGTTCACTACTGAAATTCTAATCTTAAAAAAAAAAAACTTTTTCCGGTCATGGAATCATGTAAGATAAACAAAAATTAAAAGCAAAATCCAAAGCCAACCCAAAGGCTAGGAAAAAATCAGATGTTGAGACTCTTACCCCAAAGCTATCTGTATGTACTTTCCTTCATACCCTGCCTGAGATTCTCATTCCTACTGCACAGGTAATGCAACTACTAAGAGATGCATTCCAGTGAATCAGTCGCACAGCGTCTTAAGGGACAGACCACTGCTTCCCCTACCATACTAGGAAAAAATCTGGAAAGGAGTACAGACACTGCCTGACAGTGGTTAAGCCACTTGAGCAAAGGTAGCAATATCCCAGAAATGCAAGACAGAGCATTATGAGAGAAGACTTCTACAATCACATAAATATTATCTATGGACTCTAACACATAAAAACATTCATGATACAAGAAATGAACAAGAATTGTTCAGAGGGCAGAGCATGAATTATCGCTCCTGTCAACAAAAGTCCTGTTTAAATATAATTGAAACCACAAAGTAAGTTTTAACAACTCATGGAAGTTTGCTAGCTTACCTAACATAAACGGTCATCAGCATGGTCCCACCTATACTACTGTGTCAAAGAAAAATGGCATATGCCTTACCCTGAAATCCACCTCTAGCATTCTTAGAAGTTTCCTATCCATCACTGGGATAAACAAAAGGAATGCAGATATAAGTTACCTTGCCCTATAGACAAGAGTACCTTGACTGTACCTGTAGAATGAGTTCTTGTAGTTGAGACTGTTTTTGTTTTATTCTTTCAAGTCTTCTCTGTTTCTCCACCTCAAGACAGAAAAAGTATAAAGTTAGTTTGTTATTTTTAAGTGGCATTTTACATCAGTATTGTCTCCTCTTAAAATAATTTCAGTACCAGAGAACTAGAGGTAGGACATATGATGTCAATCATTAAGGTTCTGCAGATAAATTATAGCTTTAACTTTCATAACTGTCATCAATACTACTGACTGAAACTGTAACAAAGAGCAGAATTAGAACACTGGGGAATAAAACAGACATTACATCTCAAAAAATTGTCCAAGTTTTCTCAAGGAGGCAAAGAGTGTGTAGACCAAGAGCATCCACATGATGCAGTCTACCTATACTGGAGAAGATTCATGACAGATGCTTAGAGAAAAGAATCTTCTATGCGGCCCAAGGTTAAGTCCTCACAGTATTAAATACATACCATATAACAACATAAAAGGTAGGAGACAAAATGGTAGTAATTAAACAGCTTTCTTCATGGAAGAAGTTCACCAGCAGATTTCCACAAGAATTTACAGGCTGTTATTCAATTTAGAGAGGATCAGAAAGAGGATGAACAGCAAAATGACAGAATCTGCTGACAATGCGGAGTTACCTGACATAGTAAAGAGAGCTCATCGTAAAGCACACAGGAAGAGTCTTGTGGCACTGAGCAATTAGATCATCAAAATTGTTTTTGAAAAGGTAATATAGCACGTGTGAGAAAACCTAATTACATCCATGCATATTTTAGAAATGACATTCAGTAAAAACCATCAGCTCAGTACAAAACAGCAGCCAAGAAATTTAAATTATTGGGCAAGGAAGAGAGAATTGGACAGTAATTAACACTGCATATGAACCAGAATGTCTACATCTTGAATTCTGTTGGTCTGGTGGTCCTATTTCAAAAAAACCATTCAAAAGAGCGATCAGGGATATTCAGAGATACAGAACAAATACCACACAAGGGAAAAATGAATAAACTATGACTCTACAGAAAGGAGAATGAAATTATGAGTGAGAACATTGCAGATATCTGTGAAATCATAAACAAGAAAGTGGGTAAGGAAAGATCAGGTCCTGGTCACTAAAATTCAGATTGATTAGATATTCTGTATTTTCTTAATCTAGATAGTAATTACAGCACTAACTGAAAAATCAATTATCAGTATAAAAATCTTTATAGAATTATCCCTTTGTAGATAGATTCCACACCAATTTTCTTCCAATTTGTCAGCTTCCACACAGATTTTTCGGTCCTGCTGAAGGGAATTTAGACTTACTAAGAACAAATACAAAATCTTATTCTATTCTGATTAAGTAAATTGTCTTTAGTAAACTTCCATAACTATTACCCTGCAAATCTGAGAATAAAAAAGACACGAATAAATCCTTCCAGAATTTATGAATGCCTTTCAGGATAAAACATGTTACTTCTTACCCAAGACGTGCAGAGTCTGGCATGTGCATTTAAGATGAGCTACGTCAGAAATGCAGAACATAACACAAGCCAACAATAGAATCAACCAGGTTGGAAGAGACCTCCAAGATCATCCAGTCCAACCTAGCACCCAGCCCTGTCCAGTCAACTAGACCATGGCACTAAGTGCCCCATCCAGGCTTTTCCTGAACACCCCCAGGGATGGTGACTCCACCACCTCCCTGGGCAGCCCATTCCAATGCCAATCACTCTCTCTGGCAAGAACTTCCTCCTAACATCCAGCCTATACTTCCCTCGGCACAACTTGAGGCTGTGTCCCTTTGTCCTGTTGCTGGTTGTCTGGGAGAAGAGACCAACCCCCACCTGGCTACAACCTCCCTTCAGGTAGTTGTAGACCGCAATGAGGTCTGCCCTGAGCCTCCTCTTCTCCAGGCTAAACAACCCCAGCTCCTTCAGCCTCTCCTCAAAGGGGCAATGTATATGTATATATACACACTGCTCTACATGCAACAGCAGAAAAATAATGTATCTGTGATTACAGATATCTGGGGAAAATGATCCGCCTAACTCTTGAGCACCACTATTGGAATATTGGAAATAGGTATTAACCTTTCATTCTGATGAATTTCCACTCAGAAATATTTCACATTTAATGTGAAAGCTGTGACAAAGTGGTAATTTTGACAGAGAAAAATGGGAAAAAAAAAGTATTTAAGCAATTCAGAGCTTTAATTGTGTATTTGGTAAATATAAATCAAATTTTCAAAACCAGCCAAGAGACAATAGTGTTCCACTTTGCCAGCTCAGATTACATGTTGTAGCAAAACGTATTAAAGCTATAAACATTTACTCAAGCACAAAGATGTTACAAGCTTCTTAAACATACCTCTAAATTCTGACATTCCTGAGCCGAGTTAGTAGGTAGACCAATCCATTTAATTTCCTTCTTCTCCTTAGAGATAATGTTCATGGCCATAAGGACATTTAAGGCATCGTAGACACGTCGTCTAATATTCTTCTGGTCATAAGCCTGCTGTAGACATAGTGCATTAATGAAAAACATACCTGTGACAAAGATGTTTGAAAATAAATATATTACAGAAAATGGGTAAACTCAGATGATGTCTGAACTGTTTCATTTAGCATTAGGAAAAGAATTACAAAAGTCTGAAGAGCAATTTCTCTTCCCCCATTCAGTTGACAAATAATTGACCTCCCATATACTTACTGATTCATTTGGTGAAATGTGATTATCAGTGGTACTGAATTCTGCAACCAATTCGTCTGCCACCTCATTGTATGAGGTGGTTCCTTTTCTTTGTACCTTCTCACAAACCTTCATAGAGAAATGACGTAAACCCTTGCCATTCTTCTCTCCTTTTTTGTTCCGCTTCCTAAATATATGTATAATATATATTTTAAGAAGATTTGAACTTTGGAATATTTAATGTCTTTCTTTTTTCAAATACAGGCACATTGCTGTAAAAAAAAACAGGCCTGCCCTTTCGTTGTTGTTCTCACCTTTTCCCAACAACTTTCTCCCACCCCTGCCATTTACAGTAAATAACAATTCTAACATATTAATGCTGAAGTCATACAAATTCATTCTTTTGGCAACTCTACTAGCTCCATTAGCAGGTAACTTAACAATAGGGATATTCCTTGAAGAAATCAATACAGAAAACATTCTTCAAGACAAAAAGGGATAAGGGCATAAATTTTAAAATATGAAAAATTTCAGGGCACAACTGCTCTTTTGGGGTTCCTTGGATGTGAGTTTTTCTGTGTTTTGTTTTTGTTTGTTTGGGATTTTGTTTTTGCTTTTTTTTAAGTATCAATCCCAATACTGACTGAACAAAGTTTGATACTGGTCTAACTCACTATTGCTATTACTAAAACACAGATTTGAAGTTATGTGGTATATGAAATTGCCATGAAAACTTCAAAGTTACAAGATGCAAGAAGTTTAACAAATTTTATGTACATCTTTTTATTTAAAAGTTCTTTGTAACTTGAAGAATAATAAAAGTATCAATAAAAATAGTAGCAGCAATGGCATCTCTCAGTTCCCTTTCACTGCATAATTCCAAGGCAGAAATCTATTTAAGCATAATAAGATATAGACTGTAAATTCAGTCTTAAAGCAAAAGATTCTTAGCAAAAGATTCTTAAAAACAAGCTTGCATGAGAAAAGACACCAAAAGAATGCATTCATTTGATCCAATACTTTCTCCTAATAAGGACCGCATTATTATTTCAAGTGATAGTTTGGGATACACATCTTCAATCTGAAATGTACTCTATTTTTATAGAAATAAACCAGCAAAGGAGAAATGATAAATTAAAAAAATGAATAAAGTTATATTCCAGTGTTCTTTTTAGAATCTAAACTCTTTAAATATAAGAAAATGTGAGAATATCTGAGTTTCCAGAAAGTGGACTTTTCATGACAAATAAGGGGATCTTCATGACTATTCCCAATTTTAGTACAATACACTTTAGCGTTGAAGTGCTCCTGATTGAAAAACAAACAGACTGTCTCTCCCACACTGCTAGCTTGAGGAGTACATACACTATCACAGTGAACATTGAGAACAAAACATTCAAAACCATTTATTAATACTTTAAATTTTATTTTACTTACCCAGCAGACCATGGCGAAGAATCAGCAGTCTGGTTCTGTGATACAAAATGTGTATTAGGTGTATGTGGACTTCCTACCAGGATAGTATTTGGCGCTGAAGGTCTCTGAGGTGTACCAATAACCTACAAGAAAGATAGAATAATTTGAAAAATTATCATATATATTTCAAGTTAGTCACATCCTGCACAATTTGAATGATGCATTATCTAAATACTAACATTCTTTTTCTACCTCCTTCTATTAGACGCACACTAGCATAAAAACTTTCAGACTACAGATTATATACAGCTAGAGCATTCCCTATGTAATGAGCACTTATTATGTATTCCTCTTAAATGAAATTCTCATTCTACTCAACACTAACTCAGACAATAACATGCTCTCTCCTCATCAACAGGAAAAAGGAAAAAATAAGGAAAAATCCCAAACCCTGCTAGATTCTGCCTCACCATAGAATCAACAAAATTAAGTTTCTTCCTCAAGCTAGTTTAAATACTTTATCCCTAAAAAGAGTAAAATAGAAAAAAGAGAAAACCCAAATTGAAACATTTTATGTGTGCAAGTTAAAACAAACCAGCATTTAAACAGAATGCAAAAAGTACTCTAGTGACTGCTAGATGTCTCAGCTGCATTCAAGGACAAATGGCTGTTTTTTCCCAAATACTGTTTCTTTATGTTATGCCACTTCTGCGAGTAGCTAACGTAAGTTTTTTTTACATCCGCTTTTGACTGCTGGAAAATCTTACGTTCTACTCACCTTTCTACTAGCTATATTCCATACTTGGAATGTTCTAATTGTTATAGAAAGTCAACTAAGTCATCTCCTCTACTGCTTCTCATTACCAAAACAGAATGAGGGAGGAGACTACCAAACACATAAAACCGCTCACTGTGCTAGTTTGAGCCTAGCTAGCATGTTTTGGTGAGAAGAACTAGATGATAGGCTGTAAAATGAAAACAATGGTGAGGTCTACTTCCCTCACAGTCTTGCTGAGATGTATACAAAAGAAGAAAGGCAAAACAAAGATTGGGGCATTTTGCTTCTTCTCTTCGCTGGGGAACTTTGCCTGCTGGGGGGAGCTCGTGGCTGCTGGCTGGACTCCATCTTGCTTTCTAACCTCACCCTCCTTTGCTTGGCTGCTTCACCTTGCTTTTTAACCCTTTTGGCCGAACCTCCATTCTTCCTTGGGACTGGGGTAAGGTTGAGAGGGGTAGGGGGAAGGTGAGGGGTGGTTGAGAGCCCCTCCTGGGGACTCAGGTTTCTGGGAGGGGAATTGTGTTTGTATTACCTTTTTTACCTTGTATATTTCTGTCTATATCTGTATATACTGTAAACATCTGCTTGTAAATTGTGCCAGCTGTAAATATAAGCTTTATTCAAATTTCCAGAGCCGACTGAGTCTAGTCTGGGTGATTTCTAAAAGTGTGGGGGGCGGGGGAGACCCAAACCATCACACTCACTTTTTCCCCCATGAAAAAATACTGTCATCTGGTATTGACTGGTCTGCTTCCAAAAATGTGTCAAAAGACTGAAAACCAGCCCCATGTGTTAATCAAGTAATGCAAACAATACAGAGCACAGAGGAAATCTGTTAGCCAGTTTTTACTCCCTAGGATGCAGTCAACATCTTGCTCTTGGAAGGCTAAAATTAGGGAGCCCCATTCTATTCCTTAGCTGCCTAACTCCACAAACAGCCCCACCACTACCCTGGTTCCGTATCTAGAACTTGTATGACTGTGCATTAAGATAAGAGCCAAGCCAATACAGAGGAGGGAGTAGAATTACAGTTGGGAGAAAAACAAAATATTTGGCAGCAGCGAGCTCTGGATATCTACTGTGCTTATTGTTAGTGTCCTGAACTACTCAAAATTACAAAAGAATATATGGAAGTGTGTTCAAATTTACAAGTTCATTTCTGAAGTGAAAAACCGAGTCTGTTTTACACATTTAAAACCACTCTGTATTCCAATTCTAACTCACAATGTATGTCTGCAAACTAGCCAGAATTACATGTTTTAATCTATCACTGTTAAGGAAGGCCCCACAATCTGAAGTTTCAGAACCTTCAAAGCAATTACTTAGTATAATTGGCTCCTTAATAGAACTGTTAATGCTCCTAACTTCTACTCCAAAGTTCATAAACAGACATGACTTGAATGGAAAGAACATGACTGAATAGAGTTAAACAGCACTGAGCCACTGCAAACATCCTAAAATAGAAGCTTATAGACAGAATTAGAGAGGATGGTTTTAGAGAAAACAAAGGCACTGGAGTGGAGGGGACAATCAGAAGTAGAAAAAGAAGTGCTTGCTGTCTCTCTTTAAATGCTCTGATTTCAGAAGGGAATAAGATTACAGTTAAGATCTCTGATAAAGAATAAGATTAGGACAATGAGCAAAAACTGCAAAATGCCCCCCACATTTCAGTTCACTGTATTCAACAGAAGAACCTGTATGGAAATAGTAAGAAAAAGAAATCTGACTGCCTGAAGATAGAACACAAGCTCAGAACATTAAGTAGTTCAGTATTAAAAAACTAGGTTTAGCACTCGAAGGTTAGGAAGTTGAGCAGGGTCAGAAGTCAGCTTTTCAACTGTGCTTCCAAAGGACATTTTGCACACTAACAGCAAATTTATCTCCTTCTGATTTTCAGCATTCTAGAGGTATTTTTAAAAATAATTCTCACTATCTCCTTCAGTAACTTCAACAGAAATTTACCCAAAATTGATATATATATAAACAAACCAAACTCTCCAATCTCTCCTTCAACATCCTCATTTTGTAATGTATCTAATTTTGTAATGATAACACACAATACAAATGTGATGATATGGGCCTCTTCTTTCCCAAACACAATCTAACATCTTCAGACTATTACTTAAAGTGTTGGAAAAATTATGACTGCAAATGTAAAGTTTCCACAGTAATCATAACAACAAAACCACTATTAAGAATAATAACTATTTCATAATCATATTTTTTAAATAATGTTACTATATAAAATTAGTCACAGATAACACAGATGAGTATTCAGTGATGTAAATCCTTGTGGTGGAAGACACAAGAATTTTACATGTATGTAAGCATGTAAATGTTGTTGTAAATCTTAATTTACTCACTGATGAGAAATTTAAAACAAAGCATCGTATTATTTAAAATTTCATTATCTTCTGGTTTTGCCACTTTTAAGAACACTTTAAGTTACCTGAAAGTACATTTCATTTTCAGCATTGAACACAAGTATATGGTCTCACAATAATGCCCAGAAGGGACTCCCTCTATGTCATTATGGCCTATGATCTTATAGCACTGCTGGTTACTAAAACAATGCCTAATAACTCAATTTCCTTGTTTGCAAAATTATTAATAATGTACCTCCTCCTGAAGGAGCAATTTTCTTCAGTGAAAGTTATTTTACTCCCTGCTAACTTTCAAATGGCTGCTGGAAATACTACCACTGCAGAAAGTGCAGCCCAGTAAATGACCTGCATTACATCTGTACATCTGAAGCAGTACAATTTGAATATTGAGGCAGTCTCAATGGCAAAACATTCCTCAAAACTTAGAGTTGGGAAAGAAAGATGGGCAACTACCATCCTGTCAAGAAGAAACTAAAATATAAGACACTTAATTTCAGATCACAGAATCACAGAATGTTAGGGCTTGAGAGAGACCTCCAGAGATCAAGTACACCCCTCCTGCCAAAGCAGGATCACCTAGGGCAGGTCACATAGAAACACATCCACACAGGTTTTGAAAGTCTCAAGAGAAGGAGACTCCACAACCTCTTCAGGCAGCCAGTTCTGTCACCTTCACTGTAAAGAAGTGTCTAATTGTGTTGACATGAAACCTCCTGTGTGCTAGCTTGTATCTGCTGTTTCTTGTCCCATCACTGGGCATCACCAAAAAGAGACTAGCAACTTCATCTTGACACCTACTCCTCAGAATTTAGAGACATTGATAAGATCCCTGCTCAGTCTTCTCAAAGCTAAACAGCCTCAGGTGCCTCAATCTTTCTTCGTATGAGAGACATTCCAGTCCTGCAATCATCCTTATTGCTCTCCATTGGACACTCCCCAGCAGATCTCTATCTCTCCTGAACTGGGGAGCCCAAAACTGGATATAGTATTCCAGGTGTGGTCTCACCAGGACAGAATAGAGGAAGATATAGAGGAACCTGCTGGATAGACTTTTCTCAATGTGTCTCAGGATGCTGTTGGCCTTCGTGGCCACAAGGGCACATTGCTGTCCAATGGATAACTCAAAGTCCACTACAAAAAGTCTTTCTTCATGGAGCTGCTTTCCAGAAGGATGACCCCTAGTTTGTTCTGGTGCCTGGTGTTATTCCTCCGAGAGGCAGGACTCTGCCCGTGTCCTTATTGAACCTCATGAGGTTTGCTTCTTTCCAGCTCTCCAGCCTGTCCAGACCTCACTGGATGGCAGCAGCACAGCCATCCAGTGTGTCAGAAACAACCCCTCTACCTGTCCCAGTTTCGTATCATCAGCAAGCTTGCTGAAGATATACTCAAATCGTCTCATCTAGGTCCCTGATGAAGATATCGAACAAAACTGAAACCAGTACTGATCCCTGGGGAACATCACTGAGCACAGGCTTCCAACTGGTCTCTGCACTGCTGATCACAACTCTCTGGACTCTGTTGATGAGCCAGTTACTAATCCACCTTCATGGTGCAATCATCTAATCCACTTTTCTTGAATTTACCTATGAGGATGTTATGATAGACAATATCAAAATACTTGCTGAAGTCAAGATCAACAATAGCCGCTGCTCTCTCTTCATCTATCCCCTTAGTCTATATATTACAGTTGTTTTCCAGAAGATTGAGATCAGCTCTTTTCAGATCACCAATTTTTAATTTTGATTGCTAGAGAAGTAACTTCTCAACTTATGTACTACCTATTGCATTATTACATTATTTGATACTCCTCATTTCATGTATGTGACACAAAGCTAACAATAATTTAAGCAAAAGGATATTTAAATTAAGCATGAAAAAATGTGGTTGCTTTCGATTTTGTTTCACTTGACTTTGATCTCAACAAAAATGTGCACATGGACTTTATTTACATTTCCCTATGCCAGGTTTCAAAACAGAATCTAAAAGAGACATTGATTTTAAGTGGCAAGACTAAGAAAAGACAAACTCATCTGAATATTCAGGTATCTCCATGTTGACTTGAGTCACCTTTGCATTTCTTTATATAAAATATATTCAAATTAAAACCAAGTTAGACTCTCTGTTCGTGACAATTTATATTGACTATCAAGCTACAAGTCAGATTTGCAGTATATGTAAACAATAGCACCAGGAATAATAACAATTATTAAAAAACAATGTCTCCTTACCACTTGTTGTGCAATGTTGACATTAGACTGTCCAAATGTTTTTGGCAGGAGCTGTTTTCCAAGTGTATTTACTGTAGAAGGATGAACAGCCAATAGAGAAACAACCCCTAAAACAAAAACAAGTAGATACCTTCAGGTAAGCCATGCTGTATAATTTTAGCAATTCCAGTTTCCTCTTTATTACCAATGCATTGTTAATATAAACTAGCTCTGAACTGCATATAGTCAAACATAGCATTTACACATTTAAAGAAAAAAAATGAAATCAAAACTCAAAATACTCTTTCAAACTTTCTCCCATGTAATCTTACATGTCACTAATCAAACATCAACATTTTAAATTCCTTGTATTCACATTTTTCTCTCAAAGTAGAGTGATAGAGGCAATGGGCATTTAATAGAAAGCAAAATGCCCTCCTGTTCTACCTCTACCATTTGTGGCTACTGATCTCTTTTTTCACACCACCTAAAAAACATGTCCAATGCCACTGCATATGACTTACCCTCCTGAGTCATGCTGGTCTACAGTAAGTAAAATTTGCCTAATGCATTCCTTCCTAAGAGAATATTCCCAACTTTCCTAAATGTCCCCTCCTAGCTGAAGGCAAGGGGTTAAAGAACAGAAATCTTACAAGAATCCTGTATTTGAGCAAAATAAAACCATAGAATTGTTTCATTTGGAAAAGGCCTCTAAGATCAAGTCCAGCTATCCCAAAGTGCCATATCAACACATATTTTGAACATCTCTAGGGCAGTGACTGTACTGCAGATGCACCTCCCAGGGCACTTTTTCAGTTAAGAAGTTTTTCCCTAATATCCAGGCTAAACCTCCCCCGGCACAACTTGAGGCCACTTTCTCTCATTTTATCACTTGATACTAGGGAGAAGAAACCAGTATCTACCTCACTGCAACCTCATTTCAGGGACCTGTGGAGAGCAACAAACTCTCCCCTCAGTCTGCTCTTTTCCAGACTAAACAATCCCAGTTCCCTCCATACAACTTGTTCTCCAATCCCTTCACCAGCCTTCTCTGGACATGCTTCAGCAACTCCTCCTTGTAGCCAGGGCCCAGAACCTTAACACACTGAGAAGCAGCCTCACTAGTGCCAAGTACATGGGCAAAATATGTGCAAAACAGTAGACCAATCCTGAAGAGAAACATCCTTTCTTCCTGTTTATAAGCCATCCTCAATGAGCACTGGAAGGTAAACAATTCTTAAGCCAAGTAAAACAAAAACTGAACTACAAAAATAGCCATTTATTCTCTAGCAATTTCAGGTTCCTTGCCACAGCTTAACAAGACAAAAAAACTCACAAAAGTTGGACTACAGAATGAGACAAACAAGTCTTCAAATAATGGAGACACACATTTTAACAAAACATCTGCCATTTAGTTATCAGGTGAGAGGTTTATCAGTTCTTTCCCACAGATCACTTTTAAAGGGGTCAATGGAGTCAGAAGGGCTTGGCACATCTTTCATTCCTCTTCTTTTTCACTCATATTACATATTGGAGTAATAATTATGCCATTTTCACAACCATTTCTACTAAGAAGGGTCATAATGAGTTCCTGGTGATGACCATCCTTCATACACCATGTCAAACTGATTGATAGCTTCATCCAAGAACCTATTTTCAGTCCTTCAAATTTGAATGGGATGAAGCAGCCTGTTATCCTTTAACCAACTTTACAGCACTTTTCCAGAAAGTAAGCAGCTACCTAGTTTTCAACAAACATCTTGTTACGCCTTCCTGTTTCTTCAAGAACACCTACTGCTGTCATGGCCTGTTTTGTGTGTACTCTTCCTCTCTGCAAAACGCAGGAAAGCAAAATAAGCTACTTTGTCTATTACAGCCTGTGTATCTCCTAAGCCTCCTGGAGGTCAACATGTCTTTTTTTAACCTCCTCCTCCTCACTGCTGTAGAAAGAACAAAGCCGTATTTCCAGTATAAAGAGTTGCAATTGCTTTCAAAAGTTAAGTCATCCAGTCCATTCCTTACCTTTCATGCTTCTTGCTGCCCCTACATTTTATTTTTTACAGAGAACAGAGATAGACACAGTACTCATAATAACGGAGTGCTACATTATTGTATAATTTCATGGCACATTTTCTATTTGATTCCTGTTCCTTTCCAAATAATTCCCCAAATTCAGTGTGCTTGCTCCTCACCAAGCATCAACACTGAATTTCCCAAACACAGAAACTTAGCATAACTTTAGTATCTTTCTTGAATGCTAACAGCTCACTTAGGGTACTCACTATATCTAGTTTGGTTTTCACCAATTATTAACCCACAGGAGGACCGTCTCATTCTATGACACTTTAGTTTTTTTAACAGACTGATTAAGGACCTTGATAATCAAAGGTTTTTTTGTTGTTATTTTTAAGAAATCCAAGGACATCACATTGATTAGATAAGCCTTATCCACATGGTTGTTGACTCTTTCCAAGTATGACTTTGAAAAGACATAACTTCTTAACTTCCCTTTTCCCTTCCCTCTAGAAAAGCCTGTTAACACCTTGATCACATTTATGTACATACATCTACTACTGTTATGTGCTCAAAAGGTTTGTCTAACAAAGTCTGACTTACTCATCTGCAGTTATCTGAACCTTTCAGAAACTGGTGCACAGTATGTGGCTTTCCATCCTTCTTGTACTGTAGGAATTATACTGAATTGGTAGGATAGAAGTACCATTTCTAGGTCCTTCCAGAATTTACAGGTAGGCAATTCTCACCATAATGATTTCTAACCATTCATATTACTATTTTTCTCCGAAAACAACAACTTCTAGCAACACTTCAGTAGGACAACTTCATAAAAGAACAGTGTTGTCATCTGTCTCTTCAAACACAGAGACTTCGTTCTTCTGGCATGTTTAAAATAATTTCTCATGCTATCATGCCGTTTCTTAAAAAACTATAGGCAAAGACAAACACAAAATTCTGGCACATGTGACACTGTAACACCACACAACAGCAGAGATCAAAGGTTGAGTGCATAGGAAGCTGATGTGCAGAAAACAAGCTGGAGATGTGGGCAGTCACCAAGCTGCATGTGACCCAAAACCACACTCCTATAATTAAGACTTAACTGCACCCTGGGCTGCATTTGACAAAGTACAGCAATACATGAATTTTACTCTACCAGTCTAAGCTGTACATGGAGTACTCTGCTCAGTTTTGGGGCCCCACAGTGTAAGAGAGGCATTAATGAAAAGGGAATAGCCCAGTAGATACACAAATATGGCTAGACTACTGGACCATATGATGTACAAGAAGCTGAGAGAACTTGGTGCACACAGCCTGTGGAAGAGAAGATTAAGGTAGAATAAGGGATGTTATTTGTGGGAATATAATAACTAACTTCAACTATCAGGAGTTACAGAGGTAACAGAGGACACAACAAACAGAAGAGAGGGAATAATCACAAGTTCCTTCACGGAAAATTCTGACCACAAATGAGGAAAAAAATTCACGAGGTAAAGCACAATGCATAAAACATCAACTACTGAAGGCTCTGTAGTTTGAAGTGGGCTCTGACTTGATTGTAAGATTAGATCACAAGGCCTCCAGCTTCTCTATATTATTCATTTAATCCTATGAATATAAACATCTATCTTGCAACTAAAACATCTGAGTGAAGAGTACACACCATGCTTCTCAATTTTTTTTAATTACATGCACATTTTCCATAGTGCTGTGCCAGAGTTAATTCAAGCAACTGAAGCAACCTGACTCTAAACAGAAACTTCATTTAAGTCCCAATGGCATAAACTAATGGGCAAGGAAACACAAATATAACTGCAAGAATATTAATGCACACTTCACAGCTCAAAGCAAAATAGAAGTTGACTCATAAAAGATATCATACTAATAGAAAAGAGCAACAATAGAGGAAAAAAGGGGAGAAAAAGAAGACTTTGTTAGCTTTTGTGGTTTAGTCTGTTCATTTTTTTTAAGAGTATTTTTTATTTGTCTCTGCTCAAGTGCATCCTACTATTTCCACATTTATGTTAATTGCAAGCATTTTTTCTCATATCCACCTGAATTTTCATTAAAGGCTCATAATGTCCTAGTTCCATAGTGAGTTTGGAGGGTGGGGGGTAGATTTGTTTAAGTATGCAAGCAGAAATAATTATATGAATTTAGCTTTACAAGGGACTAACAGCTCAGTTTCTCAAGGACTTTTACTAATCATTTGTTAATTACTGTTACTCTTACAGGAATCACTGCAATCCATATAATCCCATACTTTGCGGTCAACATAAAGTGTGCACAATAGCATGTAAAAATTAACCTCTCACCACTTGGCAAACAGTTTTGCTGGCACCAACTCTTCTTCCTTTTCAAAACAAACACATTATTAATACTGCTAGTTCTGGCACATCTTTTTTTTTTCTGATAAAAACTTAAAAAAACACGAGAAAAGGCCATGAAAAAAACCTTTACACTGAACGCTATAACTGCCAATTAAATTCTGAGGCTTCCAAACATTGTCAATTTGGAAGACTACTCTTGGTAACTTACAAGCAATCATTAAATTTAAAGGGAAGTAGCCCTTCATCTGTATGAAGTTCCCAAATGCCTCCAAACAAAAGATAACAATACAGATGGGATTAAAGAGTAATGCTGTATAAAACCTGCACAGCAAAAGCAGCAACATCCTTAAAACAAAAAAAAGCTATTTGTCTACAAACAATTCCAGGTGACTAATCTCTTCATGTGAAGTATGCAGTAAATAACCACCTTTGGTTCCTGATTGTTTGTGAACTGGGACTTTGTATATCCAGTAGAATTTTACCAAAAAGAAAGAATCCCCTGTAGAATTTTTAGCAGCAAAAAAAGATAACTCAAATTAAGAATATTTAAAATAAGTTGAGATGCCACAGAAAGACACAGTACATGCAAAATTAGAGTCCTCTGCAGAAAAAAGTAGTAGAACTCTCTGCTACATGAATGGCTGAAGTTCATGAAACAATAGTGACTTAAAATTTGACGTTTCAGATCAAAGAGATACAGAGGTGGACTGAAGTACTCCTTGTCTTCAGGAGCAGAAATCACATCCACTCCAGGTGCTGTACCATTTTCTGATGTAATCTTGTATGTTTTCTTTACTTGCGAAAGACCGAACAGGAATGATGCAACCAACAGAAGTCAAGAGAAAAACAAGTGAGACTACTGATAAAAGAGGTCTAACAAAGTCCTGTCAGTTTGTCTTCCAGCATAAAAGCAATACAGTATATGGGACAACTGGACCTGGTTAGAATTTTACAAGCACTCTCTGCATTATTACAATCACAAAAAAATAAAGAGAGTGGTTTGACAGAATGCAAAGTAACTCCTTCCATCTCTTTTAACAACCACAACCAAACTCTTGTCTGGTAGACCAATTTGTGAGTAAATACATAACAAAGATCAGGAGCTAAGCAAAGGGTTATTCTAAGAAAAGACTAAATAAAATCAATGTATCAGTACAACTTCTTAGAATCATTCTCACAAAATCTACAAACTTGTCTTCATTACCTAATGAGCTCTAATGAGGTTTTAACAAAGCAGATGGAATTTAACTTAATGACAGCTACGCAACTCAGAGGTAGTAATGATATTAAGCCAGACTCAATAAATGTCAACCATGACTTATGCTCTCAAAAAGGTAACATTGATAACCTGATAAAACTTGTACCTAAGAGAGTATCAGCTGAACAGATTATCAGGTCTTTTCTGGGAGACCAAAACAGACCAATAAGATTGCAATGAAGACGAAGATTTAAGAAATTAATGCAGACACCACTGCAACTGTCATGTCTGAAAAGGTCAAGGGCTACCCAGAACATTGCATTCCTTACTTTGGGAATCTTTTAACAAGTTAACAGGAACAGAATGTATATAAAGACAGAGTACCTGCACTACTTAAGATGCAAATGACTGCTGTAAGACTACATGAAACCTGAGAACTATTTGGAAAAATATTACAGGTTCAGTTTTGGCATTCTTCCACATGTGGATTTTTTCTTCTTTTTGGTAAAAAAGATATGAGGAGAAGGAATTTGACAATTTAGTACATAAAAATGACTAAGATGTGCCTTTGAAGATTCCAAATAATAAAATTCAGGAAGCTCACAAAGATGGAAGGATCTCTAGAGGGATCAAAAATCTTCATGCCATTCAAACATAGAAACACACCTCTGAAGTTGGGGCAGAGTTGAATCTGTTTGAGACAGCAGTTTAGCAGAGCTAAGAATGTTATCTATAGTCAAGACTGGAAATAATACACAGAAGAGAATTTCAAAGCTACAGAATGCTAGCATGGCAGTCAGGTCACAACCAGCCAAGACAAAATTCTCTATTTATCTGCACAACTATCATTGAATAAGAGGTAATGAACTAAATGTCTAAGGAAACCATCCTGGAACAACTAAGTATTGTATCAACATCATAACAAATTTTTTTTCTGCATGAATTCATAGGGCAGACTTCCAACTCTTTTTACCTCAAAGCATCATGACAGCAGGAAACTGTGTCCTAAAGTCTCTAACAAATTAATCTGCTTTAACACAGTGGCCACGGCTAGATGAAACAGCTTAACAACTGTTTCATCTAGCATAACCAACACTAGATGGAGATGAAAATCAAATGTCATGTAATTCTCTCATGGATTATTTACAGTACTTTCTACAAATTTTGCTTTACCGAATCTACATCCTAAAACAAGTGAACCTGGATTCTTGCTCTCCTTTGCATGCATGAAGGATCTTGAATACATAACTAAAATGAAAACATTACTTTAAAGGTGCCATTTAAAGTGCCTTTTATCAAGTCCACATCACTTTCAAAGAAAATCTTTCCTTACCACAAAAGCACTAACTTTTAGATTCTTACATATACAGACAGAATATGCATAAAGACTACTTACAAGATCTGCTAAAGAAGACAGAGGTAACAATTACAACCTGGGAGCTGACTGCTCAGATACCGTCCCTGTGAAGTTGTGGTTTTGCAGTTTTTAACATCTCTCCTGCAAACAGCTCAGACACTTTGATTAGCAATTACATTTTCAGATAACACTGAACTCCTTTTGAAGGTACAGACACATACTGTAAGTTTTAACAACACAGAGATTTGTCTCCACTTGTGTGCCCAGTCAAGCAAAAATAGCTCTGCTTATTGAACAAGTCACACCACCCTGTTAGGACAGCAAACATGCTTACAGAGCAATTCTGCACATTTTTACAAAGGTGTTGATCTTCCCTGGTGTGCACTACTACTAAATTCTTAAGTAAATTCTTACAAGACTTTTAGGCAACTCTTAACATCCTTAGATATGATTAATAATACTTCAGCTATTACAAACCCATCTTCCCAAGTCTGTGTTGAAATAAACTGTGTGATCTACCTTTAGACTTTTAAGTAAGTTTCTTTAGGCTTTAAAAACAGCATTTCTATTTGCAGCAACAGTTTTATTTCCTGGCCTTAATTCCTGACCTTAGCTTTAGATAATAAAAATTGTTTGGATTTACCTCAGCTGCAGTAATACACGACCATTTTATAATCAATGTTCATATATATGGTGTCTCCTGAACAGTGAATCACAGACTCTGAAATACATCACCACTTCTGTTCCAGAGGAACAATTCCAGTCACTACCAAAAATCAGGAAGTTTGATCTTGCAAATAAAATTAACAATAACATTACATTGCAAAAGTTTTGTTGTATATAAATAAACCGAACAAGACAATCTTACTGTTAGGCAGTATCGAAATGTAGGGGTCTAAATAAATTTTAGGTTTTTTTCTTCCCAAATATCAGATCTAGAATGACAATAAAGTTCTTTATGCTCATAACAAGTGAAACTTAAAAGTGTAACAGGTGAAAGGCACTGAAGACATCTGTAACTAGTATTTTCTGATTCTGTACCAATAATGCCACCTACTGGCATGACAGAAAATTCAAATTTCATAGGGAATTAAACAACTGATTCAAGATCTCTAATTCAATATGACATTTAATACCATTAGCTATCTTTTCTCTTGCACTCATCTGAAGCAGATTAATTTCCTTCACTGAGATTTCTTCACAAGCAAGGTGCAAGATTAGATAAGTCCTAATCAAGACTTCTGCATCAACACTAATCTGTATATAGCAAGGACCGGAACATAGGCATTTTCTTCAGGATGCAGCCTCCCAGAAGAGCAAAATTCATAAGTCTCTAAAATTCATTGGCAAATAGCTTTTAGAAAGCACAGACTTGTGAGGAATTCAGCACTGATTAAAAATTATTTCCAGTCTTTCCATCCTTCTAATCAATATATGCATTTCCTAATGCTCAAAATGAATTATCATTATGATTATCACTCAAAGCCAATCTACTTGGTGAAAATTAGCAATTTCAGGTTTAAGCAATTAGCCAGGTGGATATCAAAATGAAGTCAGGAACTAAATCCCAGAATGGAAACAAACTGAAAAAATAATTAGAATATCCAAATGAGATTATTCTTCCCTTGTAACCAAAGTATGCAAGAAGCAAACTGCTGCTTTGAAATTTTAGTCCACAATTAAACTGCTCTCTTATTCTGTCTTTGATGAAGCAATTTAGAATAGAGTATTATCAGTAGGAAGGGACCTACAGTGATAATCTACCCCAAGTCCCTGACCACGTCAAGGCTCACCAAAAGTTAAAGCACACTTTTAACAGCATTGTCTGAATGCCTCTTAAAACACTGACAGGCTTGGGGCACTGAGCACCTCTCCAACAAGCCTGTTGCAGGGTTTGACCATCCTCTCAGTAAGAAATGCTTTCTTGTGTCCAGTCTAAATAATTTCTGCTGCAGCTTTGAACCTTTCCCATATGTCCTATGACTGGATTCCAAGGAGAAGAGATCAGCATCTTCTTTCTATTTTGCCTCCTCAGGAAGTTGTAAAGAGCAATAGGGCTGTCCCTCAGTCTCTTTCCTCCAAACTAGACAAGAGGACTCTGGGCTATTCCTCAGAGGACATGCCTTACAGACCTTTAACCAGCTTTGTTACTCCCTCCTCTGGATGCATTCAAGGACCTTCACCTCCTTCTTAAACTGTAAGGCCCTAACCTGCACACCGTACTCAAGACTGAGGCCTCACCGAATACAACGGGACAATCACCTCTTCAGCCAGCTTGCTATGCTGTTTGATGCACCTCCAAATGCAGTTTGCCCTCCTGGCTGCCAGAGCACACCGTTGACTCACACTGAATCTGCTTGGCAACCAGCAGATACTTTTAATTATTGACAGAAAAGGAATACAAACCACAATTTGGGTGCTATTACTTTTTTGTTGTTGTTGTTTTTTGTTTTGTTTTTCCACCAGACCTTTGAAATAGTCAGCAATGTTCCATCGAGTTATAATTTCAGGGTTTAGTGGGATTAATTTAGGCACAATTTCTACAAAACCCGTTCCTGAACACAGAGGAACAAGCAAAGGAAGAAGCCGTATGTCACGATGGTCCCAATACTTGAGATTTTAGAGGGGAAAAACACCCACACAATTGGATGTTTTAAAATGAGACAAGAAAACCTACAACTACTTTAAATGAGATTTTGTATTCCAACAATTGAAGTTGACAGTAAATAAAACAGCACAGGGCAAGCAGCAGATACAAACTCAAGAGTCTTAGACTGAGAGGACTCCTGGATATACAGTTACTGTTTGATGCACAAGTTAACTCAGTAGCAGTCACTAGCAAAGTTATTGCATCTGGCACTGCTCAAGATTTCCTGAAACAATCTCCCTTCTCAGGCATTCTGCACATTACATCGCCACTCCTCACCTGAACAGGGTTATAGCAGAAAAATACCTTCCCGATTACCACGTACGACAAACCTTTCATACCTACATTTGTACCACATCAAACCACCACAGAATAAATCTGGGAATCTGTGCCACTTAAACCTTACCAGACCACAAACAACTTAGACAGAGCTGCACTAGGACATGACTGCCATAACTCACATCATTCCAATGGCAGCCAAACCAACAGACAGCACAATCTCAAACAGCAAGAAAAGAAAAAGAAAAATCCCCACATGATGATGGGGATTTTTAAATGATGTCCATTAGAGATAGGAAGATTCCTTCCTGAACCTCTTCAATCCATACTCAGAACTACTGCAGATAGCTTCCCAGAGGGCAGCAGAAATATTACTCTGTGTTTTTTATCTATTGCTGTGGACCGAATCCTCTGCATTGTGAAACTAAAAGAAATTTTGTGTAAACTTAGCAAGAAAGTAGGACTATAATTTTTGATATAATGGCATGTAACACAACTGGCTACTTTTAGAAAGCATATAGTACTTCTGTGCACAGCAGTTACATTTAAAATTCTAACCTTTCTAGGGGGGGGACTATACAGCCCCCCCTAGAAATTATTTTTAAAAGTGGCAACGGAAACTGAGTACTACTTTAGTGAATAAGTTCTGATACATATCTGGATACTTTACTGACAAAATACTTACTATTTTAAGCTCTGATTGAGATTACAGAGCCTGCATATAAAACACAGGCAAGCCAGAGACAAGAAATACGAAACTACTAAGTCAAGAGAAACAGTTGCTTCTTCTCAATATTAAGAATTAGTTGCTGCTTACAACTTTACAAAACTCCCCTAAAAGAAGATGAGAAAATTAACTGAGATTAGTTTAGTTTGCTTGCATTATAGATGATATACCCTGAGAACGGAGCTGGACTCTCAAACTGGAGGACTGTGATCTTAGAATAAAACTCTCTGATCACTTGAATTTATTTTAGAAATTCTACAAGCAATTAAATAACCTCTGGTTTGCACTGCTCTGCTTCCAGAGCTATATAATACTGGAAGATTCACATTTCGAGTTCTTGCTGTCTAGATTGCACTGCCTGTTTTGACTAGCTCTCCACTGACTGTAACAGTCTAGACACAGATGCCCTCATGGGTGTAAAATGTCCCTGCTATCTATCCTGACAAAAACATCAGTTTTACTGCCCACAGGGGTAGGGAGTATGTTAGAGCTGTTAAGGATCAGGTGTCTACCTGCACACTTTTTTTGTTCAGGGGTATGTAATTGTGCTCACAAATATACACCAGGGCCACTTAAAGAGGGTCAGTTACTCCTCTCTTAGTGCCTTCTCCGTAAGTAGATTACAGCCTCTTTTTGTAAAACAATCTCTTTTTTTTTTAGACAAGTGGATGTCAAAAAGAGAGCCTAGCAAACTTCCCAATAAAATACTTGATGTACCTAGAAAAACTGCTGGTGACAAAAATTACAAATTCTGCAGGCTGTAAAAACAAATGCTTGAACACCTTTCCGGAAATGGTATGTAAAAGGCTAGAGCAATAACACTAATGGAGTTCACCTGGACTGAACCACAGGTTAATCTGATGAGTACTACTCCAGTGCATAAAGTCAATAGATTTGTCAGCAGTGAGGTTTATCAGACAAGTAGGTGATTCTGTCCTAATAAATTTCACCCTACTTAGTACAATCTATCAAAGTACACCATCTGTCACACACAAGAATAAATCAAATTATCATAATTTGGAAGCAGTGACAAAACAAAATAGCCATTTCACTGAAGTCTACTGTGAGGTGCCCATGAATCAAACATGACACACAAAGAAATTACTTGACAAATGTACACATAGGGCTGATGCTTCTTTTAGAGGCACATACGCTACTCTGGTGACTCATACTCCAGTTGATGAAAGTAATCAAACAGTGGCGATAAGAAACATAGGGAGGACAGAGCTCATCTGATATGGATTCTAGGAAACAAATAGCTACAACTAAAGGCTACTAAGATATCTACTCTTTATAAATAAGAGTTGAACAAACATACTGGAGAAAACAAGTTGAAAAATGTCACCAGCAAAATGTACAAAGTGGCAAGAACATCTTTAACTAGAAATCAGAAAATAGTTCTGCTGTCTCACTATGGAAACAGACTTCCCAGAAGAACACAGGGAACAAAAAACTAATCTTCATGTACAGCATAATAATGGAATCATAGAATCCCAGAATCAACCAGGTTGGAAGAGACTTCCAAGATCATCCAGTCCAACCTATCACCCACTCCTATCCAATCAACTACACCATGGTCCTAAGTGTCATTCAGTCTTTTTTTGAACACCTCCAGAGACGGCGACTCCACTATCTCCCTAGGCAGCCCATTCCAATGGCAAATCACTTTCTCTGTGTCCCCTTGTTCTGCTGCTGGTTGCCTGGCAGAAGAGACTGACCTCAGGTAGTTGTAGACAGCAATAAGGTCACCCCTGAGTCTCCTCTTCTCCAGGCTAAACAACCCCAGCTCCCTCAGCCTCTCCTCATAGGGCTTGTGTTCCAGGCCTCACACCAGCTTCGTCACCCTTATCTGGATACATTTCAGTATCTCAACATCTTAGAATCATCTTATAGAAGAGGTTATACGACATAGCTGCCCAGAACTGCAGGTGACTGGAACTCAGTGGTGCATCTCACTTTTCCCCTGTACAATGCTAATTGCCAAGTGCAGTTCATAAGTCCTCAAATGCTTAGACACCCAGTTTTTGAGCTTAGATATCTAGTTTACAGCCTGTATTTTATTAAATTGCTTGATTACACTACATTACTGTAGACACACAGTTATTATCTGCAAATCCAAAACAGTTCTGTTCAAAATAATCTTTCAGATAGCCTTGCACTTGTATGAATTCACCATCACAAAAACAGTTGAAATCCACTTTAAACTTCCACACTCCTGTATTTTTTCCATTTGGAAAAACAGTGCCCTGTAAGATTTTAGACCATCCTTTATACTTGAACACAAGCTACACTAATGAGATGATAACAGATGGGATGACAAATCACCACTGAACTTCACACATAGTTCAAATACCATTATAAACCATTGAAAATATATAGTTTACTTGCTGATCATGTAAGATATTACTTAAGAAAAGCTTAAAAAACCCAAACTATGCTAAGAAGGCTGTTTAAAGTCAGTAATAACCACAACAACAGAAAGCCAAGCAATCTAGTCTTACTCAAAATTGTGTTCTTACCTTTTCCAGGACTTAGATTTTGGTCTATAAACACTTTAAGCTCTCCATTGGCTTCAATCAGTCCAGCCTGTTAAATAAAGTGACTTTTATTAGATTTACAAACACAGATAGCCTTTTATTGCTAGAGATGTAAGATACACAAAGGAGTGTCTGCTGTTACATTTTGTCACAGATCTATGGCACAGTATTTGACAAATTTGAATAACTTGATTTTATAAATACTTTATTCTTAAAAAGCAAGCAGAAAATCAGTCTAGACTTACTTTTCTATTTTCTGTCCCAACTAAGGTCTTACAGCATACATGCATTATTTTAACATATAGCTGGACATTCTTCTAATTAGAACCAGACATCTGTCACTACCCTGTTTTCTATGTACTCTGCCTACTACAGAAGTTGATGTTATAGCAAAAAGCAGCAGAAGTGGTGGGGAGCACCTTAAAGCCACTTTAATCAGAAAAAAAGGCATTGTAAAGAAGCATCTTGAGATTTCCATTATGCTTTTCAAAATCAGAATACAGAACTCTTAAATGAAAGAGCTATTGGATGGCATGTAAGTTTCCTTTGAGAAAGCTCTCAGTAGAAGTCATTAAATAAAATACTTTTTTGATAGAAAACTCTTAATACAATAATTCCTTGATATTTCCAGACAAAAGAGTTCTGGAAAAAAAAATTAACAGGAGACACAGACTTTAAATGTTTATAAAGAACAGCAGGAAAGTCAATGCTTGTACTTAACCATAGTTTAGCAAATGGCATTACAGAGGCTGAAAAGTCACTAGCTGCATTTTGTGCATAGGTAGTTTGCAGGCTACTGCCAATTTTCAAGAGACATTTAAGTGTTTTGCTGTCAGACAGCAGCAAATCCTTTCCTTCAAAAGTCTACCTGAAGAGCCCTACTGATTTGTCAGACGTTCAACAAACCAAGTGAGCCACTAGAGGATGCTGTGGTGCTGTTACTATCCAGGTGTATGACAGCAACAGCTTTCTAATCTCAGGAAAGACGGAGAACTTCACAGACGTTAAAGTGGGGTGGGGAAAAGAAAATCATAGAGCACTGAGGACAGGCTGGGAAGTGAGCAGGAGAGAAGGTCTGCTAAGGGAAGCGCAAAGAGAAATGCCCTGTAATGAAAGCAACGAGGAACTGGTGGCACAAAAGAAAACCTAAGTGAAGAGAGAACTGATGGGTACAATGAAGAACCTGTAGCAGTTCTGCCCTCTGTTCTCCTTAACTCCAAAATGACATTGTTTTAAAGAAACTCTAACAACTCACTGGTATACAAACACTGCCTGTGTTTGTGTAATAATGAGTTATTAGAATTTCTTGCCTAGAGCAGGGATTCATATAATCATACAGTAGTAGGGACTGGAAGGGATCTTAGGAGATCATCTAGTCCAACACCCTTGCCAAATCAGACCACCTAGGGAATGCATCCAGGTGGGTTTTCAAAGTCTCCAGAGGAGACACCGCAATCTCTCTTGGCAGTCTGTTCCAACACTCTGTCACCTTCAGTAAACAATTTTTTCATCAGGTTAAGGTGGAACCTCCTGTGTTCCAATTTCCTATGAAGGGGCACCACTGAAAAGATACTGGTTCCTTCTTCTTGACACTCACCCTTCAGATATTTATGAACACTAATAATATATTCAAAGGTCAGCTTGAACAAATGACAGTTCTACTGCCCTATTAACAGGCACCAGTGTTTGTTACAGGTCTAACTCCTCACCACACTTAGAAGTCAGCAAGGCAACATAATTTATCAGACATTTTCAAAGAAAGAAGGTATAGCCATCAACATATAATCAGTATCACATGAAGGAGTTACTAGAAAAACGTTCTACAGTAATAGGACAATCTGGAACAGTGGAACCCAACGTGTTACACAAAGACAAATTTTTGGTGTTACATTATACTCCCATTCTACCTCAATTTCACAACAAGAGTGTTTAACCACAGGAAGTGTAAGCTCATTATTTCTCCAAATGTTCAGTTTCTCTTTAACAGGAGAAAGAGAAGGTTTATAATCAAGGATTCCTGCAAATTCTCTTTTCCATGTGAATCAGAAAGACACAAATGAGACTGGAAAGGCAGTTAGTATCTTGAGTTTGTAATCAGAGGACCACCAAGAAAACAGCTGTTTTAATCTGTAATGTCTTATATTTTAGAAGTACAATAATTTAATAATTTTATTTAAATCAATTAATCAGATTAATATGTAAAAGCAGATTTGCATTGAGTTCACCTGTCAGTTATTTTTCATTTCCAATACAGTAATTTCTATTACTTCATTTTACCCTTAAGTATTCAACCAACTACCACAGTAATAAATAAACTCATTAATTTCAAGTTTTATTCTACATAATTAAAATTTACAGTGACAAATATTATCCAAAACAACATGTAACTCCAAAAACCACAATCTAATCTAGCAGGGTTAGGTTAGTGCTATATGCCCTTAACCATGCTTTTGTGTGACTCAAATTACCTAAATCACTGACAAACTGGAGAACACCTGGGAAAAACACTGCATTTAATCAGTAAGAGAACAGAATGTGGGAAAAATCAGAGAACAAGCACCCCTCCCTCCAGAATCACCACACTGATGTACCGCAGATAAATTTCCACCACCTTTAGATATAAGTGTCTTACTAAAGGTTCCAATCTAGCAGTTAAAATGGCTGGTATATACTCAACTCATTCTTAAGAGTATGCCTAGGAAAAACTCCAAGAAAACTACTTGGAAAGAACACTACGAAATCCCACAGCAACCAGCAACCCTAGCCGCCTTTATTCATAATGAAAACTAATCTCTAGTGAAAATTCTGTTACCTCACCTTCAGTATACTCTTCACACTTCTGAATACATTACTGAATTCTACAGTTATAAATATTTACTGCTACTTTTGAGTCTCCTTAGTCAGTTACAAGCTTTTGATGAGAGAAAATTTAAAAGACAAGCTTTCACATTTATTCTAAAATTGAAATACTATCAAAAAAACCAAAGACTTCTGTGTGTATTCTAAAGAAATTCCCACTATTTTGCAAGGAGAGATCAGGATTACTCCTCCATAACCTACCTAGTATAGTGCAGCACTGAAAAGGAATAAAGTAGAGGAAAATGTGACCAGTAACACCAATTAGTTATATCATAGGCACAGATTCACAAAATAAATAAACCCCACCCAAATCAAACAAAAATGAAAGCAAATTAAAAAAAAAATGAAAAAACACATCAGCAAGAAATACCTGATTTTCTCCAACAGAAAAGAAATATGGGTAAAGACCACTGGACAAATTAGTAAATATGGTAATTTTAACTGTGGAAGCTGTGTTGGAGTTGAGACTCCAGCCATCAACTAGGCTTTGTCTCATCACATCACTCAGGATTCCTAAGGAAAAGAAATCAACTAATGGCTAAACATATAAAAAATTCAGCTCCGGACTGCTATGAGATCATCGGCAGTGATACGGACTAGGAAGTCTATTTTTGTTTTGTTTACAAGTAAAAGCTAAGAAGCATTAAAAGTGCCCTCAAGCCTGAAAATCAGTAAACTGGGAAATATCTTTTTTGTCAGGATTAAAGTTAATCTGAAACAAAATTTGCTAAAAATGCAGATAATTTCACTTAGTGCTGATAATAAAAATATCCTCTAGTGCACACAATCGCAGAATAATTTAATCTCTTACAAACTAGTATTTGTGGTCTCTGGAGCAATGCACATTTCTTCCACAGCTTTTCAGACCTGCAACTCAATTTCTTCATAAAAACTGGAATAAAATTATTCACTAAACCTTTAAACTAAATAGAAACTACATAGGCTGAATTTGGACTGAAAGACAAAGATTCAAGAAGTTTTGACTACAGTGAGGGTGAGCCAAGTTTTACAAGAAAGGTTTAAACAAAGAGGAAAGGTCCTCCTCATCACTGTCAGGTGAGTAAACATGCTTTTGTGCCAAAGAAATTTATTTTCCATCTTTCCCATTTTAAATATAATTCCCAAAAAAGTGCAAAAATAACATAAAGGTAGAGGTAAAGACAAACCAAAATACCTGCCAGAAGGTTTTTCTCAGAATAGATTTTTTCAGTTGCTAACAGCAAATTAAGCCCACAAGATTGAGGCACAGGACTGCATTTGACAACACAAGAAATGTGGGCACCAAATATACAATGGTTAAAGAATGGAAACTGGAATGGGGCAGGCAGGAAAACAGACAATTTTGGGACTAGCTGAGAAAGAAACAGAAAGTGAACTAGAAAATTAGATGGAAGATGGCAGGTGAGGTAGAGAAATTGAGAGTCCTTGAGAAAGTACAGGCAACAGAACTGATGAGAATATATGACAGCTTTAACAGAACAAGATCAGATCCTGTGAGAAGAACACAGGAATTGAGAAGACAATCTATTCTTAATTACCCTTTCAGTTGTAGATAAGTTGGAACTCACTGAAAAGTTCAAAATACATAAGGAAAGAAGTAGTAACAGCAGAAGCAGAAAATGGAAAAAATGGGAAGGAAAAGTATTCCCATTAGAGTACATTTTCTCCCAGCGCTTGTCAAACATATCAGGAGGATGCCTCTCCTGTCTACACATCTTGGGCAAACTGCATCCACCTCGATTCATATAGAATGGCGATCCCTAGACATCTTACTGTTTAAGAGTAGGCAAGAAATGTAAAGGCCACGTGTCAGTGTAAACACCATGCGGCTTTACTATGTGCCACTTGACTGACAACGTAGAGGCTTCTTTGCCTTATTTTAGTATCAAGAAGCAACAACCAACACTGGAAAATGAGCAAACCTATTAAGTGGAAAAAAGCTTACACTCAGAAATATTGCTGCTTAAGAAACATTAATTCTTCTTTCATCTCTATCCATATGCGAACGTCATCTGCAACAAGATGACATTATTTTTCCTACTGGATTCTCTTCTCATTCAGGTACCAGAACAAACACGCTTTGAGAATGAATCATCACATAATTGAAGGATAAGATTTTTATGGAACATCCAACTTAATTTTTAGTAAAAATTAAACGTCATTAAGATAGGAGGCAGAGTACTGCAATTAATTAAAGAAAGATTTTAAATTTAAAACATCTGCATTTCATTTTGCAAATGGAGTCAATGAGAACTATTTCTTACTGTAAAATGTAATCTAAAAGAACTTCTGAACTCAAGCTGTAGGAGTCTGATCTTGCAAAATTTTCAGATGCGTCCTTTTACTGTGTCTCAGTAGCCGCCTTCAAGAGATCATATCACACCCTCAGTTCATGGCAGCATCTTCAACATTAATGTGTCTGTCAATCACTCTACGAGGTAAACCACAGAAATGGCAGAAATAGGTGTGCAAGAAATGTGTGGACATAGCACTTCAGATTTAACAGCCATGGTGGTCTTAGATTGATGGAAAAGACTCAATCTTAGAGGTCCCTTCCAACTGAAACAATTCTATGATTCTATTCCTCAAGTTTTCAAAAAAGTATACTTTAATTATTAGCACCTTAACTAGCAAGGCATCGTCAAAGCACTAACTATTAAAGATCTGGACTATGCAAAATTATGAAGGTAAAAACTAAATGCAGGTTGGTTAAGCATGGTCAATCTTTGGTCCAAACACAGGCTCCACTTATACTGCACTGAAGTTGGACACCAAGTATACACAGAATGACACCTGATGCCTCCTTATTGCAGACTATGTCAAGATCATTACCTTTCTTGGCTGCTCTTTCTGAATAGAGCAAAGCACCTAGAACCCACCAGAAATTAAATGAAAAATTCGTTTTGAAGCTGAGTCAACTGTGGTCCAGTCTAAACAATCATGCAGATAAAAAACACCACAGGAGTTAAAAATCATTATACTCTATTGTTTCTTATAGTCATTCAATTGCCCAAGTGAAACAATCCCTGCAAAACTTAAAAGGCTGCCACCTCCAAAACTAATTGCAAAGCTGTAAGAACAAAGCAAAATTTAGCATAAAATTCTTAGTGTGAATATCACCAAATCACTGCTTTGCCACTTCTGCTACATAAACTAATTAGAAAATAAAATCATTGTTTGTGTCCTCCTAGACTAAATACTTATATACAGAGAGGGACCAACAACAGCCACTTACACAAACTATCTTCTGGTGCTATTCTAGCTTTGACCTTAACAGACTTGTTTTTACAGCCAAATCAAATCTTCACAGCTGTTTGTTCAACAGCATCTGAGCCGGAGCTGAAATCGACAAGTAATGTTAAACAGGACTCATTCTGAAACCGTTTGCCTCATCAACCTTCTTATCAGTGTATTGTAAGGCTACAGTGGCCCTCAAGCAAGTCTGTGTAACTATTAATGCAATACTGGGACACTTAGCAAATTTAATGTAATGCAACATAAGACAAGTAGCCATCAGTGGGTTTGGGATATGGACCACCATTAACCTTTAAAATCAAGTTGTCCACTATCAGTCTGAGAACCACTTCAACACAGTTAATGTTTAGCAAATACTGGCCCATTTTTCCTCCCACTTCTAATTAGCCACAATAAATCTCAATTAAATGATATTCAGGCAAGCAAATAGGAACACTGAAATAAGTGATCCCTAGTGTAACTTAACTTTCAAAAGCTGCATTTTTGTTTAGCATATTAAGTTGTCAGCACAGTGTATTTACTAAATAGGACCACAAATATAGAAAGCCAATGCTGTTGAATGATACAGTAAGTTTAACACTTAGAGGCTACAAGAAGATGTTTTACTTAAACTTCCAAGTAGCTATTTTCTGACATAAATACAAACATATACATATTATATAAAATGTATTAAAAAAGGAAACTGTTATTGTATATTTGCAATAGAAAAATGAGAGCTTAAAGATAACTTCTGCTTTCTTCTAAAAGACATATTTTAAAAAAAATTAACATTTGAAGTCCCAGACCAAAATGCCTTCATAGAAGAGCTAATTTCATATTATTTGATCTTCAGTTAGCAATCTTCTGAACATGTTAGAGCTCATTAAAGGCAAACACAAATAGATCAAGCTACTGAGAAGTCACTGAAGTAAAATGGTATCAAAAGGTGCATGAACCACCTGAGATCTACTAAAGACTTAACTTCTCTAGTCTGCCTCACTGAAATTCCCAGTATGTAACCAAAAATAAACATAAAAGGAGAAACACACACTGGTGTTTTAAGAAAAGTATGAAAAGTGTTTTGATGACTTCCCAATACTTTCTAGGCATTGAAAGTGCATCATGTAAAAAAGATCAAAATGCATAATTTCCTATCTCTACTAGGTGCTTTTTTCTTTAATCCATCCCAAATATAACTTTTCCAGATGACAGACTTGCTCAAAGATTGCTGTAGAAGCACTATATGGAAGCTATTAGAAAGTACAACCTTTGTGCTGTGCTTCTGTGTATTTTACCAGAA
The DNA here is from genome assembly GCA_013400475.1 of Tricholaema leucomelas. Taxonomy (NCBI): domain Eukaryota; kingdom Metazoa; phylum Chordata; class Aves; order Piciformes; family Lybiidae; genus Tricholaema lacrymosa; species Tricholaema leucomelas. The sequence goes on along the minus strand of WAAF01010202.1, from coordinate 568,010 downwards.
CAAATCTACTTCTTTCCCCAAATTTAGCAGAAATACTAACCCATCCAGTAAAGTTGTGTAAAGACATTAGTTTGTTGCAGGGGGTCTTTAATATTATTTGAGCAAATTATTTATTCACACTGTACAATAAATTGGATTAGATATGTGTTCTGAGTACTCAATTAAAATAAACCATCAACGTTAATCTCTATATCCCTAGATCTCTTAAACTGTAATGTTAGATCAGGTGCTGAACTTTGTGCAGGCAGAACTTCTTACAGTGACCTCAGATCTATACACATTCACAGAGCTTCCTCTCAGATACAAAGGCCACAATTACTACTTGATGAGATAAATCAAAGTACCATGAAATACTGAAGAGACACAGTAAGTTTCATGCAAATTGGGGATTAAAAGCCCCCAAAGTAATTTAAGCAAAAGATGACAATATAAATAGACAGATTAAAAAAAAATCACATTAAAATATTTTAAAATCTAATTATAGAACAAGTGATTTCAAAGGCAATGGCACCGCTGGCAACCTACAAAATGGTAAAATGCATGAGCGTCCCAGATAAAACAGTTCAACAAAGAAATTTTAGACTAAGAAAGGATGCCATCCAGAAGGGCCTGGACAGGCTGGAGAGGCAGGCCCAGGACAACCTCATGACATTCAACAAGGCCAAGTGTAAGGTCCTGCACCTGAGTCGGCGCAATCCCAAGCACAAATACAGGCTGGGTGGTGAATGGCTGAGAGCAGCCCTGAGGAAAACGACCTGGGTCTTGGTCGATGAAAAGCTCAACATGAACCAGCAGTGTGTGCGTGCAGCTCAGACAGCAACTGTGTCCCGGGCTGCATCAAGAGAAGCATGGCCAGCAGGGCAAGGGAGGAGATTCTCTCCTTTTACTCTGCTCTCATCAGACCCCACCTGGAGGACTGTGTGCAGTTCTGGAGCCCCCAGCACAAGAAGGACATAGAATGTTGGAGTGAGTCCAGAGGAGGGCCACAAAGATGATCAGAGGGCTGGAGCACCTCTCCTTTGAGGACAGGCTATGAGAGTTGGGGCTCCTTGCTTGGAGAAGAGAAGGCGTTAGGAAGACCTTATAGTAGCCTTCCAGTATCTGAAGGGGGCCTACAGGAGGGCTGGGGAGGGACTATTTGCAAGGTCTTGTAATGACAGGATGAGGGGTAATGAGTTTAAACTGGCAGAGGGGAGATTTAAACTAGATGTTAGGAAGTTCTTTACAGTGAGCGTGGTGAAACAATGAAACGGGTTGTCCAGGGAGGCTGTGGATTCTCCATCCCTAGAGGTGATCAAGGCTAGGTTAGATCAGAAGGAATCTTACTGCTTTTGTCTAGCCCATCTCCTCAGTACTCGCTGTAAGACTATGCATTTGACTATGCCCTCAAACAAAACCAGTTCCTGCAAGTGACTCCTGCATCTTCTCCTCTGTTTAACGGTGGGTCTTAAGAGTCAAAATCTTTCTCTTCATGGTTGGTTAAGAGGTCTCCACAGCTTATTTGCAACTTATTTATAACTGAGAGAAGAAACAGGGTCACACCACAAGCTGGATCTTCAGCTACAGTTCCAAAACTGTTAGTGTTGGAAGGTGTGTTAAGCAGCAATAATAAAAGTATTTATCATCTGCGTTTACAAGTAATTCTCAATATATAGCTGAATATAGAAACAGCCAGCAAGTAGGTTTTATGCCGAGAGATAGAAAACAAAAGATGAAGTTACCAAATTTACCTTATTGCTACACTGACTCCTGTTCCTTCTTCAGATGCTGCATTCTGCCTAGTTTTAAGCATGCCAAGGATAGACAAGTCACTCTTTCACCTAGGGAACTGCACATCCCACCAAACTATTAATCCCATGAATCCGGCAAGCAGCACAAGACAGCATAGGACTTTGGTGTGTACATTCGGCTCTTCCATATCCTGCCTGGAAGGTGCCACATTTGTAAACAGTGAAAGAGTTTACAGTAGACTCAACAAAGTCTTAGAGAATGACAGATTAACTAGAAACAGGAATACTGGCTAAACTGGAGTTTCTGGAGACTGTCTGCATGCAATGATTACCTGTGTTTCAGACCAAGAAACTCCCCATACAGTAAAGATGTGCGTGTCAAACTGTACCCAACTCACTGATCTCAATTTGTCACTTTGCCTCTTCCAAGCAATAAAATGATTTCATTACTAAGGTACACAAGACCTTAGGATGCTGCAGTTGGTGTTCCCTCATCCACACAACTCTGGTTTTTCACTGTTTCTTTAGTCTTTCTAGTAACCAACCATGGTACTCCATGGCCAATCTGCCTGTTAGAATTCCTTCTCAGCTCCACACGGTGCTCATTTACATAAAACCAAAAATGGCTACACTCATTACCATTACCACATTATACTGCAAAATGAGTTTGCTCCTTTTTCCCCCCTGTGCATTCACCTTTTATACAACAGTTTAAAAACAAACAGACACATGTTGATATCTCAACTTCACAAGCCAGTATTTCTTTTTTCATTATTATTTTTCAACTTATCCAGCGGTAACACTGCTTGTGATTATGCTCTTAAACTCCACCTGCAGGCTCTTATTTAAGCTGTTACATATGAACATTTTTGGTTTTCCCTCATCTCATAGCTTCCTGACCACTGCCAGGGAAAGCAAACTATTTTTGAAAAATAAATAAATAACATTTTAAAAATTGATGCTTTGTTGCTTATTTTCTCTCTTCATTGCACATTTGAAAACTATCTGAGGCATATATTTTAAAATAATATTTAACAGAATTTAGACTTGGGTCAAATAGCTCATAAGCATCATCTTGCCAGCTTGTCAGTACTTTTGTAATTATTTAATCCCTTATAAAAACATTTCCTTGTGTTTGCTGATATTCTCAATCATACGCTTCAAGTGTTCAATTCTTCAGTAAACTCTCATTTTGCAAACTTTTGAAAGTATTTCACTTTTTGCACAGTTGTTTTTTTTCAAATCAACGTTTTTATAAGGTGGTGTCAGAAGAGCTGGAAGCAAGTAACAAAAGAAGAAAAGTGCTCCCCAGTGACAGGAGGGAGGGGTTCAGTAGGAGTATGTGGCACCTTGGCTCCACACCTTCCTCTTCCGCAGGGCTGCCTGCTTCACTGCCACCAGAGCAAGCGCTGGCTCCAGCAGCGCCAGATAAGAGTGGGACACACACTGAGTCTGCATTCCCAGGCTACAGCACACTGAAGCGTGCTTGGCAAAATAAATGCCACCTGAAGCCCAGATTCAACACCGTAGCAGCACGGCCCTTACCACAGTTTAGCCATCTCAACTCTGCTGAGAAAAAGGGAAGGAAAGGGTGGGAGCATTCATCAACTATGCCATCTTCTTGCTTGATAGGTGACACGGCAGAACCGCAAACCGTTAATCATAGGAATATCTCCATGTCAGAATGCTTAAATTTATAGCAGTGCAGGTCTTCATAGACTCATCCTCCTGACCATTATTCACTATGAAAAGATCCTGGATTTTGGACAAAATATATGGGAATAATTCTCCCTCCTTTCTGAAAAGCTAAAAAGCATTAACCTCACTATTTTTTAATACTATCAACTCTAACAGGGCCTGTAACCAGACATGGAAATTTATTATTTCCCAGTATTCACTACGCATTTTAGACATCATGTAATGGTGGGTATGTAACAGTCTGCAAAGGTAAGTAGTTCATCTTTCTTCCCTAAGGCAGGATTATGTACGTGTAGAGGTTTTTAAGAACAGGTTAGACAATCCTTTGATTAAGATTTCATACCCTTTCCAGCTACTCCGCTCCACTGCTCAAGTACACTTAAAATTTTCCCTAAAACCTGATCTAGACTTTTGGTTTTCCAAATTCAATTACTAATTATTGTAATAAAGATAGTGGAAGCAGTTTACTTCCCTGTCTATAGTATCTTCTTACTATGTATGTTATTCTTCCTTTAATTACTCTTTTTTTCTAGAATAAGGTACTAAATATTACGTTGTTTCTTAAATGCCTTATTCTCATTTTGCTCCCCTAGACCTTCCAGGCTATTCATCTGTGTTTCCAGGTGCTAGTACTTCTTTACCACTATTAAACAAATATACTTTAGTATATCAATTAGTTTGAACTGCTTCAATTTCACCTCCTAGTCTAACATTCCTCTTTCATTTTCTTCCCACTTATACAGGCTCTCATTCCCTGAACTCAGCTATCTGTAACGTACTTGGCCACTCTTATCTCTTCCAGGCAAGTTTAGAGTGACTATGTATTTCTGGTTGTTTCTCTGCGCATTAAGGCAGTTGTCAGTTGTTTCTGAGCTACAAAGATTCTCTAAAAGATCAATTTGGTAAATCAAGCCCTACTTCATGGAAATTCCTGCCATTTGAAAGCTAACAATTCCTCATTACGTTGTAACCCACCGCTGAAGAATTTGCTTTGTATCACTTTTCCTCAGCTTGGATGCTGAAGGGTTTTGGGTTTAAGAAGAAAGGGATTCTAATTTGTATTAGCTTATGTAATTTTTAATTAAAAAAATGTGAAATCCGCATCAATTACATCTTAATGGCAGAACCTGGTTACTTTTTTACTTTTATTAAGAATACTGGATGGGTTAAAGCACAAGTATGGTTCAAGTCATAGACCACAGAATCAAAGCCACTAACCTTAACACCAATGATAACAGAAGTCTACAATGTAAGCCCCCAAGTTTGTTTTTACTAATATTAACTAGCGTCTTTCGGTAGACAGAGACAAATAATGATCACGTAAGTAGATTGAACCATCTTTGCTCATTCAAATATATGCGTCCTTGAACACAAAAAAGGCAATGCCAATGAACGATAGTAGTCAATGACAATCCAGTTATCTGGACAGTGTGGGACACAGTAATTTTAATACTATTCAAAACCAAGTTGTCTTGATATTCAGTATGAACACACATAGAGTGTTCAATATGAATGCACATAATGTCAACAGCCTAAGTGCTTTCATGACCATAGTGAATTCTAAAGAGTAATTACTCTGCAAAAAAAACGGCTACAGATCTGAAGGTGGTTTATGCTGTTGGTTCTACAGGAAAAAACACAGCCTAGGCTTGATGTACAATGTAGATAAGTTTCATATATTCACTAATGCCAGCTATAATAAAGTATGACCTTATTTGGTTTTGTTAACAAAACAAAAAATATTCTATGACCTATGGTTTCATGTATTATGTGCTACAAATATACTTACATCTTTTGCCATGTTATCCAAGACTAAAAACCAGTCCTCTTAAAATCTTGACGAATGCAGGGCACAGAGACAATGATGCTATTTTCTAGAAAGCAAGAAAAGTCAGCATCAGCTATAAAAATCAAAGGAGGGAAAATTCTTACAATTATTGAGTACCAACAAACACAATTTAGCATTTTAAACACCGTTTTTTCAAAAGTTCACTGCTATCACCCATTCATGTCTTAAGCTCCCACCTCAACTCTCCCATGTGGGAAACACTCCCTTTTCCGACAAGGGGGCGAGTCCTCCCCTGGCAGAAGCGCCCTTCCCCCAATACGTACCCGATCCCGGCGGGGCAGCCAGGCAGCCCTAGCTGCGCTGGTCTCTGTCCAGCTGCGCCCCTTGCAACACCAGAGAGCTGGACTCGGGCAGAAGCGGCGGGGGAAAAGATCACTCCTGTGGCCTTCTCCTCCCCACCCCCATTTCCAGTAGCAGGCACAAGTAGGCCCCAGGGGCCAGCTCCCCCCGAGGCCTTGCAACCCCCGTCTTCTCCTCCACGTCCTCGCAGGCGGACGGGCCGTGCTGCACCGAGAGGCAGAGACTGGCAATCGCCACACCGCCTTGGGCACCCAGTGCCCGCCCGCCACCCCCACCGCGCCCCCCGACCAGGGCCTCACCGCCCGGGCAAAGCCCTAAGCCCCGCGCCGCCTCTCCTCAGCAGCGAGGGGCCGCGCTAATCGCCTCAGAGGCGGCGGGGGCACGAGGAAGGGGGACGCGCCAGGCGGCACCGACGGCGGTGGGGGGAGGGGGCGACGGGTGGGGTAGAAGAGGTCTACCTCGTCCTCATCCTCATCTTCACCCCGCCGGCGGCAGCACCCCGCGGCGCCCCCTCCTCCCATCCCGCCTCCCGCCGCTCCGATGCTTCCCATCCTCCTGCCGGTGCAGGCCAGCCTAGGGCTCCCCGCACCTGAGCGGCCGAAGACAGAGAGAACCGGCTCCATCCCCCGCCGCCACCCCCAGACAGCGACCTGGAGCGCGGAGCGGCAGCACCCGCCGCCGCCGCGCTTGCTGCGGAGGCGCCCAACTGCACATGTGCGGCGGCGGCGCGCGCGGGCCTGGCGAGCCCGGCGGGAGGGGGCAGGGGAGGAGGGAGTCGGGAGGTGGGGGGGGAGGCGGCGGTAGACCAACTGCCTCAACGGCAGTTCTGGAGGGGTGGGGGCCGTCAAGGACCGCCCCCATCTCCGCTGCTTCGGGGAAGGGAGTGTGGGTGGGGAAGGGTCTCCCTTGGCGGGCTGTCACTTTCCAGCCCGCCTCTGCCCTCACCGGTCGCCAGCTTGGCGGGCTCCCGGACAGTCGCCCCCCGCGCCGGCCTGCCTCTCTCTCCCGCCCGCGCTTTCGCACACCTGCCTACCGGCGCTGCCCTGGCCCGCACCCTAACCGCTAAGGGGGTGCCCGTGGTGTGGTGGGGGATGAAGGGGTCGGCGGGGGTCGGGCAGGCACGATCGCAGTCCCTCTCCGAGCCCCGCGCACGACCCCGCCGCTCTGTCCTCCCTCGCTTTATTGTTTATTTCACACACCCCCCTCCTCCCTTTGGCAGGGAAAAAAAAATTGAAACTTACACTTTTGTGCGTCCCACCGGCGTGACGCTGCGCGCTGACGTCACGGGGGTGTAGCGTGCCTTGCACGGGCACACGCGGAGCGGCTAAGCCAACCGCCCGCCGCTTCACGGGCGGGGAGGAGCATGCGCGGCATTTTCGCGCCTTCTGACTCCCCGCCCTGCGCCGCTGGCGGCAAGCGCGCGGGAAGCATCGGCGCGAGAGTGCTCTTCGGACCTGGCCGCCGCTGGAGCACGTGGCCGCCGGGGCGCGCGGGCGGTGGGGCGCGAGCTGTTCCCCGCTGTGTACCGTGGCACGGGACTCCTTCGTGTCCTTACCGCTGCGGGGCGGGACCCGCGCCTCGGCACCCGCCGCCGCGGGGAAGTGAGAGGAAGGCTGCGCCGGGCTGCTTCGCTCTGTCTTTGCCGACCGGCCGAGGAGCAAGCTCAGGCCGCCCGTGCTGCTGAGCGGATTTGAGGGGAGGGGGGGCGGGACGGGATGGGCGATGCGGGTGTTTGCGCTGGCAGCCGGTGGGGCAGGGCACTGCGGTTAGTTACCACAACATCCTGAGGGTACTTCCTCATCACGTTTAGTCCTGCCGTTACTTGAGCATTCTTCACACTCATTTTTACTAAAATGAGCTTCTAGTAATCCAACTCAAAGTCTTCTGTCGGGCAACAAGTTAGGCCAGATCTACACCAAAGAATTGGCACTGGAGCTTTCAGACACCTCTAGACTGAAACATCTGTGTGCCCCATGTGCCACCTGAAACACTGCATGTCGTCTAGGGCTGTGTGATGTAATTACACAAGAATGATGTAAGTGTTGGCAAAAAGCTTAAAGCGTGTATAGTCTGGGCTATAAAGGCATAGCTGTGATGGTAGAAACTACAGCAAAGTGAAAAAACTCAAAAGCTGTGTCTACAGGAGTGGACAGAAAGCTGTTGAGGGGAGAAAGCTGCTTACATATCTGCATGTGGCGATACCAAATCTATGGGGTACAAGGCTGTTCATAACACCATGATCCAGGAGGGAGCTGGAAGTTCTTTTCTCCAAAATAATGCTGCTTCCTTATCATGCTAGGAATGGAAGACAACCAGCAGAGCACCTATATAGAGACAGCATGACAATCTAACATAGATAGCAAAGAAGATACATCTCATCAGTTGATGAGATTTATATTTAGCTACTTTTACACCTTAATTTTTTTCCCCCAAGATGTTAAGGAGTTGTGGATTACAATAATGATGAGACACTAGCTACTGTGGTTTTCTTGATAAGTACCAGGATTTTAAGTTTTTCTTTCCTGGCTACCCCCCTGCTTGCTGCTCTGGGGTTCCATGGCTGTTCACACAGTAGCCTGCTCTGATAATGGCTGTTACTACTCTACTCTTTCATTTTTCTTTAGTAAGCTTGATGGCAGTGGACATTAAAAAAAAATATGAAAATGTAACTGTTGATAAGTTTTCAGAAAGAAGAACTGTTACACACAAATAACATAAAGCCCCCTGAGCCAGCCGCAGAAAGCAAGCTTCCTAAAAAATAACATCTCCAGTTGATGGTGCTACTGTACATGCTCTCCAGGTAAGGTATACTCTCTGTGGGTTTAAACTGTCTATACATCTCAAATCCTTGACCACGTACACACATTTTTACATTAAAACGTGTAGAAAAAATTGTTCCACACTCCCAAGTACCATGAGCTCTTGTAGTCTTCAGGAATGCACCCTCAGCAGCATTATGTCTGTCCTGGGGTGAAGAAAGGACTACAAAAAAGCGATCGTACTAAAAAGATAGCATTACATGACTCTGCTAAGATAGGAAGTACTTCCTCTGCTGTTCTAAAGTTTTATTTTACCAAAAGAGACTAGCACCATTTGGAAAAAAAGGTCGAACAGAAACTCACCTTCTCTAGTACAAAGCAAAATTTTCACAGAATTTACAAATACAAAAGTAGAAGATAACTCGTTACCAGCTGTGATTTGTAGGGCCCAAGATACTCTACTGGTTTTTGGAATGGAGGCAAAAGAGAGAGTATGAACCTTATGCTGTTATTTGCTCTTGTAAACTACACAGCTTCTCTGTGAACATCAGAATTCATTGAATCTAGACAGTAAATGTGACTGAAGCCCACCTTTTTTAGTTACTCAGGTTCTTCTATTTGCACTTGTCATGAAATGTAACCTGCTGATGCTTCCTGGTAAGCCTCGTTTTGCCCTGAGCTTGAGAGAAGGCTGAACAAGCACAAATGAGAGGATGTCCTGGTATGCTAACATTTATTTTGACACATTACTAACTGTCTAATCATACCCACTCTCAGGTGTTTGTCTTTTTGTCTTTTAGCAGAGGCTTGTTCACAATCAATTTGAAATATTTGTAATAATGGAAAAACATTTGGGATTTCATCTCTACGCTTGCCTTTCTCAGGCATTTTAGCGTTTTAGGACTTCATGTTTGTAGCAGTGAAAGGTTATTCCAGTTCATAACTCTTCTGTAGGCTGCCTCCCCCTTTCAAGTGAGCTTGTAAAGAACATGTCGCAACTTCAAACAGCATCAGTGTGGCAGAACTGTGCAACAGTTCAAGAAGTCAACTAGTCTATATAGACAGAAAACTATAAAAGATGCCAGAGAACCTACATGCTTCAGAACTGGAAGCCATACCATCTTAAGAGAACAACCTGTGCAAGATTCTGGCTTAAATAAAGACCTAATACCAATTGACAAACTTGTCAGCATCTGGCCTCACTGGAAGGTAGCATCTCCCATTTCTCAAATTTCTGCTGTATTTTAGAAATGAAAAATGCAACTTGTATAACCCCCAAGGAGTTGCCATTTCCTGATCTAGATTTTGTCCCTCAAGGCTCTCAAGGATTGGTTATCTCTAGTCACACCATTGCCCAGTTTGTTTTTTGTCTCCAGCAGTCACATTTTCCTGGTCTTCTCTGTCCTTACTGTCAGTAAGCTTCTCCCATCCAGCAGTGGCAATTACCTAACAGTGGTAGTGGGAGAACCGAAGCAATCTGTGCACCTCCTGGGCTTCTAAAGGAATCTGTTAGAAGCCTGCCTTTTGTTTCCTTTAGGGTACGATGGACCACGCATCCCCCAGCCCTTAGGAAATCTTGCTGCTCTTCTCATTTGACTGCTTTTGTTGGCTTTCTTGCTGTCATCTTAATAGTAAATGTGTGGTCTGTGCTGCTTCTTATCAGATATTGCTGCTTCCCACAAGGATGTTAAGGCTGTTAGCATGGCTTGCCTCCTGTCACTAAGGGGTCCAGTTTCTTCCACCTTTGGCACTGCACACATGCTGGAGCACTGCCAAGCTTACTTGCAGAGCAGAACTACAGATTGCTTCCCTAGAAAAACCCCAGGAGTGCTTTTGTGGTTAGATTGTTCCTAGGTTCACTCCAACAGGCAGCAAGACCATGCTAGGTTTCTCACACCTTCCATCAAGCATCATCATACACCACTATTCTGTCATGCTAGGCACCCACACACACCTCTCGGCCTACAAAGCAGTTTTTCCTAAAACAAGTAAACTACAAGGTACTATGAGGCTGCTTTCTCCATCTTTTGAGGGATTACAGCAAACGTGAACTCTTAGAGCTTTTAAAAAGCTATGTACTCGTAGACTAGGACATCATCGTGACATTCCTTGAGTTGTCATATACCCGTATCAGTCACAATTGCAAGAACCTACCTCACAGCTCCCACTAGAGATCTTCCTACTGAGAAACTGAAGCAGCCTGCTCTATATAGGATGAGCCATGAGTAGGGTGGTTGTGGGTCTATATATGCTAATCTGAGCCTGGGAACAGGGTAATGACTAAGTACAAGCACAGCCCACACCACCAGCTTTTAAAGTGTTTTGGTTCCTTCACTCTTATAGGGAACAATGACCAAAGGTAGTAATTAAGGCATAATATGAAAGAACTCACATTTTCAAAGAGAAAGCCACACGAAACAAGCAACCAGTTACACCCACCTCCCCACCTACAAAACAAACCGAGAAAACCAACCCCAAACAGGTATGCTGAATCAGTTTCTACTCAAGCACAGAGCAGATCCTCCCTTCCCACTCCCTTAAGCTTTCTCAGCTTCACCACAGAAACATCCTCATCAAGAATTTGCTGCCCTGTATCAGCTTTTCTGTATTTAAATGGTGCTGATCCTTACATAAATGAATGAGAGAGACTCATTTCAGGGCTTCCATATCTCTTCTTTAATTTTATCTAATTGCCACAGAAAGAGAGTATTTCAGAGTAAAAGCATAAGGTTCCTGAAAAGCTACAATTCTATCTAAGTGGGCCAATTGTGACATATTCTCCCCATTTTTCATAGAGACATGACTGATCATTCAGGAATAACATCTGATATTTCTAAGCTAAGATCATACCATGAGACTACTCCTTTCTGACATGGAATTATGCAAGGAGCTATTATCTGCATTTTAAGAAACATTGATAGTATCTCAATATACATCCAGATTTTGGTGAGACGGTCTCGAACATTTGATTGTAAAGAAATTTATCATACATCTAGTAAGATTAGAAATTTGAACTTACATATAATATCCAATCAGGCAATCCAAGTCTGTGTCAACAAGGCACAGAACATTGATACTTAGATGAGGCTCCTACTTCTCTTTCCTCAGTTCTCCTAAAACCTTGCCAAGTCGTGACTGACTCAAACGTTATTTGGGAAAGAAGTGACAGAGATGAGGCAAGCAGTAAGGTATCTAGATACTTGCTTTCCTTCTTGGACATGGTACCAAAACCACTCTTCAACCAATTCCTTTAAAAGATAATCAGGAAAATATTTTCTATCTTTTAAGGGACACAAGTCATCAGTATTTTCTACTCCTCCAGATGGAATTTTCCAGAGAAGTACAACTAACCACAGCAATGCAATTAGACAAAAAGTTTACTCATCACAGCTGTAATACTTTGTATACCAGTTTCAAGGGCTAAGAGACCATAATGGAAACCACACAAAGGTGTCTACCATGGTCTGTCATAGATACATCTTTTCCCCCCAAAAGAACTACTGTAAACTACATGTGAAATAATTATCTTTCCAAACCAAAATGAGGCTTTCATGAGAGAAGTTTGTATTTAAAGCAGAAACTATGAGTCAGGTCAGTGGACAAAGTAAGATTCCTCTCCATAGTACAGCTATGAAGCAAATTACTTTAAGTGAGGCACCTGAATGGAGTAAAATGTCTGAGCTAGTAGATTGTTAAATGGTACCATAAAACTTCTTAATTACTTCTATATTTTGAATACAAAATAGTCAAATACACCAACAAACGAGTTTCAAGTTTATTCTCTGCAATAGATTCATTTAATTAAAAATGCATTTTATTTATAGCACAGATTTTTTTCCTCTATATTTGTCACTGTTTCTCAATAGCTTTTGAAACCATTCAAGAAGAGGTGGAGCCGCCATACATTCCTGCAACCTTTATGAAGCACCAGTGCCTGGAGAGAAAGCCCCAAATCCAGTGAGCAAGAACTCAAGTACAATGAACTCTATCCTGCCCTAAAAGTGCATACACACTCTAGACTAGTCCAAGCTGCATTTTGACAAGCCCAGCAGATGTCAGAGAAAACACAGGAGGAAACTGAGGCTACTATGGTAAACAAAAGACGTGTAAATGACATAAATCATTGTGACACAATCAGGATGGCTTTCATTTTAACTGGCAATTTAAACCTAAGTAACATGCATTTTTCTAACCATTTTGTGGGTATCAGAGCTATTTCAGATGATGGTATAATATCGACCTAATGTGTTAATAGATCTTTACTAGTATTGGGTTTAGCAGACAAACCTCAAAATTATTTCTAACTTGTTTGTCAGTTTGAGTAAGCTTTCTCTATGACACTTAAAGAATGGGCTTTTACAAGGCTTCTCTCACTACACATATTGTTTTAAAGAACAAGACACTTAATTGAAGGACACATTCAAAACACTGTGGGTTTTTCTAAACATCACAATATTTTAAAAAGACTAACAATGTAAATGCAACATGTAAAATCGTGGAGTTCCAAATAACCATCCAGTCTCTCATTTCTAGTTTTGTGCAAATCAATTTACTTAAAATAATTTCAAATCTGACATAGTGTCAAATAGCAACCAACTTCCAAAGTTACAGAAGTGATGTTTTTCACATCTGCTTGAAATTAGACTTTGCAGCTTGACAAAATTTGAACTTTAAACAAAGAAAAAAAATCCTGTAAACAATTGCCTGTATCAGCAGTTAGCAACAAGAATGGGTGACCACTGTCAGTCTTCAAATATAACTTAAGTTATGCCCTTTCTCACTGTCAACTTTTAGTCAAATATGTAAATAAATACAAAGGACTAACACAAACAGAAGTTATCACTATAAGAAAATACATTATATGCTGCAATTTGAGATACAATATCATACAGTATTGGCTGTATCATTTGGAGTATGTATCTGGCTGCTTAAACCAGTTTGATGCTGAACAGTTAAACCTTTGTGTGGAGGACTACACTGTTACTCACTGTTGGAAAGGTGTTTTGTATTTTATACTAGTATATTAAACTCCTAAATGTAAAAATGACTCAAGTCATTTAGTGAAAGAAGATACCATAGGCACCATAATATATATTTTTTTCCTCTTTTTAAACAAAATCTGGTGATATACCAGCATTAACAACATAGGGTGAAAATTAAAAGGCACATTTAGGCAAAGAAATAGCCAACACAGATCGCATAATGCTGTATTTAAAAAAAAATTAATTTACACTCTGAATTGAATAGCTCAGGAACAAATATTCTGGCATATTCTAATCTGTCAGTAAGAAAGTAAATTTTCTAGAAGGTGTGCAATTTAAACGATATCTTTTTTCAATGTTTCATTTTGTTTTACTTTTAAGGTCAGTATAAGGCTTATAACCAAGTGCACATCAAGAGGACTGACTACTCAAAACCTCCTGTTTTTTGAGTGCATAGAAATACAATATGCAATGAAGATACTCCTTGCAAGATGATGTATTGTATACATGCAAATCTTAATCAAGTACTTGAGCGTCTTTCAGGTCTGGGAACACATTTCATAATCGCAGCTCTCCACAGGGCAGGGGCAAGTAGAAGGCTTAGAGTAGTCACACTCAGAATAAGAAGATAGACCTGAAATTTGAAAGTAAAAGCCATTACTTCTCTTAGTTACACAGTACACTAAAATGTGACTAAAAGTTTGAGAAAATCCAGACACTTCTGGACAGTATTTTCAGACTTCACTCATCTAACCAAGCAACTGTGCACATTGCTACAAAATAAAACAAGTGCACATGCAAATTATCTAATTACCTGTTTACCTACTTTGAAGACACAATTACAAAGACAACATTATGAGCTTACAGAAAATTGATTATTTACATATTTTTCAAGAGGTCAATTTTGAAAGCTCATTGTGTGCTAAAGGTCAAAAAAACCCCAAACAAACTAAAGCAAACCACCCCAAACTGTTCTGGCTTAATAATGCAATGCCAACGTTCATTGTTCTTTTTATACATTGAAAAAAAGCAAACAAAAATCCCTCTAAGATATATTGCATATCTTGTGAGTAAAAGATCTTAACTACATGGTCTGAATGAGTCTTACAAAAGAGAAGCAGGAAGTAGTTTTGAGATCTCAAACAGAAGCATAGCTTTTCAAAACTATACAAATCTATACAGTAGACAGTGACGTGAGAACGTAAAACAAAGAAAAGCCCTCCAAGCACAGTGGATGGGCCTCTAAACTGGTTCTGTGATCATGTGTATCTTGCAATTCTGTACAAATATACAGTATTTATAACTCCTAATTATATGCAGGAGTGGACATGAAAATGAATCACCTTTACCTAGAGAAGTGAACACCATTGTGTAAGCTTTTCGCACATGCTTTGTTTGGAATTGGTTCCAGCATTATCCAGCCCACTTGGTCACACAATGAAGAGCTCTGAGTGCCAGCAAAGTATTTTTGTGAGCAGATAAAGAGGAGAAAGCAGCTAGCACTAGAAAATAAAGTCAGTTGTTCTATCTCTATATTCATAATTTACTTAATTTCACAAACCAGACTTCATCTTGAAAAAAAATAATGTTCTCACAGCCTCAGTATAAAACTATTTTTAAAGTTTCTTTCCTAGGGGATTTTTTTTGTGACTACTGAAAAAAGCTGGTTGTTTCTTCTTCAGAGGATTTAAAAGATTTGCAGACAAAGATTACAAGTTTGCTTGATTGTGTAAATGTTAAAGCAATTTCCAGTTCACCACATCTACTCTGTATTTTAAATCCTACACTTTGAGCTACCTTTCTGTAGATCTAGAGAGTTTTAAAAACAGAGGTGTCTCAGTGACTTGGGTGCTATCCACAATTCACTGCTTACTTAATAAAGAAGTTGTAAGAGAGAGCACTTAAGGATGAGAATTTATAACTAAGCTATTGGAAAGTAAAACCTGCTATTTAAAATATCAAAGAACAGTAAGAAATAAGTTAAAAAGTGGAACTAAGAATCTTGTCAGGGACATGCATGTCTTATCTGCATGGGATTCTATTTGATAAGAGATGCCACAAAACTGGAGCGTACTGGTACATCCAATACACAGTAATACAAAATCCCAGGAACAAGTTCTTTACTGTGAGGGTAGTGGAATGCTGGAACAGGTTGCCCAGGGAGGTGATTGGGGCCCCACCCCTAAAGATAGTCACGGTGAGGCTCAACAGGGCTCTGGGAAACCTGATCTAATTGAGGATGCCCCTGGTGACTGCAGAGGGGGTTGGACAAGATGACCTTCGGAGGTTCCTTCTAACCCAGATCATGATTCTAAGTTATTCAGGTGCAAACTCCAAACTACAGAACAGCTTACCTCCCGAGATATGATCCCTGCTCTGCGTGCTCTGCTTCCAAGAACAAAGGAGAATTCACTGACTTGTGCCAGTCCTGCTGAGACAATCCACTTGATATACTGGCTGGTCTTTGGAAGAATCAGGGAGAGGACAAACACTGCCAAGACAAACTTTAAAAACGGTTTTGTGGGTTGTTGTGGGCTTGTTGCAATATGCATAATATTAAATACAAATTCTGGACATAAAGTAAACTAGTAGAGTTGTAAATGTGTCTTCTCTATAGATCTCAGAAGAGACAAATGTACATTGCCCGATAAAACATAGTATCTTGTTTACTATTATGACCACTTGATAACTTTGTCACAAAGCCTAAGATAGATGTTTCTCCGTATGTAACTTACTGTTAACATTAAATACAATCCTCTTCTTAATATTCTAAGGATGCTCTATCAAAACTGTATTTAAATCAGGAAGATTTCTCCAAATACAGATTTACAGTAAAGATGTAATATTCTGTATATCATATGTTCAGTTCATGCACAGAATTTTCAGTAGGACATACAGCACAAAGAGTATTAGACTATTAAAAGATAAATAAAAAGAAAATACCTTCATTATGACCACAGACAATGTAAGGAATAGTAAGACTGTCAGTTCATATATCACAAATGTGGGGAAAACATGAAGTCCTAGGAAGAAAGAAAACATTTAAAAGTTTAAGACCAATACCTTGCTATGATAATTTTCTGAGATAATAGTAGATTTAACTAGAAGACTGTATTCTCAAAACCAGCAAACAAAAAGCCCTGACATTCCTACCAACACTACCTACTTGATCACTAAAGCACATCCTGCATTATCCTACCATTCTTTGGAGGGGTTTAGTACAAACAATATTCCCAGTTATGTCAAATTGTATATGGCTGATGCATGAGCACTTCCACATGTAAAGTTTTCTCTCTTCCACTCCAGCCAAGAATCCAAAATCTGAACTAAAACATGCTGCTAATGAAACCTATAAAAATACTGCAGGCAAACAATTCAACTGGTCTGCATAGTGATTGTAACTGACACCACAACTATCACTGTAGAAGGAACATGATATTCAGTATTTGCATAGACTTTAGCTACAATAGAAAATGCAACTGTTTTGATCCCATGATCCTCACTTGCCAACAGTTAAAGTCACTTGAGCTGGAAAAGTCACTTAGACTGAAATCAGGTAAAGCCGTAAATACCTTAGCACGGTCTAACAATTAACAGTGATATAAAATCTCATTGCTATGATGGTGGTGGTTTGGTTTTGGGGGTTTTTGCTGCTTTTGTTTGTTTGGTTGGTTGGTTTCTTTGGGGTTTATTGTTTGTTTGTGGTTGGTTGGTTGGTTTGTTTGGTGGGGGGCTTGGAGGAGGTGGTGGTGAAAGAGAAGTCTGCCCCTTTTTTGGCAATTTTGGTGGTATTTTAATTCATTAATTATATGACACACAATAAAACCCACAAAGAGTAAAAAAAATAAAAGTAAATCCTATTAATATTAAATATAAGAAAAAGAGTATTTGTTGGAGAAATCCTGCAGTCACTGAGGAATAATCTTACTCACAGCTAAGTATTCTTTTTACTCATAGTGTACACGCAACTTGTACAGGCAAACATAACTGTATCTTTGGAAGCTCAAAAATAGTGGTGGTGTTCTTGATAAATCCATAAGAGCTGGCAGTTCTCCAACCCAATTACATCTGGTGAAGGCCAAGAGTTTAGTTTACTAAAGCATAAAACATATATATTGATGCTGCAACTTCTAACTTGCATTAGCAAGACAAGTTGTCAGAATTTTCCCCTGCCCCATTGTGCTGCAGAGCCAGAAGAACTGCAGAGAACTAACAGCTATCTTCTCTTCCCAAGTACACAAAAGAAGTCACTTACAGTTACTTCACAATGTTTTGTCAATAGGCACATTCCATTGTGGACGAAAATGTGCTTCAAGTACATCAGAGATTTCTATACAAGCATGACGCAGTCAGCACATACATACACACCCTGCTTTATATCTTCATCTGCTTCTAACTACTGAAGCACAAATGCAGAATACTGTTAGAATACAAGGAGAGCTGGCAGAATAAGAGAGACAAACACCAGGCACACACACACACAAATGCCAAATGTATGCATAGGTGCATGTGGAGGGGCAAGTGGCTTCTCTTTTTGTACTGCGTATTGTGCGCATTGCTGATTCACCTTTAGGCCAGTCTCAGAAACATGAAAAACAACTAGAGAAATACAGCCTGTAACAATGTTCTGTTTGATAAGAGAGAAGGCCAGCTCTCTCACATCTGGAATTGAAGATTTCAGAGGGAGGTTACAAATATACTGTAGCGCTCTCATCACTACTGGTGGAGCTAACTTTTCTGTTCCAGAGCAGACAGCAGTCTGAAGTCCATTGAACTGCTGCCTGACATGGAGATTATTACCATATTCCAGAGAGCTGAGACACAAACCACCACAGATTTTGATTGCAATACCATGGAGGTAAGCCTCTGCAAGGTGCAACAAGCCTAAACCTGTATATGCTGCTCTGAGCAAACAAATAAACATCCCAGCACATGGACATGATTTGGGGCCAATAAATTCCATTACAGTGAATTCCATGGTCATTACAGACCTTTGCCCCAGACTTAGGATAAGGCCAGGACTGCACTGCAAGCACATGAAGCCTTCCTGACAACACAAACATTATCAGAAAGGTCAAGTTCACAGACATAAGGTAGATTAATACAAGCATTTCTTTCAATGGCTTTAATCAGACTTTGTGACTAAGCTCAAGAGTCATTATGGGCTCATTCTTGAAAATGGAAGAAATACTTTAATCAAATAATCCAAGAATTTCAACACTGTCATCTGGTAGCATGTAGCATGTTGGCCTGTCACCAATAGCTAGGACAGTATTTAAGTACATTTTTACAGAGCTGAGCATAATCGGCTGGACTACAATTCTAAGGAGTGTTCTGGAATAGAATAGAATAGAATCAATCAGGTTGGAAGAGACCTCCAAGATCATCCAGTCCAACCTAGCATCCAGCCCTATCCAGTCAACTAGACCATGGCACTAGGTGCCTCATCCAGTCTTTTCCTGAACACCACCAGGGACGGTGACTCCACCACCTCCCTGGGCAGCCCATTCCAATGGCAAATCACTCTCTCTGTGAAGAACTTCCTCCTAACATCCAGCCTATACTTNCCTACTGGCCACACTGTTCCTGATACAGGCCAGGATGCCATTGGCCCTCTTGGCCTGGCACACTGCTGGCTCATCTTCAGCCTACTATCCACCAGTACCCCCAGGTCCCTTTCCTCCTGGCTGCTCTCCAGCCACTCTGTCCCCAGCCTGTAGCGTTGCTTGGGGTTGTTGTGGCCAAAGTGCAGAACACTGCACTTGGCCTTGTTAAATTTCATCCCATTGGCCTCTGCCCACCCATCCAGCCTGTCCAGGTCCCTCTGCAGGGCTCTCCTACCTTCCAACAGATCCACACCTGCTCCTAGCTTGGTGTCATCCGCAAACTTAATGATGCTGGACTCAATCCCCTCGTCCAGCTCATCAATAAAGATATTGAACAGGACTGGGCCCAGCACTGATCCCTGGGAATCTGGAACAGTCAGAATTGAGATTTTGGGATGAAGGTGAGTTTGCATCAATGTCAAGCCAAAAAGCACAGTTCACTCGTGTAAGATGGCGTAAGTTCCCCTGTGGCCAACGACAGGCAAGATTTTGCATTCTGCATTCTCTTTGTAAGTATTTTTTCTCTTCCTAAGTAAACACTGTCTATCTGCCTCCTGATTAGACAGATTCTGCTAATCTGCTGGATGGCTGCTAAGCAGCACATGAAGATTCAAACATCATGAACACATCATGGAAAATCCAGCACCAAAAAGGTCTTAGAGATCTTAAGAGATCCTTGACAGCAAACAAGATTACAGAAGGCAGAATTCTGTTGATCAAACTGGAGCCAGTAGAATTAATTCTGATGCATCCTCAAGAGAGGACATCACTCAGAAAAAAAACCTTTAGCAATGCATTTGGATGCTGTATCTACCAAATCTTAATGAACCTAAGATCATAGCTTGCAAATGCAACAAATACTAGAAACCTGTCCAGATCACTATGTAGCAGAAGGGGAATCAACATTCATCTCTTTCTGCAAAGGGGAAAGTCTTTGATTCTAATGCCAGTTCCAAGAGTTTCAAACCTCCAAGTTTCATTGTGTTCCACGAAAGATAACAGAGCAGTAGAGATGAACGGATAAGGAGAAAACAATTTATGTCACCTACTGAATTCCAGTTGGGATCTTCCTTTAATTTCTTTCAATTTTAAGAGAACTTTTAAGGAGCTCATCAGAGAAACATTGTGCGTGTGTGTTCATTCTGGACAATGGTAGTGCTGACAGTGTCAGCATCACTCACCTTCTGAAGAAAAAAACCACACTATTAAAGAGTTTTCAGCATCTTCCATTCAAGATCTGACACTGACCACAGAGGGGAACATGGAGGCTATCAAGTGAGTACATCTGTACTGCACACTGAAGATGCACAACTCTCTCAGTCAGTGGAACCATATGCCTCTTCACCAGTGGTAGATAGGGTCCTAATGCTCAATTTCAAATTCCATACACATTTTAGTCTGGCATAAAAATGCAATATTGGAGCTGGACTGGATTTGAGTTAGTTCTCACCATGGCATCTGTCATAGTGTTGTGTTATGCAGTGGTAGCTGAAAGGGTGTTGGTAACACACCAGTGTTTTGGCTACTGTTAAGCAGTGCTCATGCAGCAACAAGGATGAGCTTTTCCAACATTCCCTCTCCAACAGTAGGCTGAGGTCATGGGAGGAAACACAGCCAAGCCAGCTGATCGAAACTGACCAAAGAGGGTACTCCGTACCATATGACATCAGCTCAGATATAAAAGCTAAGGGAAAGAAGGAAGTGGGGTGCATTCATTAATTGCATTTGACCTCTGGAGCAACTGCTATGTGTACTGAAGCCTTGGGCATCTGACCTCCAGCCAGGGCCAAACCACCACAGAATCCTTTTAAAAAGTCAGTCTTTGCAAAGATGCCTTCCATCTTTCTAAAAAGCAATCAATATAAAATCAGATGACACACAAGTAAGGGAAGGATCTGAGTACTAGGTACCAAAACAGAAATAAGAAAGCTCTCAAAATGCTGGTCTAAGGGATTGTCTAGATGTTCTCTCCAAAAAATCCCAAAATTAGCAAAGACAGAGACTATGAGAAACTTTCTAACCTCAGCAGATAGCACAGAGAGCTAGAAACCTTGAGGAGTACACACAGGCCTAAATGAAGGTACTGATGTAGAGTAACTCCAAGTGCAGCTGTTAATGCCTAACTACAAAGGTGTATTATTCCGACAAATGCACCCATGCACAAATCTGAAAGCAGTAGCATTATGCAGGTCAAGCTAAGGACAAGACCACTGTTGCAGATATTACACAAACAACTACTACTCAGCTCAGCTTTTAGGGACCAGAAGGATTTCTGTAGTGGGAACAGAAAAGCAGGCATTTATGACAAGCAAAATAGGAACTAACTTTTGCAGACGGCATTTACATTACTTCTCCATTAAGTAGTTTTTTTTCCCTACTTATTCCTTTAGAAGGAACAGACATTATATTACTGCACTGGTGTACCAGCCCACCTCAAGGACTTAAGTGTTTCTGCTTTCTATAATAGGGTGCTTTCTGCTTCTAGTGAGGGAAAATCTTTCCCTGTGACATTTACATAATTTCACCTAGCAAATCTCTGCATATATGTACACATGCAAATTACTTAAGTAGAGAACGAGCAAGAAGTCTTGTCTTACTAGATTAAAAAAAAGGATTAAGGAACACTTTTCATCCTGCTCAGGATTTCTTTGCAGTGTCACATTACTCCTTTCTGAAAACCTACCTCCTACCCATTCCATAGAATTTCCTGATAATCACAATATCATCATAGTATCACAGTATCATCAGGGTTGGAGGAGACCTCACAGATCATCAAGTCCAACCCTTCACCACAGAGCTCAAGGCTAGACCATGGCACCAAGTGCCACGTCCAACCTTGCCTTGAACAGCCCCAGGGACGGCGACTCCACCACCTCCCTGGGCAGCCCATTCCAGTGGCCAATGACTCTCTCAGTGAAGAACTTTCTCCTCACCTTGAGCCTAAACTTCCCCTGGCACAGCCTGGGGCTGTGTCCTCTCGTTCTGGCGCTGACCACCTGAGAGAAGAGAGCAACCTCCCCCTGGCCACAACCACCCCTCAGGTAGTTGTAGACAGCAGTAAGGTCACCCCTGAGCCTCCTCTTCTCCAGGCTAAACAACCCCAGCTCCCTCAGCCTCTCCTCGTAGGGCTTGTGCTCGAGGCCTCTCACCAGCCTCGTCGCCCTTCTCTGGACACGCTCAAGGATTTCAATGTCCCTTCTAAACTGGGGGGCCCAGAACTGAACACAGTACTCGAGGAAAGTAATTGGAAGTAAGAAGGGAAGGGTGGGATAACATTTATTTGGGTAGGAGGGAGTGCTGTTTGGTTTTATAGGCTTGCTTTTTTGAAGCAAGTATTGTTACATTTTGTCAGAGACCTGAGCCAGATGCTCATTTTTCTGATTCTCAGCTAACTTTCTTCTGATGCAGGAACATTATTTTCTGTAAAGCCATGAAAATTTATTAGGCAATTTTCTTTTTTTAGTTCTTCTTGCAATTATAATGCTAACAGCAATTAAAAATACTGGGTTTTGTAAGTTCTGTAACAGAACTACTAAAATAATATCCTTACAGTGTAATGGAGGCTATATGGAGTGCTGCCAGCATGCCAACTGTGTTCTTGCTATTTTTCTTGTACTCTACAAAAGTCTGATCATTGGTCTTAATTTATGCAGTCACAAGTGTGCATAGAACAGTATTTTTGGTCGGTCTGTTGTAAAATTAACTTTGGGCTTATAATTACTTGTCCTGCTTTCTAACCACTCTATCACCATCTTTACTGAAACACACAAACATGATACCTGTGAGCATTTAGCAATTATTCATTCAACCCTGTCAGGTTATATGGGCCCAAGAGTTTTACCATAGCTCACCACCTTCCTTCCTTTATTGAAAACTAAGTTACTCAAATAAACATATCTATTACTAAGGAATCTAACTGATCAGCACCAGCTATTATCATGGGCCAGGTGAAACAAAAAATAAACCAAAACCATCAAGGCTGGCAAGCATCACTTTTTTTTTTTTTTTTTAAACTAGCAGAAACAGCTTTAGTTCCTGTTGTGAAACAATGGGTATCAAACAGGTATATGAGGAAAGGCACTAAAATTATGTGACAAGATTTCACTCTTAGCTGAATAAACTTAGGGAGATAAGACGCACAATAAAAAAATTTGAAACAAAATCAGAGGAAAAACTAAAAGTGGTCTTGAACAAAACCTCCAAATCAAAGAAACAAACCCCAAGAATTTCTGAGTAAACATAGGTTGAAGTAGGTTGGCTTTGTGCAAAGGGCCACATTCAAACTCTTTATTTTATACAGTGTCCCCAAAATAGGACATGCATCTTCCACACTATCCACAGCGAGAGGCAAGTGCTTTCACAGGGCCTATCTCCTCATTCACTATACCTGAGCACTTCAGTAACGTGTTTGTTTCCTTTAGAGAAAACATACTGGAACATGCACAGACAGCTAAAGAATGTGGCAGTTCAAAACAAGGCTACTGACTGACTGAAAGTATATTCAAAGTTAACTTATTTTGGATAACCAGTATGATGAGTTTCTCTCCTGGTCTTAGGCATCAGTGCTGCCTTTCAGTTGGCATTCAGGTCATCTCTGAGATGCATGTTGTTCCATTATTACCTTTTTTCCCTGTGTTGAGAACATAGATCATATTTTCCTAACTAAAGAAACACGATTCTATAAAACATAAAATAAAATCTGTTTTCATTATAGTATCCTGCTTCTGAAGAAAGCCAAGCCAAAAGAACCTAAAATCTACCAACTGACTCAAAATAGTAATACTATTTTAGTATAAATTACAAATATAGCCACAGTAAAGACTGAACATTTTTCTCAAAAAACCCAAAGCCAACAACCAAACAAACCCCTTTTTTCCTTAAAATTTTTAGTTACATGTTTTAAATAACCTTGATTCAGAATTAAAAATGAACGATGGAAACTGACATTAAAACCATAACTGAGAGTACAACATGGAAATTACTTATGGAAATGACTGTTAAATAAAAAAAAAACCTATTAACAAAGGCAAAGCAATATTGTGGTCAATTCAGAGTTTTATATTTTAGCAAAACAAAATTTATCACTACCCTCCAATCTGCAGGCACGATTTTTGTTCTCCTCCCCCACATTTGTAAGTTAACAGTATTTCTAAAGTAGTATTTCTTAGAAGTTACCTATGGATGCAAAGAAAATGATGGCAAGAAAGTCACGTATTGGTTCAATACAGGACATAATCTCCTCAGTAACCATGTGACCCTGAGAAGAGATCAAAGCTCCAGCTAAGAAGCATCCCAGCTCCATTGAAACATCCAACAGCTCTGTGATCTGTCAAGGAATAACAGACAATCTATTGCTGTTCTCTAGCCTTGAAGTGACTTTATATACCATATCACAGTGAAATTATATAACTGCACATTATAGAAAATGTAGGAAATAACTACATCTTTTTGCAGGTTTAACAACAAACACAATCCAGTGTATTTATTTTAGTGTTCTGCAGTACTGCCGTACTACAATACAAAAGACTCACAAAACCAGTTTCCCCTCCGTGTTACCTCCTTCTCCACAAAAACAAAACTAAATTTCTTCATTGACACTGTAGTGCTTTGTGTCACTTTTAAAGACAGTGTCTGATTTCACAAAACTGAGAAAGATTATAATGGCTTCAGTCAGGAGCACATAAAACACTGAAGCTGTGAAATAAAGCAGGAAGAACAGCTTCTTTTCCAGCTGTTAAACTAGAGGAAAAGATAAAAAATGAAATCTTCTCATTTGGGAGAACAGTCTCAATTTAGCAGAAGTCCTCAACACAAATTGTGTTTTATTATTGTAAACTAAACTTAGAAATGCCTGTGTGCTTTTTATGAACAGGCATACATTCAAGCACGTGATGCAAACTCCTGAAATGAAGCACAATACCCGTTTGAAAGAATTCAGACTGCTTCATTGCTTTTCATTATTTGAATATGGTACTAGAAGGAATAGATGAAACACATGTAAAGAGACTGAACTAAGAACAAAACAACTGCTTAAGGCAATGCCCAGGATACTAAAAAAAGCAAGAAGCACTTTTAGTCAGTATAAAGCATGTTTAAAAATAATTACTTTAAACCAAGGCTGCTGCAGACAGTCACCATACTGAGAAACAGCAATGATGTTAATATTAACAGAACTTTTAAACCCAAAGACTAATTTCCATACCAACGTTGAATTAAGCAATGATACACAACAATACATTCATGGACAAGATTCATCATATCATGAACAGCGTTAAACTGCTAAGTATGAAGCTAAAACTCAAGTGACTTGAAATTAATGGAGGATAGTAATAATTACAACAACAATAGTAGTATCTCAAAGCATAAAATGCCACCTAAAATAAATCCCGGACTTCTGTGCAAGTTTTAATGCCCAAATGCTCATCACACAACACTCTTTGTGCTAGCAGTCCGTCATTTGTTGCAAGACCTTTCAGACAATGAATTGTTCTGTCAGCTAATGCAAATACTTGCTGATTAGGGAAAACCAACAAAATAACATTTAAAATGTTAATCTCATTTTACAATAAAAAGATTCTCACTGCTTTTCACCACCATTTTAAATTTTAAGTGGGAAGAAGGAAATGTATGTAAAGGTTTTTGAATCACAAGAAGTTGAATAAGATAAAAGAAACAGTTATGATTAGGAAACCTCCAGGTTGTTCTCAATCACCCATTGTTTGTTTTAAAAGTAACAAGTTCTTGAGTATGATTAAGATATATATATAGCCCCTTTGAATAAAGTTGGAATAATTTTTACTATGTTTAAGTGTTATCAGGTATGACAGAGATCCAAGTAAAAATTTTCATATTTCTTAATCTCCTTCTCTCCACTCCAGCCTGTTCTTCAGATTGATACCTAGATCTATAAAGAGATGCCTTTTACTATTCCAATCCTGATCTCTGGTTGTCCAATAATATTACCAATAAAAGGATACTTTTTTTTCTCAACTAAATCTGGAGCCTCAGGGCGTATCATACAGAGTGTGGGTATGTATGTGTACACGTAAGACTGGAGAGGATTTGTTTTCTTGGCAGGAAGGTATTCCCAGCAAAACTTCTTCCATTAGCAAAACTTCATTGAAAAGCATTTTGCATTTAAGTATTTCCTCTCTGCTTGCCTATTTTTTAGTGTTTTGCTTTTACCAAACAGGGGTCTAACTAGTCCCTGGGCTCTGCATTGTTCTTTTCTCAATTCCTACATTACAGAAAGCTTTATCAGTCAAAATTAAATGAAAACTGTTGTCAGCTTACATATTTTTCCCAGTACAGCTTAGATTTTAGTTGCTTTCAAAGGTCCTATTTTACACTAATGCAGAAAGTATTGTTTTATTTTCACTAGAACATTGGATTTTTATGTTCAAATGTTCTACCATAGTAATAAATAAAATATTAGTGCTATAACATGTTCCAGCTGAATTTCAACCATTTGCCCAGCAGTTGTTTTGCCTATATTCTCTAACAATGTGTATCTTTTTGCTACTCCTTGATTATCATATAAGTTTAATGAATATGGTAAGCCAGTAAAATTAAAGAAATCTCTGATGCAAATATATGTATTAGAATTTCAGGCGTTAATAACTTAAATCTGCCCAAGAGTAAAAGAGATTAATATTAAGCTTGCATTTTAAGGAAATCAAAGCCTTGATGGAAATGGAAATAAACTTTAGTGAGCCTTTGGACAAACCCTCCATCTCAACTTTATTAAATAATTAACTTGAATATTTGAGGTTTTCCTTAATCTTCTCATTTTAATTGATAGAAATGAGTTCATTAGCAGGCTATGAGCCTTTTAGAAGTACTCTAGGCAAACAAGGAATGATATTCCTAATACAATGCAGTACATTTTCATATATAAAGTACTGCAGTAACATAACTATATTTTCACTTAGTTTTCTTGGTATATAAAGCAAGTTGGCAATTTGACTCCATTTGCTGCCATCATGTCATGTCATGTCAATCTACCTGTTTTCCTACCAGGCACCCAAAAAACCTTAATTTATCCTTTTCAAATACACATAACTTTTTTTCAAATTAGATTACCATCCCCCATCCTATGTTTATATTGCTGATACTGTAGGGCATCCATACCAATTAAGATTGCTTTTCTAGAAGATATGTTTGTTGAGCTTTTTAACTGCATAACCAAATACTTTGTTTTGCTTTGTTGGGTTTTTTCCCATTATTTTTTCCTTAAGTCTCTGTCTTCACACCAGAACTTGGAGCACTACTATAATGGATGTATCGGTGTCAGTGAATATCAAGCATGTCAACTGGTTTAACTGAGGTTACATGCAGTATCTTGTGTACTGTTACCTTTGAAACATTATTTATCAGCTTTAAAATTTGTTTTTACTTGAAGTATGCAAAATATTTACTCCTTCAGAAATGCTTCTCATGTTGAAGAAGCTTTATGGTTTTGTACTGCAGATCCAACGCACTCAGGTTTGTAGACACACACATATTATGTAAAGTCATGTAGACAAACTCCTGGTACATTCGATACATGATTTAGGCACAATATAAGAAACTAAGTAAGATTAGTCTACATAGGACATATTTTTAATGAAAGTAAGACTGCTTCTAGATACCAAAATACCATAACATTCTCTGTAACTTTTGTGGTTCAGTTGTTATTTTTTATTGAAGTTGTTCTACAAATGTTATGGCTGCTTATTAGAAATTGAAAAGGAGAAACTAATTTTGTTCTTTCTTTGTTCTTTAAATAACATCTTTGAAATAGGAATGACTGATTAGTGGGATGGCATTTTTAACTTCTTCAATAAACATTAAAAAATCTTATAGGTATGCTCTCACTGAGCTCTTAATTGACCTTCTGAAAGAGGTTGGTTTTCTCTGTTGGACCTGTAATAATTCAGCCAATAGTCCCAGAAAAAAAATAAAGGTGCAAGAACTTTTGGAAATAATGTTTCTCATACATTCTCAGAGGACACAATGATCTGCACATCCGGGATAATGAAGTTTCTAACCTACAACATTATGAGTGACTATCACATTCTGTTACACAGCAGAGTAATTTTTTAGAGAGATGAAAAGAGATAGAAATAAATAGAAGAATTGGAGGGAAATTAATCAAACCCAAAATGGATATAAAAATCCATGAACATTAAGGAATGTCTCTGCTTTCCCAACTTCATCCCAAACTCCTTATCTCCCACCAAAAAAAAAAAATATTTTATAATAAAAAACATGTTGCTATTGAAAATAGACTTAAGAGCAAATGCTACAATCAGCCATTATCAGTAACTCAAAACCCATCCTAAATTGTTTTCAAACACAGAATGCAGTTGAAAATTAGGATTATTTAATCATGATTATTTAACTGGCTGTATTAAAAGTTCATCTGATTGACATTCAAATTTTATCTCTCCTTATTCATCTATGCTGTAATGCATGAGTCATCAGTGCATTCAGGGTTTGTTATAAAACAAACCCAAATAATTAATTATAGAGGTACAAGGATATGCAATAAAAGATGGCTTTTGTGGTACTGATGCAGCAAACTACCACATGATTGAAAATGGTTTATTAATTTACAAGATTACCGTTAACATAAGGAAGATGAATGCAGTTATTCCTAGAATGAGGATTTCTTTATTCCCTTTGCTTTCTGTATGCAGCTTGCGATAGTAGGGTCCTATGAGATAAGTCTTTATAACAAGACATAGAAGAAAAACAGCAGCCAGAGAAAAGAGAATTTGGCCAATCAGTATCAGTATTCTCAGTATTTCCTTGAAAATGCTGGAAGAGAAGAACAAAACATTTTTTCATAAGTGCTCTCATGCCTCCCAACCCGTTCCCCCTAAGTAAAAAGATCTAATTCCACAGACACTCAAAACTGAATAGTAACAGTAAGGCGTATTAATAGACAAGATGAAGAATTAAGCTGCTGAGTGCGCAGCATTCTCTTTTGCACCCTAGACTTTACTTCCCTGTGATTCGGAAAAGATATTTGTTAATTGATCTTTGAGGTAAGCCACTAGGCTCAATAATACTACCATATATTCTTTGACAAAAATATGTCTCAAGGGCACAAAGCAACTGAAGTAAAGCAACAGAAGAAATTCACAATTTTTTTACAATAACAAACTTTTCACTGAACAGGACCAAGGCAGCTAGAACAGAAAGAATATTCTCATGCAACATGACAAATACCAGTAGTGAAGAGGACTAACAGAACAGAGTGGATATCTATCACAGGACTGACATTAACTATAGTGCTTTCATATTCATATTTCCAATCTACATACTAATTAGAAGTGGCTGGAGGGAGGATACATACAATACTTTTTTTACCTGGAATGTGTGCTCACTCCTGCTTGAATAAGTGTAGGCATGACAGCTATAAATAAACCAAGCTGCACATCCTGCATCACCAACATGCCAAGTAGTACACTGCTGTAGTCAATGTCCCCTGTACACCAACAAAGCAGTTGTGGAAACTTTCATCAGCACCTGTAAATGCCTGTAATGCTCAGAAAACTAGAAATGCAGTAATCAAATGGAAGCTAAATATACAATTCAATGGAGTGAGGTCATTCAAAGCCTTCTGTTTGGTTTGTTTTACCCCACCAATATGTAAATTAAAATACACATTAATCAAGGTATGTTAAAAATACAAAGAAAATACTCCTATGAAGCTTGTGTTTCACAATATAACAGACTTTGCTTAGCAGTTAAGCACTATGTATGCATTTACTGGAACTTCTATACTGAAAGCATACAGTCTTTAGAATAACAGACACAAGTGAGAACCAGTATGCATAAAATACACACTTTGAGTTTAGGTGTTAGAATATGAATATTCTAGGGAGAAATTTAATGCAGCGTGTTTGAGGGAGGTTTAAGAAGAAGAAAGCAGGATGGCAAAACTTTTGAAAGGGAACATTTAGAAGGCTTTAAGAAACAAGTGATATGGCACTTGAACATACTTACTTGAAGGGCTGTTAGCTATGAAAGAATACCTGAGCTAGTCTGAGTTTGCTAAAGAAGGGTGTGAATTATTTAAGTTAGGCTTTCTGTTCTGATGACAGACTAGTAGCAATGGTCTCTTAGAAGGACCCCGGTCCCTCAGTGAATCAAATTCTTAGCATGAAGAGTACTGATTGGGCTATGCTGTCTTTCTCCATGTAAATAGAAGGTACACCTCATAACAAGAATAGACATAACACTGGAGAGTATTAAAAGAGGATAGTCACTTGTAAATCAAACAGTAGATTTTGTTTTGTTTCATTTTTTTTAAAGATTTCTCTTGCAATATTGCAATGTCAACTTCTTCCAGATTTTATTGCAGATACTACAGTAGTCCATATTGAAATTCATATTTACCTTCTTTATCACCTCGAACACTACCTGCAAGAAATCTTGACACTAATGGTGTGCTTGATAAAGACAAACAAGTGGAAATGAAGACACTTTGTGTTGGTCGAATTTGGAGCAAGTGTCCCCATAGTAAACCAAAGGCAATCATCAGAATTGTCATGTAGCAGGGTCCTTGCAGAGATATTTTCCATACCTTGGGAAGAAGACAAGTTCTTATGAAAAAATCTGATGACACTTTTTTCCTGATAAGCTGCAGTGATTTTCAACACAAATAAGCAGTTAAAGATGCATGATCTGGAACTGCATTGCTGGGCCACAGAAGCAACAGGCTGTCATCCTATACACTGTAAAACTCTGATGTTATTATGCTTAGTGGATAATAATCTAGGCTAGAAGGCTGGTTAGCAGAAAGTAGGCAAACTTCCCAGTGCTACAGACGAACTAAGTGGCAAAGGCTAGGTATGAGTTGAAATATCACTAAAATCATTGAATGGAAGATCACTTATTTGATGTGGATCCAGGATGGTGGAAAAAAATGAGAGTGGCAAAGATCATCATCAAGTCCACCATCCCATTTCACACTAGTGAGCACACAATTCTGAAGTAACAACTAACACATTACAGTTCAAGAATCCATAAATTACTGGGTTTTATCTTTGACAATAGATAAACTAGAAAAAGCAAACTAAGCAGAATGATCATAAATTCTAACACATATCAAAGCTTTCACTGTCTCATGAACTCAAACCCATCAGTTTAGGAACAAATTAAACCTTGTGGTTCTTTACATGGAGGCATAGAGTCATGCCATATTTTGCAGCAGTATTTTCCACTGTCCAAATTTGAGCTGATTTATGACACAACTTTTTATTATTTTTTTTTTAAATTAAGACCAAGAGAAACTTCCAACTTTTTGCTGAATCTTGATGGCTACATCGTGTAATATTTCAGACTGGGCTAACATACTTGTAGAATCAATTTATTAGTCAGTCCTGTGTGTATCATCCATTCTGTATGCAGCACTTAACAACTGATTATTTTTAATTTTTGTTTTTTAAGACTAGGAACCATCACTGGACTCCATTACAGCAACTGCATGCTACTGCACATTTAAACAACACAGAGGTGGATTTCCATAAATTGTGAGAGAGGGGAAAAAAATGAGATATAATTGATAACTAGAACATCAGCAATTAAATGCTGCAATGTAGGGTATTATTAAAAAAATACCTTTCTTAGTCTTTCAGGAGAAAATTCCAGACCAACTAGAAAGAGAGTGAAGAACACCCCAAACTCTCCTAAGGTCTCCACCTGTACAATAGACTTTAAAAAAAAAAAAGAAAACATAAATCAATGCACAGCAGTCTACTTATAATAACAAATTACAAATACACTGACAAAACAAATTGTTTCTCCCTGTGTTTCCATAGATAGTTCAATTGCTGGCCATATGACATCAGAAGTTCCTTCAGCATCTCTGTGGTTAAAACATTTTCCCCCACCACCTAGACAATTTAGCTGGATAGCACCAGTCACCCAAAATGCAAATGTGTGTTGATCTAGGTAAACCTGCTTGGTTGTTGAAACTAAATGGGTTGTGGTTTATGCATATGCTACTGAACCCCACAAAGGTTGCATTCCAGAAGCTACTTCTAGCTAGTTATTTTATTGGTCTATTGGTATAATCATTCTGCTATAGTTGCTCTTCTGCTCTTCATCCTATAGGCTCCACGCATCAGTCTCTCATAGCACAACCACCAGCGTTTCCACTTGAAATAGAGAAGGGTGTAACAGCAGGACAAGTGGTGTTATTCTTTGTCACAACAAAAAAATCTAACATTTCTTTGTGTATTTAAAATCCAGAGCAGAAGAAAACAGGGTCTATCATCAGTCAGAGAAGATGGAAGCCATCTTCCCTGCCAGACTAGAATCTGCCTGTTTCCTCTTCCTGCCAGATTAAAATCTGCCCACCTCCTCAGTTCCTCCAACATATAACTCTTTATGAAATACTGAAGTGACAAAACAAGACAGCATGCACAAGAGACTCAAGTCAACATGAACATTATGCAGACAAATAATGTTTAATCAGAGTTCCACAAGAAATAGGCAGCTGACTACAAGAAATCTCTCCTATCTGTTCCGACCACATCATCTTCCTCATTTTAAGTCCCTGAAATTCACTGTTGTATCTCTTTCTAATGCCAAGCTTACAATCTCATTTCTCAGTCTATGTGGTCAAGCTTTCCAGACTTTCTCAACTCAGAGGTTATGTACAACACAAAGATTATTATTTAATCTCTGTTTTAGAACATGGAAATTTGAAAGTGTCATTTCTGTAGCCTCCTCCTTTACTACAAGGTTGACCAAATCCTACATTTCGACTCAGTCCTACTGATTTTTGAGTCCAACAGTCATTTTCAACAAAAATGCACATAAAAGCAGAGGTCACAACAACAATAAGCTCCAAGCAGTTACGTGGATATCAATGTAACTTATCTGGACATTACAATGTAAGCTTGACATGTGTTCTTGTTTTGCCTGCTGGCTAAACCACCCCGTTAATGCACACCAGACCACTAATCAAAACATAGGCAGTGTCCAGCCAACCACAGCCCACGGTTTGGCATCAGCTAGTAATCAGGGTACACGTGAGGGAGCTAAAAGGGTTCAAGAGACTTCAGGAATGTAGGCAGGGGACTGAAAAAGAGGTAGGGTAACTGAGATCAATGAAAGAGCTACAGAGATGCAAAATGACTCCGGGAAGCCAAGCTATGCTACTCAGGGTATTACTTGTTTTCAAGCACTTCCTTGGCTGCCAACAGCGACTTTTGGCAAATTTCTGAATATTTTATGTAATTTAAATAACCTGCCTCTCAAATCACAGTATCACAGAATGGCAGGGGTTAGAAGGATCTCGAAAGATCATCTAGTCTAGCCCCCTTGCCAAAGCACGATCACCTACACCAGATCACACAGGAATGCGTCCAGGCAGGTTTTGAATATCTCCAAAGAGGGAGACTCCACAACCCCCCTGGGCAGCCTGTTCCAGTGTTCTGTCACAGTCACAGTGAAGAAATTCCTCCTCATGTTTACATGAAGCTTCCTACGCCTCAGCTTTCACCCACTGATCCTTGTCCTGTCATTGGGTATCACTGAGCAGAGCTTGGCTTCATCCTCCTGGCACTCACCCTTTACATATTTATAAACCTTGATGAGGTCACCTCTCAGTCTCCTCTTCTGATGTGATGCTTTACGATTAAAGACAAAATACCAAAACAAACGAGCAAAAAACTTCACATCCCCCCAAAAAATCTAGCCCAAAACAAACAAAAAAAAGAAACAAAACCAAACAAACAAAAAAAGCACAACCACACGACAAAAAAAAAACCCTGCAACATTCAGCTTTCACTTTCAACAATTGCATGTCATGAATACATATGGGAAAAAAAAGGAAAACAACTCTATTAAAAATATATAAATAAATATATATATATAAAAATATATAAATATATTAAAAAAATAAGGCCTCATTATGCAGAGGTCCAGGTTTAGGGATTTTTCCTTTTTAGGTTGGCAATACCATATAATTTAAAAAATACTTAAAATATTTCAACAACAAATGAAACCAGTCAGGAAGCAACTTGTAGGCTTACCTTGATACTATTTAGTCCTGATGGCCCTAAAAGCACTCCACAGATGATATACCCAAACATAGTTGGCAATCCTATTGTTGTGCACAGCCAGCCACATGGCAAAGACAGCATTCCTATAGTCACAATATCCTACACATGTAAGATTTACAAACACATTAAGGACACGTAAATTTGGGATAAAATGAAAAGCTATTATCTCTCAAAAAGATAAATGTAGAATACAGCCTGCAAAATGGAAAGACAACTTCAGTAAACTAACCTGAACACTTTGCATTAAGAGAAAATGGTGAAACAGATCCATTTTGATCTTTTGGGTTTGGGGGTCTTTCGGTTTGTTTGTTTGCTTGGTTTGGTTTGTTGTTTTGTTGCTTAAATCTCTATGCAGTTATTCCTCATGAAGCACAAACAGAATAAAAACCACCTTTATGTATTTTCCAACACTCTTTTTTTCATCATGAGACATAAACAGATCAGTTCTTAAGGGACAACATGCAAGTTGTTTATCAGACACAGCAGCAGCCTGCTTTAGCACTGTGCAGCCCAGGAGAAGGGACAGTGCCCCAAAGATGAAACTAGTTAAATCATATAAAAACAGAGAGGATTCTTGTGGCATCATCATCAGTCTTGTGAAGATTATATTAAAAGTAGGGAACGTGCTGGCTAGTAAATGAGTGAATCATGAATGACAAGCTAACTTTAGAGGGACAAATTTTGAAACTATGTTCAATTCAGCCAAACAGGACTGGCATACAAACTAGAGAGGTGAAATCTTACCAAAATAACCAACAAGAATGTCTCTAAAATTATTACCTTTATGAAATGATGATCTGCACGAGGAATGGTTGAATCTCTGGGCTTGGTAAGGATATATTGATTGTTCTGGGAATCAATAAGCATACTAAGACCTAAGTCATCTTCTATTTCTCTTTTTGAAGCATTTCTTTTGGAGTTGGATTCATCCTCTTCCACTCTTAAAACAGCTTCAAAGTTTACACCTCTTACCTGTAAGAAAAAAGAAAACGAACAAAAAACAAAAGAGGCAATGAAGCACACAGTAAAAAGGGAAAGACTATTAGCTGTGGTTGAAGTTGCTCTGGAATTTGTTGACACTGACTAAAAATACTGAAGTTTCTTCTTAGACAAGTCTTTCAGTCTCTTTCAAAACCTGATGTCCACAACAGAAAAGGCTATCATTTGCTCTACACTTAAAAATGGAGGGGGTTTCCACACCTCTTCAGCCAACTTGTAAATCCAAAAAAGACAGCTTTCCAAAGATGTAAAATTCCAATTCAGTATTTTCAGTTGCATCTAATCTGATCTTTTAAAAGAAAAGCTTTTTAACATTTAGAACACAAAAGGTTAGAATGAAATGTAACATTTTATTCCCCTAAATAAAATCAATACATTTGATCCATGTCAAATGTGAAATAATGACTGCATTCCAAGTCAGCAAAGGCACTGTCCTGAAAATTTCACAGAATCACAGAACTTTAGAGGTTGGAAAGGACTTGCAGAGATAAGTCCAACCCCCCTGACAAGTAGGATCACCTGGGGTAGTTTGCACAGGAAAGCATCCAGGAAGGTTCTGAAAGTCTCCAGAGCAGGAGACTCCACAACTTCTCTGGGCAGCCTGTTCCAGTGCTCCATCACCCTCACTGTAAAGAAGTTTCTTATGTTGTGGTGAAACTTTCTGTGTTCCAGTTTGTTGCCATTGCTCCTTGTCCTATTGCTGCCGACCAGCAAAAAGAGATTGGTTCCATCCACTTGACACCCACCCCTCAGATATTTATAGACATTGATGAGATCTCCTCTCAGTCTTCTCTTTTCCAGACTAAACAGCCCCAGGTTTCTCAGCCTCTCTCCATAGGAGACATGCTCAAGTTCCCTGCTCATCTTTGTGACTCTCTGCTGGACTCTTTCCAGCAGATCCCTGTCTTTCTTGAACTGCGAAGCCCAAAATTTGACACAGTATTTCAGGTGTGGTCTCCACAGTGCTCCAGAAGTGGTATTCCAGGTGTGAAGGAGAGAGGATATGAAATGTTTCTACCTGACTCTGTTTTCAGTGCCTGTAATTACAAAGTGGAAGACTAGAGGATAATTTAATAATTCACTGCATTTTACATAATGTAGATTTTAACAGTATTCAGAAGCCGTTAGTGTTGTTGCTTCTTTTAAAAGAAGGCACACCAACTAAAGTGAATCTATGCCAATGCATGTAGCATGGGCAATAAGCAGGAAGAGCTTGAAGCTATTGTCCAGCAAGAAAACAATGATATTACCACCCTGATGGAAACAAGGTGGGATGAATCCCACAACTGCAGCACCACGTTGGACAGCTATAGGCTCTTTAGAAGGAATAGACACAGAAGTAGAGGCCGTGGGCTGGCCCTGTAAGTGAGGGAAGGTCTTGACTGTCTCAAGCATGATAGCAGTAATGATAGGGTTGAATACTCGTAGGTAAGACTCAGAGGGACAGCCAACAAGGCAGATGTCATGGTGGGATTCTGTTACAGACCACCCAGCCAGGATGAGGTTGATGAAACATTTTACAGGTGGCTGGGTAAGGTCTCGGAATCGCTAGCTCTTGTTCTTGTAGGGGACTTCAACTTACAAAACATCTGCTGGAAATACAACACAGTGGACAGAGAGCAGTTCGAGAGGTTCTTGGAGTGTGTGGAAGATAACTCCCTAACACAGCTGATGAGTGAGCCAGTGAGATATGACTCTCTGCTAGACCTGCTATTTGAAAACAGAGAAGGACTAGCAGGAAGTTTGGATTGGTGGCCATCTTAGACAAAGTAAGGGTGAGATGGTGGAGCTTTCAATTCTTAGTGAAGTTAGGCAGGGAGTCAACAGAACTACATGTCTGGATTTCTGGAGGGCAGACTTTGACATGTTTAGGAGATGGGTTGATGGCATCCCCTAGGAAGTAGTCCTGAAAGACAAAGAAGTCCAGGAAGGCTAAACATTCCTTAAGAGGGAAATATTCAAGGCACAGGAACAAGCTGTCTCCGTGCACTATAAAATGAGCCAGCAGGGCAGGAGAGTGGCCTGCCTAGGTACTGAGCTTTGGGTAGAACTCAGGGAGAACAGCAAAGTCTACTGGCTATGGAAGAAGGGCAGAAAACTCAGGAAGAGTACAAGGTTGCTGCAAAGATATGTAGGGAGAAAATTAGAAAGGTCAAAGTTCAATTAGAACTTCATCTGAGCAGCGTCATTAAGGACAATACAGATAATAATGTTTCCACAAATATGTTAACAGTAAAAGAAGATCTAAAAGAGAAGCTCTATCAGCTACTGATGTGGGAGGGAACCTGGTGATCAAGGACAAGGAAAAGGCTGAGCTGCTGAATAGCTACTTTGCCTCATTCCTTGTCAGCAACACCAGTTGCTCCCTAAGAGCCCAGCTCCCAGCACTGCGAGACAGGGATCAGCAGCAGAACATAGCCCTCGTAATCCAGGAGAAAATGACCAATGGCCTTTGTGTGACTTAGATGTGCACAAGTCTTTGGAACAGGATGGGATCCATCTGAAGGTACTTAAGAGGCTGACAGATGTGCTCACCAAGCTGCTCACCATTATTATCTGCAGTCCTGGCTAACTGGGAAGGTCCCAGCTGACTGGAGGCTAGCTAATGAGATGCCCATCTACAAAAAGGGCCAGAAGGATGATCCAGGGAACTACAGGCCTGGCAGTCTGACCTCAGTTATGGAGCAGGTCATCCTGATTGCCATCACATGGCATGCACAAGATGGCTTGGCAGTCAAGCCCAGTCAGCACGGGTTTATGAAAGGCAGGTCCTGTCTGACTAACCTCATCTCCTTACACCACAAAGTGATTTGCCTAGTGGATAAGGGAAGGACTGTGGACATTGTCTACCTGAACTTCAGGAAAGCCTTTGACATTGTGTTCCACAGCATTCTTCTCCAGAAATTCATGCCACAAGGCTTGGATAAGTGCACTCTGCACTGGACTAAAAGCTGGTTGGCTGNCCAGAAGGATGATCCAGGGAACTACAGGCCTGGCAGTCTGACCTCAGTTATGGAGCAGGTCATCCTGATTGCCATCACATGGCATGCACAAGATGGCTTGGCAGTCAAGCCCAGTCAGCACGGGTTTATGAAAGGCAGGTCCTGTCTGACTAATCTCATCTCCTTACACCACAAGGTGATTTGCCTAGTGGATAAGGGAAGGACTGTGGACATTGTCTACCTGGACTTCAGGAAAGCCTTTGACACTGTGTTCCACAGCATTCTTCTTCAGAAATTCATGCCACAAGGCTTGGATAAGTGCACTCTGCACTGGACTAAAAGCTGGTTGGCTGGCCAGGCCCAAAGAGTGGTGGTGAATAGAGTTAAACCTGGCTGGCACCCAGTCACTAATGGTGTCCCCCAGGGTTAAGTACTGGAGCCTGTTCTCTTTAATGATCTGGATGAGTGCACCCTCAGAAAGTTTGCAGATTACACCACGATGGTTGTGCTAATCTGCTAGAGGGTAGGATCCGGGCAGGTTAGACCGATGGGCCAAGGTTAACTGTATGAAGTCCAACAAGGCCACATGCCAGGTCCTGCACTTGGGTCACAACAACCCCATGGTAAGTTACAGGCTTTGGGATGTGTGGTTGGAAAGCTGTGGCTTGGAGAGAGACCTGGTTGATAGTCGACTGAACATGAGTGTTAAGGGTTAATCCCTCCTGGGGGTGGTCTGAACCTGATCCCAAGCCCTCCTGACTCCTCTCTGGGAGTGGCCTGAACCCGACCCCAGATGCAACTGGTTAGCTCACTCCCACTTCCTGTTTTAGACCCCTATAAAAGCAGAGTATCTTCCTATTTCTTGATCTCTCTGCCCTGCTTCACCAGGCACTATCACTCTGTTCCAGCGGCTCCTGCTTTACCAGGTGGCCAGCCAACCATGTGGTGGACCAACCACTTCCTGAATCTACTTCTATCCATTTCCATCCATAGGGTTTTGTATAATTTTTTTTTCCCTTTCCCTATACTTTTTTTTGTAACTCCCCTTACCTTAAATACCTTTTATTTATTGTTAAAGTTTTCATTTTAACTTTCAAATCGGAGCAAGACTATTCTTTGGGTGTTTTACCCCTTTTCACTCTCTATACGTAATTCTTTTCTTTCCAAAGTGGGGAGAGGGGGGAGGCACCCTATATATGATGTTGTTCTGTTAGGCTTTGGGTCTCTGGGAAGCTTAAACCAGCATAACGAGTCAGCAGTGTGCTCAGGTGGCCAAGAAGCCAATGGCATCTTGGCTTGTATTAGAAACACTGTGGCTGGCAGGAACAGGCAAGTGATCGCTCCCCTGTACTCGGCCCTGGTGAGGTCACACTTCAAGCACTGTGTTCAGTTCTGGACTTCTCACTATAAGGACATTGAGGTGCTGGAGCATGTTCAGAGAAGGGCAATGTGGCTCATGAAGGGCCTGAAGCACATGGCCCACAAAGAGCATCTGAGGGAGTTGAGGGTGTTCAGTCTGGAGAAAAGGAGCCTGAGAGGAGATCTTACAACTACCTAAAGGGAGGTTGGAGCAAGGACAGGGACAGCCTCATTTCCTTGAGAACAAGCACCAAGACAGGTTCAACACTTTGGTCACAACAACCCCAAGCAGTGCTACAAGCTGGGGACAGAGTAGCTGGAGAGCAGCCAGGAAGAAAGAGACCTGGGGGTATTGGTAAATAGTAGGTGAACATGAGGTAGCAGTGTGCCCAGGTGACCAAGAAAGCCAGTGGCATCCTGGCCTGGATGAGGAACAGTGTGGCCAGCAGGACAAGGGAGGTTATTCTGCACATGTACTCAACACTGGTCAGGCCACACCTTGAGTACTGTGTCCATTTCTGGGCTCCTCAATTCAAGAGAGATGTTGAGATACTGGAAAATGTTCAGAGAAGGGTGACGAAGCTGGTGACGGGCCTGGAACACAGCCCTGTGACGAGAGGCTGAGGGAGCTGGGGTTGTTTAGCCTGGAGAAGAGGAGGCTCAGGGGTGACCTCATTGCTGTCTAAGACAAGACTACCTGAAGGGAGGCTGTAGCCAGGTGGGGGTTGGTCTCTTCTGCCAGGCAACCAGCAGCAGAACAAGGGGACACAGTCCCAGGTTGTGCCAGGAGAGGTATAGGCTGGTTGGTAGGAGGAAGTTCTTCCCAGAGAGAGTGATTTGCCATTGGCATGGGCTGCTCAGGGAGGTGGTAGAGTTGCTGTCTGTCAAGGTGTTCAAGAAAAGACTGAATGAGGCACTTAGTGCCATGGTCTAGTTGATTGGAAAGGGCTGGACTGGATGATCTTGAAGGTCTCTTCCAACCTGGTTGATTCTATGACTAGAGGAAATGGTTGCAAGCTGCACCAGGGGAGGTTTAGGTTGGATAACAGGAAACATTGGAATCGTTTGCCCTGGGCAGAGGTGGATTCACCATCCCTGGCAGTGTTCAAAGGGGTGGGGAATTGGTGCTTAGGAAACATGGTTTAGTGTTGATCCTTCAATGCTCAATCGAATGTTGAACTGTATGATGTTCAAGTATCTTCCAACAGAATGTATTCTGTGATTCTGTGTCTAGAGAGTAGGCTGCTGTCATTCTGGTGACTGACTGTGAAATATTCAGCTTTTCTGGACTGCCATAGTTTGCCCAAGCAATCCTCAAATTTAATGAAGAAAAGAGCTCTCATAAGCTATCTCTAAAACAGACTCTTATTTTCCTCCAGCACATTCCCCAAACTGTTCCATAAAGAGTGTTTGAAATATTTATCCTACATTTTTTATCCTTTTCTTTCATTCCTTACATTTGTGTGTAACTGAATAAAAAGCTTCATTGTAGGGATGACCTCTGACTCAAGTTTTGTGCATCATGTAATATGACTAGCCTCAAAAGAACTGGTAGGCACTGGGTGATCAGAAAGGGAAACAAGGAACTTTAAACAAATTATGGTGGCTGCAGAAGTATTTAGAAACAAAAAATAGCTGTTTTGAGTATCAGCGTTTTCAGCTGCTGGAGAGCTTGATGACCTTTTTAGGTAGTATGAAATTTGTCTTTTCGCTATTTTTCTCCCATAAATCCTGTCTTTTTCTAGATATTTGAACTTCATTCACCTAAGCTCATTGTTTACCAGGCTCTTTTGTGTTCCAAAATAAGATGCCCACTGCCAAGTCTAAGAGGCCAACCCATGCTTCCATATTTTCAGCTAAGAGGAGAAAGCAGGAGCAACTACCTACCAGGTACATGCAAATTAGAAGAAAGGTTTCCCTACAGTCAGCAAACAGGGAGAACTGTTTCCAAATCAGAACACACAGTCTATGCCAAATCCTACCGTTCTTCTGTCTGTCATTTCTGCTCCCAATTCCCTCTCTCATACCCTCATTGCTACTCCAGGGATACTGAAACATAGCTTAGAGCTTACTGTTAGAAATGTTGGCTCTGCAAGGCAAAAACATGCTTTATGCTGACTTTCACATTAAAGTGATTCCACTTTTCAGTGTAGTGTCCCCATCTTGTAGACAACTACTACTTTGCCTAGAGTACAAAATGCTAATAAACCAACATCTGTTCCAGCATCAGTGATAATCTTGCTTAGTGAACAATTTACTTTGAACTTCTAGAATGCCAAGCACATAAAGAGTTTGTCATATGTTACTTTGTAGATAGCTTGTATGCCTGGAATTTACCCAAACTTCTCTGCATCAAAAGTTAAAAAGTATCAA
Organism: Tricholaema leucomelas; assembly: GCA_013400475.1. Taxonomy (NCBI): domain Eukaryota; kingdom Metazoa; phylum Chordata; class Aves; order Piciformes; family Lybiidae; genus Tricholaema lacrymosa; species Tricholaema leucomelas. Next base: position 526,348 of record WAAF01010202.1, on the reverse strand, counting down.
AGATCGCATAAAAGCAATGTAATTGAATTCATACATTCCTCATTTAGTGCAGTTCACAGTAGGGCTCAGAAATTACATCAGGAAGAAAAGAGATGTTTGTAAGGTTAAAGGAATTACGGAAGTGGGGTATTTCTTCTGTGTAATATATAAATATATGTGTAGAGAAAGATTATAGTGCAGTTTTACTTTTACAAAAGAAAAGGAAACCAACAGAAGACAGACTATACTAGAAGAGCAAGAGTAGATGGCACAGGTTTAGATGAGCTTTCAAATAGTAATAAAATTTGAGGACATAATAAAAGAAATAAAAAAACCCCAAACTCAACAACAAACAACACCAAAAACCCCTCAGTTTTTTTTTTCAGGATTTTATTTCCCAAAACAGCAATTTCTGAAAGCAGGTTGTACATAACATAATACAATGCACAAATATTGTTGTCTTTCAGTAAATGAAATAGGTTAGAGTTATTTATGTATTCCCCAAAAGGATGCTTTGGCATTTTGCCAATTAACAGGTGGCACAGAGGAAACTATTCTTGGTCTCTTTAAAAGGTGCCGCTATACCCCAACAGAACAGAAGAGGGCACTCCAGCTACCATGTCCCTTCCCCGTTGTTGGTCCTGCTAGGTCATTTTCCCACTGGGGACAACTGGTGTTGAGCTGGTGTATACAAAATAAGAAGCTGCTTTCACTTTTTCTCGGCTTAAGTACGACTACTAAAAAACATCCTGGCTTCTCAAGTACAGAGCAACTGGTTTCTGTCCTCAGCAGAATTCCAGAGCTGCGCTGACCTCTGATGAGTTGCTCAAATTGCAAATGAATGAAGTGTTTTCAAGAGCAAAAGGCAAGATAAATTGCAATCCAGGATTATCCAAACAGGACTAATTCATAGTCAGTCTCCAGTGAAGGCACAATGGGGCACTACTAGCTCCAAATAGACACAATCTTACCTGAGGGGCACTGTTCATCATGTAAATCAAAAAAATAACACTGCAAATAGACAAAGGTACAAAAAGCCAAGGTACAAAAAAGCAGAAGAAATCAGAGGAGGAAGAAAGCAATACCATAAGCACATTTCAGGTCCTTACCCTGAACAGTGTATCTTTTCCTAGACTGTGAAAACTACAAGATTCTTGTTCTCCTATAACTCTCTCAACGAAGAGGGAAAAAAACCAGATTTCATGCTTAACATGTTAACTCTTTATCCTGCAAAGTCTAAATATCATAGCCCACATCCACTGAGATGGCGTCTCATGGACTGTATCACTGAGACAGACTACACCTGTCACTGTCAAAAGTAGCAGTTGCAGGAAGGACTTTCAAGTGAAAATAAAACACAGAAACCACTAGAAAAAGTAATGATCATTCATGTTTGCTCACTCCTAGCAAGCAATCTACCATTATTTTCTTCAGTTGAATGGAAAGCAAAAACAAATGCAGAGGCAAAAGTCTGTGAGGTTTTTGGGCCTTTCTTATTTTTTTAAAATAGTCACTAAATGCCTAACATCTGTTTAACATGAGAGAAACAGTCCTACATGCAAGTTTCAACTGAAAAATAAATGCATACCAATGAACAGACTGACTATAAAAAAATCACTTACAGATTTGTTGTCATCAAAGGCATGCTCTTCTATTTCCTCCTCCAATCTATCAGCTGCCTTCCTGACGTCTTCTAGAATCTCATCAAGCATTGACAGACTTTTGTTTTGATGCTGCATGTTCTTCAGAGCTTCAACCTGATGTTTTTCAGCTGCTAAGAGTTCAACGTATTCCATTTCTTCCTGTTGAATTTTACAACATACAGGTAAAGTGCTGGCCAGGCCTTCGAGCAGAAAAAACATTTGACAGATGCACTCTGCTTTTGACACAAAACATCTTACAAGTGGAATTGCAAAAGCAATACAGACTTCATAACAGCATTTAAAGACTGCGTTCTCTTGTGCCAATTTTCACTGGGGGAAGCCAACACCAAACAAATGTTCACCAATCACCTTTTCTATTCCACTAAACAGTAGAGTTGCCCCAAGGTTACAATACAGAAAATACAAGAGAGAAATTACTTTGGGGAACTCCAGAAAACATCTCAAAGCCATGTGGAGTTTAAAACTGAGTGCTTTAACAGGAAATCATAATAATCTTGAAAGCGTGGCTTTATCGAGTAAAACAAACAAAGGAACAAAATATCAGGGAAGCTTCTGAAATAAAATTATGTTCCCTTTCTCTTTGGATGCTTCAGGTTCAAAGAAAGAACTAAAAAAGTTTAATTTATTGATCACGACTGGACTCAACACTATGTCTTCTACATGGTTACCAACAAAATAACCAAATATAACTTGAGTGGGGAGGGTTGTTTTTTGTTTGGTTTTTTTTTTTTTCCACAAAAATATGTGCTTCATATTGCATGCAAACATTCTTTTAAAGATGTACCAGTTGTGAGAGAGAACAACTACGAATGAGGAAACAATCACAACCTTTTTCCTTTCAGTTAGATTCAGGAAGCTAAGAATATCTAGACAAGAGAGATCCTATATTTTTTTTCTTTAAGAGAGCAAATATTATTGCCAAGGGAAAACAACCTGGGCTGCAAATGAAAGCAATCTCTAAGGCAGACTAAATTCCCAGAAAACACAAGTTTCTGTGTCCATTTCAGATGCCTTGCCATACTCAGAAAACAGATAGAACATAGGTCTCCCTTAGGTTGTGTATTTTATCCACCTACCCCACACAGACACCGTAGATAACCTGGGCATCTAAAATGGTCCTAAACTCTTATATTTAAATAACTGGAATATCGCCTCCTCCAAACACATTTGTAGAAGGATGTTTTCCCCCTGGAAACCTGTGGGAACATGCGTGCAATTTAATCAATTTATTGATGTCAAGACGAGTATATTCAGTTCAGCCTGTAATTGTAGTGTAACCCCTTTAAAATCCTGACAGTCAGATGAATGCTTCTGGTTTTGACTCAGTGACAGAATTGCTGTCTGTTGGTGTTTAGAATTACCATAGTTACACCAGCAGGCTGAAAATCTCCCAGTTCCCAAAATAACTGGAGTTGGAAAAAAAATATAACTGTTAACATGTTTGGACTAATGTCAACTGCTTTAGTTCTTATGCAACACATAAGCAAGAGCAACAGTGCTCTCAAACAGCCTCACGGAAAAAAACAGTTCCTACCCATTGTTCTCTGCTAGCAGCCACTGCTTGAAAGATGCAAGTAACAGCCTCTCTATGGGCCACAGATTCTTTCCTCAGCAACAATTTAGAACTACTTCAACAAGACTTAAGTGCAGGGTCCTGCACCTGGGCCAGAACAATCCTCATTATCAATACAGGCTGGGGAATTAGGGGATAGAAAGCAGTCCTGCGGAAGACTTGCGGGTTCTGGTGGATAAGAGGCTGGACATGAGCAGACAAGTGTGTGCTTGCAGCCCAGAAGGCAAATCACATTCTGGGAAGTGTGGCCAGCAGACCCAGAGAGGTAATTCTGCCACTTGACTCTGTTCTGGTGAGACCTCACCTGAAGTACTGCATGCAGGTCTGGTGCCCTCAACAAAAGAATGACATGGACCTGATGGAGGTCCAGAGGAGGGCTGAAACACCCCTGCTACAAGGACAAGCTCAAAGAGCTGGGGTTGTTCAGAATCTTTTCTTCTTCAGGCTGAAGACACCTAATAGCAACTTTCCAGTACCCGAAGGGGACCTACAAGAACAGGCTGCCCAGGGATGTAGTTGACATCCTGTCCCTGGAGATACTCAAGGCCAGGCTTGATGGGACTCTGGGCAAGCTGATCTAATGGAGGATGCCCCTGCTTACTACAAAAAGGTTGGACTACGTGACCTTTGGAGCTCCCCTCCATCTCAAACCATTCTATGATTCAACAGAATATATAAGGATTAGATTCTTCTCAAAAATTGAACAGATTTTGACTGAAAGGATCTGATTAGTGCTGTCTGTCAGAAGAGACAAAACAGGCTGAACAGATTTAAGAGGTAAAGTGCAGAAAAGTAAAAGTAAGTATTGCTCTAATTTACAAGAAGCTAACTGAATAGCAAGGCAGAAGAGCTTTGAAAAAAAAAATCTGAGTTCTCTCTTAAACCTCTGTAGTAATTTATAATGTCCTTTTGATCACCGTTTAAAAAAACAGAAAGGACACCAAAGTAGTAATCATTACAGTAAAATGAAACTGGGGGATGGGGCAGGGGAGAAAAATAAATGGACAAAACATGTGTTTTTTTGAAGTAAAAGAAAAAATATCCCATGTAATTTTCATCTTTTGGCAGGCATTTCCCCATTATCCTTTGTTTTACTTTACATAACATTTTTTAAAGGTTAGAACAACAAATATTGTTTAAATAATCATGCATGTGACTTGAGAAGGAAGAGCACAAAAGATTGCTCATTCGAGAAAATATCTTGATATCATAACACAAAAGCCTACACAATCCATCTCTGCAGAAGTTTTGACAGGACACATATCTAAAATGCACTGTTACACACACAGGCCTCCTTTTACGTGAAAAATGAAGCAGCACCATTTTCAAATTCAAGGATAGATTACTTTAGTATTTTACAATACCGCTAAAAGCCAGTATCAGTCATAGTGAGCACTTCATTGGCACACCCCTAGATCCATGCTACTTCTACCCAGGTCTGTTTCAAGTCAGTCTGTTCTCACTGCACCGACCACTCAGGTCTCCCAAGTCTGCATCCCGATTTCCACCAGCCTTTCTTGTCACATTCACCACACACTTTCTTGCACACAATTTCTTGCCATATGCACATCTCTTCAGCTCTCTTTAGAGATTTTCCCAGATCAGATGCTATGTCCCAATCACATGTTTATTTTCTTTTCTTGTTCCCTTGTGCAACAGCTGTGTCCTCTTTTAGATTACAAAACCTAAAGAAAATTCTTAATATATTCCTCCAGTGGTTGTGGGGTAGAGCAAGGGAAAGAGCAATTTAAATATCAAATTGCTTGAACAACTTTATCTCTCAATGGGAGACTTCCAGTGCACAGTTTGAGCACTAGCAAGTCCACTAGACGGCAGCAGATTTTGCACATCCTAGCACATCTGCATTGACATGGGAACTCAAATTTTCCACTAAGTACTTGTGTTCAGCTGTTACTCATCTGTGCTTTTCCTGGTAAAGTTATCTCGGCCAACTCTTTCTCAAAACTGCACTCTTTAGTCTAGGAGTGCTGTATTGAAATTAAAATCAAGCAATCCCCTATTTTGCATGTCCATTTCACCCACATCTTCTATGCAAATACTAAAATAAAAGGTAAGACATTTTTCTGTTCACATTTTAGATTTGGGTTCAGCAATTCTTATTTGAAGTGAAGAAAACCAGTATTTTTCAGATGTAGGGTGTTATTTCCACTTCAATAATCCTACAGGCTTCCTAGTGAAACTCTTATGTGCAGTGACTCACTGCTTGTACTCCTTTCCCTTTAACATAATATTTGCCAGAGGTCTTATGACTACATTTAGCTTTGTTTTGAAATAAGAACTATCTACTGCTATTGTTTCAACTTCTACACCAGGATTACTTCTGATTTTATCTAATGGAAACAAGTACTTCATTCAAAATACATTTTAAACAGCAAAATAATGCAAATTTGATGTAGATCCAGTTTTGTATTAAAAGAGATTGAAACTGTGCCATATTAAAATTAAAATCACAAGTAGAATATTAATACTCTAGCAATAAGCATGGCAGAACTAACCTTAATTGCAGCTTCTCTCAAGGCCTCCAGTCTCTGTCTGCTGCTTTCTTTCATATTTACGACATCTTTGTAGTCACCCTGTAGAGCTCTCTGGAGGCCATGGATTGCTTGAAAAACCGAGTTTTCACTTTCATTGAGCTCCTTTTGGAAAATTTCAAAGGTATGCACCTGAAAAAGTTTCTCTTCATCGGACAGTCCTGCATTCTTTTCAACTGCTTTTATAGCATTTTTCAGTTTGTTGAGAACAACGTTCTTTTGGCGAAGAAGACCAGATAGTTTTCTGCAGCTCTCCAACACCCATTGCTTTCTCTGAGCAGCAACAACTCCTTTTCCACGGTGCAGCTTTATTGCATGCTTTACTACATCTTCGTGTTCTGCAGGATTTGCTAACTGGCCACAAGGCAGTGAAACCAACGTCCATAAGGAAATAAATCCAGTTGCCTTCATTCTTCACTTACTGCCTTTGGAAAATGATAATCCAGAACTGCTCAAAGCTTTCTGCTATGTGGTTTCTGCATTCTCAGTATGTACAACATGCTGCAAGATAATACCAATCAGTTATCAAACATGATAATGTTGGGCCATTAAGTCAAATAAATGCAGGAAAGAAACCTAAGGCTGCATTTTACACTGTAACTTTTATCAGTATGTATATGGTCTCCTTCAGTCAACACTTATCAAAACCAAGAAACAGCCTGGGGCTACTGATAGGTTTTTCCTCCTTACACTTCAGCTATTTTCTAGATGTAATCTTCTTTTTAAAAACACTGAATGGAAAGCTTAGTCACTTCACATGGTAGTCATCTGCACCTCTTACATGAGAGAAAAGCCATTAAGAATACTAAGCTATGGTGCCATGGGCTGTACTTCAACCTAGAATCAGCACTCATTATTCTTATCTATCAGTAAACTTCTTGTATTTTTTCAGACCTTTTCTTAAAAAATTTGTACCATAGTAATTTATTTATACTACCTCAGAAGCACTAACACACTCAACTATACTAAACAGAACAAAAAAAAGTTCAGCTGAAACAGACTGCATTATAAATCATACTTGTGAAAGAAATGGTTCACATACTTCTGAGCAGCACTAGTTTAGATCGAAGACCTTCACCTGAAAGGCTGCACAGCCTCAAGGCACTTCAAAGCTACTTACTGATCCTCATGATTTTAAAATAGTTATACAAACACTGAAAAGTAAAATTGATTCATTCTTAAGTTCACTTCCCAGAAGCTACTGAAGATCTAAATTTAAACTGCTGTATTTGCTTTTATGGCCAAGCAGGATATAGTTTCAGAACAATTTTCCTTCCCCCAAATCCTACAGGGAAATACCAACATTACTGTAAAATAACAAAGTAGCATTTTCTTTAAATAAAAAAAAAAACCAAAACACAACACCACAACAAAACACAAAAACCCGCCAAAAACAAAACAGAAGAACACCAGCCAAACCACTACATCATGAAACTATACATAATAGTGTGTAAATGTACGTATAAAACATACAGTTTTTAATTGAAGCATGGCATTCTAAAATGCACAACAAAGGCTCCATGTTAGTAGATCGTCAGAACAGGTATTTGTCTATAACTTCACCTGCAGTCTTCATCTCCAAGCCAACATTCTTAACCAGGAAACAAGATACAGACTTCGTCATTTAGGAGCAGTCTGCCCAAGAATCCTGTCTCCTTGTAATGCAGTAGCAGTCACAATCACAAGTCCCAAAGGCAGCCATCAATATATAGCATGGCAAGCACAGCTATGTGCTACTTTCGTTTTTCAAATGCCCTCCCTTTTTCTGTTTCAGAGAAAAACTGACTGTGGATTGGTTTATTTCTTTTCAATGCATGAAATACAAGCCAAAGTATTTAGCCATCAATAATTTACTATGGGCTAGAGCTTAACAACAAGAAGAGATAAAAACATTTAAAATTAAGAACTAAAATGGCAATTAAGCCAGCAAAAATATACCTATACTACCTTGATATTATTATTTTATTAAAGTAGAAATATTTCTGAACTTTAAGAGAGCAGTAGGGTTTACTGTTTTGATGAGATCAGGAAAAAAATAACAGTCCCCAACACTTAGCAAAATTCTAGAAGGATACTTAAGGAACTATTTCTTCATGCATATAAATAATACTCTTCCTGTTTAATATATTTAGGGGAGAGATTTGACTGAACATACTACAACCTATTCCTGCAAGAAAGAAGGGAAAGAAAGCACTTAGCGTATACTCCATTTGCAGAGTGCCAAGTAGAAGACTACTGCATGTCTTACATACTGGTACGTCAAACCACGTACCTAAGTTCTGAGGAGAGATATACAGTAGTAAGTTTACCCATTGTTGCACTGGGTTAAATTAGCACGGTGGTTCTAACAGAACAGTTTTGTTTCAGTAACAGTGTTTTTTTACTTGGCTATCAAAAATTATTAAGAAAATTGGCGCCTGAAGGAATTATGACCTCACATAGAAACGTATAACGTGCTTCAGAATACAAGAGAAAAATAAATCCCAGCACTCCTCTCCGGACAACCTTAAGTATCAAGTTAGGAGGAACTCTTGATATTTAAAATCCTTTTTAAGCACCATTTATATTCTCATGGATTGCAGCTCACCTAGCTTCCCGATTTTTCATTCCTGAACGCGATACTGTACGACTGGATTTCGCCAAGCTGATGCTAGACCCTGCGCCCAATGCAAGCCCTGATGCTCTCTCCCCAGATGCTTGCCGATCCTTCCACATCTGCCAGTTTGACGCCCCCCCACCGGTTTTCTCAATCCAAAGTCCTCCTCAGGGTCCACTGGGTAGCAGCTACTGTGACTCCTGGGTGGCCACCTCTACCCCGGCGCGTACCCACCTGAGAGCGATGGCCGCCGGAGGGCTGCTCCCAGCGCCGCCGCCTCCCTCCACGGGCCAGCTTCCGGGCGGCCCTTGCCGGTATCTGTCCCCGCGGAAGGCCGGACTGGGGCAAAGGGAAGAGGGAACACAGAAAAAGCTCAGGAGACCGGGAACAACCAGCTCCTTTCGCGCCCTTTCACGGCAGCGGAAGGAGGGCAGGAGGCGGCCGTCCCACAGTCCGCTCGCCCGTCCTGCGATTCCGGCAGCAGCATTCAACTTTCCGGCCCCACGGCAGCAGGACCAAAACTGCTGCCGCCTCCTCTTCTTCGAGGCCCCTACCCACACCCTGCCTATCTGAGGGCGCCAAATAATCAAGCTGTTGAGGAAAAGGAGACACCCACCGGCCCCGGCCGCGGCTTCCTACCTCCAGCCCACTCACCTGAGAGAGAGGGAGGCCAGTAGAGGCCAAGGGAGCACGGGAAAGATGGGATAGCAGTGTGATAGGGTAAAGGAGAGTGGTAGCCTGTAATAAAAGGTACCAAGAAGCCCCGTACGTGTCAAAAGCCTTTCCCACCCCCGCTACAGCCACCCCTTCTCGCTCTGCGCCGGTGCCCGAACGCTGGTGCGGCACCTTTAAGTGCAGAGTTAAGCGGGATCTGTAGCCTGAGCACCCCCTGGCGGCGCATTACGGGAAGCACAAAGGCGCACTAACCACCTTCACTCCCCCCGTGTTCCGCCGCGCTGCGCGGTGCACGCTGGGAGGCGTAGTCACTGCCGGGCCCTAGGCTGCGCAGTGCTTTTCAGGCGTGCCACAGGCCGGTGGACACTACCTCTCTACTCGGGCGGTAGCGCAGGGAGGGCTAGAGGCTGTGGCCGACGCGCGCTTCGATACCGGCGCTCCGCCTTTGCGCCTGGTCCCCTTCAGCGCGGTCGGCGATAGGCGGTGAGGACGGGCCGGTAGGCGCCTGCGCGGGAGGCGGCGCTGGGCGGTGAAGTTGGTCAAAGCGCCGGTGATAAAATGGTAGGTTGTCGGGGCCGGGGGGGAGGGGAGGGAGATAGGCAGAGAAACTGGGGAGAAGGGAGACCCTTGAAGACTTGGAGCAGCGAACCGAGCTCGTTCGTACCGTGCAGCTCCCCACCCCTCCTTCAGTAGCACGTCTCATTCTCCTGCCGGAGCGGCAGGGCGGCAGCTGGGGGTTCTGCATGGACGAGGGTCGAGAGGGAGCGAGAGTTGTAGAGGAGAGGACACACACCCAGCGGAGCTGCCGTCTCATTGCACCCTCCGCCGGGGCTAGGAGCGGGGAAGGTCATTGGGGGCGGGGGGGGAGGGGGCCGGGCGGCGTCGCCGCGGGTATTTCGAGCGCGGCCCCTGGCACGGCGCGTACCTTTCCCTTTTTTGGGCTTCGGGTTGGTGGGGCAGTTCGCCGGCGCCCGGTGTCCCTCGCTCCCGTCTTCCGGCACTGAGTGAGGCTCCTTTGCTGGCCGCCTCTTTCTCCCCCCGCCCCGGGACGCGGCAGGTGCCGGAGGAGACGGGAAAGGTGCGGTACAAATCACTATACCTGGGCAGGGGGCAGGGGAGGAAGGAGGCAGTAGGGTTGGATCCGGCACCGTCGCTGCTCTACGAGCGGTGGGAGCTGTCCCGGGAAGCGTCCGCAGGGTGCCTTCGCCGCAGCCTGCGTAGTGTCGACTTCAGCGCTTCTCTGGGATTTGCTATACGGTGTAGTCAGCGTTTTGAGAGGGCTCCTGAAACGTAGCTTGAGGTCTTGAAGCGGGTTTGGGTTATGTTGGTGAGAATACGTGGTAGAAACACGGCTTCCTGGCGTTCCCCTCGCCCTTGTAGAAAGCGCTTAGGTACCGCGCTCTGCCGCGCAGAGCATTCAACCTACGTGGACTATAGAAACTATACTACGTGGCAAGAGTAGTAGATTGGATTAGTCGAATGTGTTTCTTACCTCCGATTGCCTCAAATAAACCGTTCTGTCATTTTGGACTTAAAAAATACCCGGCAGTGCCTGGCACTAAGTAGACTTAGGACTTAGGAGAGGACATGGGTTTTACTTTGGAGTAGTTGTCATGGATCACCCTTTTGACGAGTGAAGTTGAAGTTTGTGGCTCAAAAGACGCTTATGTAACTGAGGAAAATCTTGATGAAGGGAGGTTCTCCTAGTTAGACTGTAATAAAAATTGGGGAGCTGGGCACAAGAGGAGGTTACACAGAGCTTGTAACCAAAGGATTAATTCAGTATTTCCTTTAAAACTATATTGTGGGTGTTTCTGCAGCTCTTTCCCCACTTTACACATTTCTTCTTCTATAGAAAGAAACTTTGAATGTGTTTTTCGCGTGTAAAGTTGAAAAATCTCGTAGGAAAGACCAAAGTCCTTATCTTGTTTACATGATGTGTTTCTGGTCTTATGACCTTCTGGTAGTCAAGATGTTACCATCCATATGTGTTTAAGAGATAACAAGTAAACCGAGAGATGGTCCCATGTTTACTTCTTGCTGCTCACTGAATCAGGATTCAGGGTTTTTTTCCCTAATATTTAAGAGACTAGTAAATTTTCTGTTACACCTGATGATGTAAAGCAGTAGTAAGGAACCGAGGCAAATTTCTTAGCTTAATTGTTGGCCCAGACCATGTCTTCAGTGTGGTTTAGCAAACTTGGAAATGATCAGAATATAGAAAGAGTTTGATTTAAGGAATCGCCTCCTTCTAGCTTAATGTTGAGCTATATAAGTAGCAGGTTTGCTGCCTATAAGATCCTTGTTCCCACCTCTTGAATTTTCCAGAAGTTTAGACGTGTTGTGTCAGTATGACTCCTGCAATTAGCTGCCATTAATAGCAATGTCTTACTGCTTTTCATATACCACTGATAGTTTCTCATTTAATGTATTAATAGTACAAATATTTATTCAGAGATGAAGTTTTAGATGATACCTACTGCAATTTTATGTAGTCTCATAACAGTAAATCTCTGTCTACCTTTCTCTTTTTGTCTTGTGTCTTCTACTGACAATGGTTTCTACTCTTAACATGTGAGAGATGCTTTTGCTGGTTTTCAGATGATTACTTAAAATGATTACACTTTGCATTGTTCATTGTTGCTTGGAAAACATTAGGAAAACTGTAGAACAGTTCTTGTCTGTGTATGAGGGACTTGCATAGCATCTGAGGAACTGAATTGTGGCTTTGTTTGGTTTATGAAGAGTAAGCATATTTTTGGAAGGTCACTATATCTTTACATGATGAAGGTTGTGTTTAATGCTGTTATAGAAAAGAAAAGCTTGTGCATACGTGGGCAATAAAGCAAAAACAGATATAAGACTGGCAGAATATGTGCTGCTACAAATTATATATAGATGCTGTCATTTCAATTTTTGGAAGAAAATGCTGTCTTTTTAACTGCAGAAGAACAAGGGTTTATCCTCCAGTAATTCTGAAGTGAAAATTGTCATCAAGAAGAAAACAAAAGCCTTTTAAAGATAGGCATTAGTAGTAGAATGCTGAAACAAACTTCTGGATTAACTTCATTGGCTTTCCTGCTTCTTTTGCATCCCAAAGCATAAGCTTAAATCGTCTCAGAAGGACAAGGTTCGCCAGTTTATGGCATTTACCCAGGCTGGTGAAAGGACTGCTATATACTGCTTAATGCAGAATGAATGGAAACTAGAAGTGGCAACAGATAACTACTTCCAGAATCCAGACTTGTACTACAAAGAATCCATGAAAAATTCAGTAGACAGGAAGAAATTAGAACAATTGTATAATCGATACAAAGGTAAGGCTTACTTTTTTTTTTTAATGGGCTTTGGGATCATTTTTTCTAAGTATTTTGTTTGGGGGGGTATTTTCTGCTTTTCCCTTTGCTATTCTTAAGGACTTACAGGGATTGGTAGCTTTTGTTTTTCCACTCTGTATTTGTGGTAGTGGGATAAGAATGAAAAAGGTTTTAAATGTGCTTAATGTTTAATACACAAATTCTGTAGATATTCCTGTAGAGTTTAAAGTAAATTCATAGTAGAAAGTTAGGTATGTCATGAGAAAGTCATGTCAGCTGCATGTGGTGAAAAGCAGAGTAAAGCTTATCGTGCAACTTACTCAATTTATTGCCAATGGCTGCTCTTAAATATATGTACAATGTACCTTGCGTGGCAAAATAGTATATATTAATATTAGGGGGAGTTAATTTGTCCACAGATTATAGTACTTCTATATGTTAAAATTTTAAAAAATCATTACAGCTAGGAATCTGGCAAAACAGTCAAGTAAGAAAACTCAAACCATAGAAACTCCATCATAATTTCATTCTTTGTGCTGACATAAGACAGCAAAAGTGATGTGCTTCTTCAGAGAGGCTTGGAGGGAAAACCGTAGGGAATTGAATGAAAGGCAGAGTTGTTTCTCTTCCATTTATATTTGTTTTACAGCAATGGTAAAATGAACAGAAAATAAAAGTTAAAGGTAGTAATGTAAGAATGTATATGACCCAGGTAATAGTGCTTTCTGAAATGTGGCCCTCTGACCTGAATGTCTGCATTGTTGATTACATGTTAGAGCAGAGCAGGCCAGAATTGTTACCAGACCCCACTGAGATCCATACATCTCAAGTATTAAAAAATGAGCTCTTAATTACTCAGCTATGATTGTATAAATTTTTCTAATTGCAGCACATTATTTGCTTTGTATACACTGTATGCTGTTCTTACGATATTGTTTCCACCTTTTTTTGGGTGCTTTTTTACCTGATATGTTCTATTTTAAGTATAGACATTCTTCAGTATTATGTGATAATGAGTTCTGTAGGGACAAAGAAGCAGCAATACTATAGCCTTTCCTCTGGGGGGGGGAACCCAACCACTAGTGAACCACTTTAAAAATAATTATTTTTATATAGAATCATAGAATGGTTTAGGTTGGAAGGGACCTCAAGGATCATCCAGCTCCAACCCCCTGCCATAGGCAGGGACACCTCCCACTAGAGCAGGCTGCTCAAGGCCTCATCCAGCCTGGCTTTAAACGCCTCCAGGGAGGAAGCATCCACAACCTCCCTGGGCAACCTGTTTCAGTGTCTTACACTATATATGTGTGTGTAAGTATATAAACATATATAACACACACACACGTATATATAGATGTCTAAATCTTTTACTTGTTCCATACATGTCAGCCTTGGAGGCTGCTGGGTCAAAAATGTATACAAACTTGTAAATGCTGCTAAGAATATATATATATATATTTTTTTTTTTTTTTAAAATCACAAATACTATTATTCATCATTTTCTGCCAGTGGCCAACTGCACTGCTTGGCTTTTGCTAAAGAAAATATAGTCATGTTTATTGTTTGTTGTGTTAGCAGCAAACCTTTGCAATGCTAGTACCTTAACACTTAAGTACAAGGCTGCACAAGATTGAGAGAAACAAAAGATTTGGCTAAACATCTTTCCTTCTTTTTCATATGTAGCTTAAACCAGAGTCATTGGCTTTGCAACAGCAATCAAGAAACTCTTTCGTCCTGCAGGGCCTCTGAGAATACTGTATATGTTGTACTGTATTTGAAATGTGACCTAAGTCTTTCATTTTCTGTGCTCTGTATTTTTTTTTAAGCTCTCTTACCTGTTTATCCAGCAACACTGTCAAAGCAACAGTTTTCTTTTGGTTCCTAGTTACTTGGATGACACAAAAAAAATGATAAAGATGAAATGCTCCTTGTGAAATCCATCATAATTTTTCCACTAATTTCAACACTACTACACTTCTTGCCTTTGATTCTTCAGTTGCTCCTCAAAAATGGAATAAATGCATTTTTCTAGTGTTAGGACTGGGTCTGGCATAAAGCAAACATGTGTACTTGTTACTCCTGCTCAAAGGTCCCTGAATTGTACCATGGGTGTATTTCTTTGTTTAATGGGTGTAGTCTCTTTTTTTTATATACAAACATATGTATAATTTTTATATATATAATTAAAATTCTCCTCTTCGTATTTTGACCTGCAGACCCACAAGATGAAAATAAAATTGGAATTGATGGGATTCAACAGTTCTGTGATGACTTAAGTCTGGACCCAGCCAGTATCAGTGTTCTGGTTGTAGCATGGAAGTTTAGGGCAGCTACTCAGTGTGAATTTAGTAAAAAGGAATTTGTTGATGGCATGACAGAGTTGGGGTAAGTATCCATTTCTGCATAGTTAAAAATGTAAGGCCTGAGCTCAGTTTACGTTTGAAACCTCTTTAACTGAATTAAGTGTGAAGCTTCAAAAGACTGTTGCCAAGATCATCTGATGCCAAATGCCTGTTCTGTCCACTCTTCCTTAAACTGATGCTCTACTGCAAGGTCTTAACAGTGACCACAATAAAGGTCAAGCAAAATAATTTCTATGTGTATGGCAAAAAAACTAGATATGCTGATCTTTTTATGCAAACATATGCATGATTAAGCAGGAAAGAAATAGGAAAGCTGGAAAGAACCTTCAGTTCATTCTCTTTATCACACTAAATGGAACCTTTTTGACCAGTTTTACAAAATATATTTTTCTTTTACTGCCTTGTATCTAAATATTTGTGTATACAGAATATAAGAAATTGAAATAAACAGAGTATTGAGGTAGAAAAGATTATATAGTCTTGACTATGATAAAGCTGGCAAAAAGTGGTTTCCTTTCTTGGTTCTGGATAATAGACGATGTTGCCTGTGTTTACCAATAAAGTCAAGTGCTTATCATTAAAAAAATACTTTTTGTATAATTTTTCCTTTGAAGAGACTTCTGATAGCTAGAGGTGTCAAAAATGGTGGTGTGGGTTTTTTTTTTTAACAGATTGCTTTGGATAAATAGAGAATTACAGTTGGTTAGTAGCGTGTTTTTTCATCAACCTTTCTACAAATGGGAGTTTTTTCTTGTGCGGGGGTCCTAGTAGTCTAGCTGTGAGTCAGTTTGCATTGACCTCATCAGTTACTGACTTCTAAGCTTTTGGATTTAGGTAAGAGTATTCAGAAACTGATGAAATAATAACTTCTGGTATCATCTGAAGTGCCCTGCTTTATTTTGTCCCTTTAGGTAGAGAGTGTAAGAATAATTATGATTTTTCTACTCATGGACAGAATCAAGTGCTCAATGTTGCTATTAAAGGCTGCCAGCATTATTTGATATAACTGATAAAACAGGTTTTGCTAAACCACTTGTGGCTTCTGGCTTGGATTTTGTTTTGCAACTTCACTGCCACGTTGCTCCCATGTCCTCATGACCATCTCTACAGTTTCACAGAGTTCAGTGCTTTTTATCTCTTTCTGCTTAAAACATGCTGTGCTTTTGGGAGCATAATCTGAGCATGCTTGCTTGCTACTGGCATAGTGCTTATTGAGAATTTGGAATAATTTTGTTATGTACTGGAGGTGCAGAGTCTGATTTTTGACATTAAACATAAGTGAGTATTTGAACAAAAAGAATTTCCCTGAAGCTTAGTTCATATAGCACCTTCAAGATATATATGGAAAGGTATCATATTTGTCCCTGTTGTTACCAAGTCTCCATGAAACTAAGGTTCTCAGTGGAAGACTTGGCAGAATTCTTTATCTTTTCTCTGTTAGGTACTGCTGGAGGCTAGAAAGGTACTTATTTTTATCTGTGCCATGCAAGACAGTTAAAACTGCATCTTTGTTGTATGGATTTTGCTAGTTATCCATCCTTTAATACAATTGTCCTTAAATCTCGAGAGTAAATGCAAACATTTAGCTACCAAGAACTTCTGAATACAAGACGCTGGTTATGATAGCCGCTTCTTTGAAACCTGTTTCCTTCTCTTTAAGTTTCTAAGTACAGTTCAAAATATTTATATCCTATAAACCACAAATATTCATTTGATTCTTTGGTGTAAGGGAAACCCTTTTTCTTTCAAAATTGCATCTTGGCAGCTCAAGTGCTTTCACTGAAAATGCTCTGGCCTTTTGTTAAGGGATGCATTTCTCTTAAACTCAGTAACTTGGTTCTGTCTTAACTTACTTGCACCAGACTTTTAAAATTCTTTGCCAGCCATCCAAAGGCTTTTTTAAACCTAGTTTTTATTGATGAGGGTTCCATGGTGGGGAGAAGATAACTGCAAATCATAGTTCATTTTGTTGGAAAATCCTCTACTGTTAAGATTTAACTGTAAATATAGTATGTAGCCTTTCACTTAGGCAGAGGAGGGAATAAGTAAGAGTCATCTAGATTAAAGTGAAGACCTGTGCGCTTGTGTTAGAACAGCGATAAAATGGGAAAGGATAGCAGATTTCAGTGAGGTTTGTGTTCTTTAAGAACAAAATAATACGTACTGTTTCAGTTCATAAGCTCATGGAGAGACTGAGAAGTTAAATAACAAAATCTGGTTTGGGTTGTGTACTTAATGGATGCGTATATATAATGTTCCATTTAAAATTACTTAGTAAGGACACACAAATGTTTGTATTTTAAATAATGCTGTCCAGAAAGATACTATTTTTTTGTCTTAACTACTGTTTTATTTTGGTCTGAAACTATACCTTAAATTTTTAAATGTTAAAAAAAGAAGTTGTACATATTTACAGATTATGTAACCTCTTTTGAACCAGGTGTGACACCACAGAAAAACTAAAAGCACTGTTGCCAAGACTGGAACAAGAGCTAAAGGATCCAATAAAGTTTAAAGATTTTTATCAGTTTACTTTTAACTTTGCAAAAAACCCTGGACAAAAAGGTCTAGGTAAGTAGGGGGGGGAAAGGACAACAATCTACAGGCAGTGAAGTCAATAATACAGTTTTCTATTTGATTGTGTAGTAAATTATTGATTTGTTTCAGTGACTTCTCCTCTTTCCCATCTTTTTTCAATTAATCTTTTCCTTAATGTCCCCTGGTACCAACCATTTAATGGTTTGGGTTTCGGTGTTTTTTTTTCTGCTGGTATTGACAATCTCTTTCCTCTTGTCAAAAGAAGCTCCTCCAGTCCTTAGAGACCTATCAGAATGTTGTTGGTGTTTGGGGATTTTTTGGAAGACTTGATCTAGTTGGCTTCTTGTTTCAGCTGAAACAAGCTGTCCATATTGGCTTAAAGAGGGAGAAAACTCTGGGTGGAAGTTGTTCTTATAAGAATTTTTTGGTTTAGCTCACAATATTAATACGAAGTTTAGAAAAATACTAGTGTAGACTTGGTTCAAAGCTGGTGAATAGAAACATATTTACATCTCAAAATATTGCATTGCTACTTTTTATAAAGTCAGATTTGTCCCAGTCCATGCCTTGTATTGCTGGATTAAACTGTTTTTTGTGTAGGATAGCGCTGTGCCATCTTCTCAACCATAATGTTTTCTCTCTCAACTAGAACATCAATTCCACATTTGGTCATGGGAATTACTTTGAATAGTACCTCTTCCAGTGTCATCTCTCTCTTTTTTTTTTTTTTTTTTATTGTGGGCAACTTTTAGCCAATTACCACTGTTTTTTTGCAGCAATTTAATTTTTCACTGTGTCACCTTTTCACAGGTCTTGTAGTGATTCTCTCTGATTAAATACTCTTGTAGTGATTCTCTTGTAGTGCTGGTAGGAATTCAGTTTTCCTAGTAGCTCTTCATTTTCTTGCCTCTCTTCATTTAAAAAGTATAATCCTTTCGGATTGTGGAAAAGGTAAGTCAGTTACAGCTGAGGTTGGAATTTATGAGCTACCTAAAGATGTTACAAATAGCTTCCTGTTTTAGTTGGATCAGCTCCAACATGAAACTCATGTAATTGGGAAATAAGTCTCAAAAGTGTTTCACCTAAGCCTGTATGAAGAGAAGAGGAGGGAAGGCAGCTTAAGACAGACTATGGAACTGAATGTACTGTTTGTTTGACACGAAGAGGAAAAAGGAAACTTGTCTGTTTTCCATTACTTTTGTTTGGTATGGAGGCCCTTTCATTTCTAAGTCTGTCTTTTCTGTTGTGTAAGAACAGCACTTTTTTGGAAATAAAACCTCTGTGTGCCTTCTTACGCCGGGAGTTGAGGTACTGGTGGGAAAAAGTTAAGTGTAAAAACTAGAGTTAAGATTAAGTCATGCAAAGTGTTGACTGTAGCTGTTGCTGATTTCAGTTTTCAGGAATTGCAGTTATTCTAGTAATAATGTTTCTTAGTTCCAAGTAGTGCTTAGTTCATACGTGGCAGTATTTTGGTGACATTTTTCATCATGCTTTTCCTTGTTTTGCTGAGATAATTCTAGATAGTGAATAATGATAAGCAGGTGTATATTTCAATGGATATACACATTTGTCACATGTGAACTGGGATCGCTACAGATTGAGTAGAAAGAGTACTGAGCAAGAATATTGGCTAATGTGACAATTTTGAGTGATGTGAGATCAGTGACAGCTTGTCTAACCGAAAACTGACACTACAGGATGGGAGTGGGAATCTGTTCAGAGAATGTCATTATGTTGATTGGATCACAGAAGTGGAGGGGGAAAAAGTTTACAAGTTGGCGCTTACAATGTATCACTTCCTGCTGTGACCATTCTGAGTTTCATTTGTGCTCTTTCAGGGAAAAAAATAGAGGAGGTATTCAGCAAGGTAAATAATTCAGTTATCTTACAGGAGTACATGTGTAAGCTGAAAATTCTATATTTAGCTGAAGCGATTAGGCTTAAGGGCTTTTTTCCCCCTATTTTCCACTTCTTCATTGTGTACACCATGTCTTTTCTCCTGGAATGAGAAACTGTCGGTCTTCTCTCCCTTTCTGCTGCTAATGTAGAGGTCTACAGCTACCTGAAGGGAGGTTGTAGCCAGATGGGGTTTGGTCTCTTCTCCCAGGCAACCAGCAATAGAACAAGGGGACACAGCCTCAAGTTGTGCCGGGGGAGGTATAGGCTGGATGTTAGGAGGAAGTTCTTCACAGAGAGAGTGATTGGCATTGGAATGGGCTGCCCAGGGAGGCGGTGGAGTTGCCGTCCCTGGAGGTGTTCAAGAAAAGCCTGGATGAGGCACTTAGTGCCATGGTCTGGTTGACTGGATAGGGCTGGGTGCTCGGTTGGACTGGATGATCTTGGAGGTCTCTTCCAACCTGGTTGATTCTATTCTATTTGATACTTGTGTCCCAACAATGCTGCCTCATTGCCAAGGAGATGTAGTAATTATTAGTGCCCAAACTCTCTCCTACTAGGTTTGGAGCATTGGCTCAGAAAGCTGTTATGAATTCAATTCAGGTAGTTCAGCAGAATGTATACTGCTATTTGTTACCAAATGAGCTGGTATAGATCTCTGCCTAGCTTTGGTCATCTTAAGGTATTGACCTCTTCTTTCCCACGTGCATGTTAGATGACACACAGTGCTACCTAAGTATAGAATGCTGCTAAGCTACTGCCCTACCTGCTTTCCTTAATGTTTCTCGTGACATGCTCCCATTGCTTACTCATTCCCATACGTTTGTGTTTATGACTTGAAGTCAGGTGGTCAGTAATTTTCTCTCAAGTTGTGATAAAAGTGGATGCTTTTAGTTAATGGAATGAAGATCATCAAAGAAGTTCTTTCTTAACTTTCAGCTACAAAATACTCTAGTGTGACTTTTCTGGGGTGTAAAGTATCCAGTGTTTCCTTCTGTTATGCTCAGAGCTTGGGTCTCACTGAATCTGGTAGTTGTTGCACTCAAATGTTTAGGAGAGAGATCTGTTGGCTAAAAGAGTATTGTTTCTCAGATATAAGCATAACCTATGAATGCACCTAGTTGAAAACTAAGGATATTCCATTGAATCATATAATACTGTGTTGGAATGGACATCAAGGATCATCTGGTCCAACGTTTCTTGGCAAAAGCAGAGTCTGGACAAGATGGCCCAGCACCCTGTCCCTCTGAATTTTAAGCATCTAGTGCTGGGAAACCCACTGATCCTCTTCTCTGCGGAGATGATTCCAGTGGCTGATTATTCTCAGTGTGTAAAATTTTTCCCTTGTAATTTGACAGTGCTATTGGCAAATGGAGAATTCTTAGCAGATTAACAAAAACTTTTTTTCTAAAAGAAGACATAATTAAAATAATTCTTCTGTTGGATCCTTCAGGCTAAGTGCTAGCACAGCTTGCTTTTTTTAATAGAATTAATTCTTCAGAAGAGAGCTCACCAGAAAAAAATGTCTGTCTCGGGCAAAGAATACTCATTTATGTAATTGGGTTTTTGTGTTTATTATCCTAACATACTGAAACTATAAGGAATTACTAAATACCTCTAGTGTCCAAGCAGTGAGGCTGTGGTTATGAGTTGTTTGTTTTTTTTAATGTGTTCCAGATTACTTTTTTAAAGCATTTCTGCTGTTTTATGGAGTGATAAGTAACAATTATTCCATCTTTTTTTTTTTGGTCCTATCTCCTTTGAACATAGGGAAATACTGCAATTCAAGAGTTCCTTTTTAATACGCCAGGTGATCTTTAAGAGACAGAGAAACAGGGGTGTAGTATATTTCTTTTTACTGGACCCAATCAAGGTCTGCCAAAACCATTTCCTCAAAGATGCTTTTCTAACCAGTTGTTCAGTGGTATGTTAGCAGTATGTACTGACTTGTGTTTTCAATTACAGTAGTTATGAGCAAGATTTTTAGATCTGATTGGCACTCATCCTCTGGCTGAAAAGGTTTGGGAGGCACAGTTTTCACACATCATATAATCACAGAATATTAGGGGTTGGAAGGGACCTTGAAAGATCATTTAGTTCAATCCACCTGCCAGAGCAGGATCACCTACAGCAGATCACACTGGATTGCATCCAGGCAGCTCTTGAATATTTCCAGAGAGGAAGAATCCACAACCTCTCTGGGCAGCCTGTTCCAATGTTCTGTCACCCTGACAGTGAAGAATTTTTTTTTCCTCACTTTTACATGGAAATTCCTATGCCTCAACTTCCACCCCTTGTCTTCTCATTGGGCATCATCAAGAAGAGCCTGACTCCATTCTCTTGGCACTCACCCTTTATGTGTTTCTCAATATTAATGAGGTCACCCCTCAGTCTCCTCCTCTCCAAGCTGAAGAGCCCCAGCTCCCTCAGTCTTTATTCATAATGAAGATGTTCCACTCCCTTAATCATCTTTGTGACTCTGTGCTGAACTCTCTCAAGCAGTTCTCCCTTCATGAACTGAGGGGCCCAGAACAGTGCATTCTGTGCTCTCATCCAAGTCATTGATGAATATATTGAATAGAACTGGTCGCAGTACTGACCCCTGAGGGACTCCAGTAGATCCGGGCCTCCAACTAGTCTCTGTCCCATTGACCACAACTCTCTGACATCTTCCCTTCAACCAGCTCACAATCCACCTCACTACCCCATCATGCAAGCCATGCTACCTCAATTTAGCTGTGAGTGTGCTGTGGGAGACAGCGTCAGATGCTTTACTGAAATTGAGATAAACCAGGTATGTGTAATATCAAATTTCCAGTGGCAGGTCTCATATGTCTATGTCCATATTTGCTCAAACCTATTGTTAGATTTCCATTTTTTAATTTTCCTAGCATATAACTTAAATCTGTGTTCCTGACTTCTTCAGCTTTATACATAACCTCTTGCCACTAAATATGCAGAATGTGTTTCCTTAGTCTTACTAAGAACCTTTTACGTATTTGGCAACTATGTATGCATGTTCCTTTAGTCTCTAGACTGAGTAAAATTTATTAACCTGATAAATGCCATCTTTCATCTCTCTTTTCCTTTGCAATCCTACTAGTGTAGCTTTCTCTTGTCTTGTAGTACCCAAATGTGTGCTTCAGATGTTCTGTTCCTTGTTTTACATCCCATTACTAAGTTTGCTTACATTTGTAACACTGTCTGCAGTTTGTGATCTGTTATACTGTTGGGCTGCTGCAGAACTGTAGTGCACCCAGTTGGTTCTGATCTTGTGTTCTGTTGTCAGTTATTCCCACTAGCTGTACAACTTTGCATTTCTCTTTAATGAAATATTTCTTGTTGACTTCCAAGAGGCTTTCACATTTATCCATATAATTTTCAGTTCTAATCCTGTCTTCTTACATGCTATGCTTTTTCCAGGCCTTGTATAAGATGTAGATTTAATACATTTTTCTTTGTTGTATCAACTGAGTTACTTAAGTGTTGGACACTGTTAGATACAGGAGTGACCCCCTTGGACAAGTCACTTCAAATTTGGCAGAGAACTACTGAGGTTCTTCTAGAATCTTCTTTGATCTCTGTGAAGCCTGAAAGATAGTAGGCAATCGTTTGAGGTTGCTTCAGCATATTGAGATTAATTTCACTGTGTCTAACTTTGCCTTGGGCATCAGTGCCCTCAGATTCAGACCTTACCTCTAAGAGTTTTTTTCCTGAAATATATATGTTTTTGTTTGTTTTTTTTTTTTTTGCCTGGACCATATAATGAAAAAACCTCTCTGTGTATCTCAGACATTTCTCTTTGCAGATGTGTCAGCAGGACACTGTCTTTTATTACACCATCTGCTGTTCGTAAGAGAAGCACTGGCAAGGCACAGAAGCCCTTCTTAGAGTTGGGTGGTTTTTTGGTTTGGTGAATTTTTTTTTGGGAGGGGTTGATTTTTGTGACAGAGGAATTTTGGTGATACCTAACACATGCCTTTATGATGCAGTGGATTTTGCTCCAGGAAAGTGGTCTAGGGAGGTATGTGTATGTACAACCTTGTGTTACTTATTTTTAGAGCAGCTTGTCTTTTGTTGCTTTTTCTTTTCATTCTGCAGTTCCCTTCAAAACTAATGCAAGAAGCTCTGCCTTTATATAATTAGATGGGAAGAATCCTATCCTCTCCAATAAATGAGGTTACATTTATTCTGTGATTCTTCAAAATAGGCACAGGGTTCAGTACACCAGTGCCCTTCCTAGAAACAGGGCTGCCTTTCATAAGAGTCACTTTTATTCTACAGTTCATGTGGTGATATCAGGGAATTTTTATTTCTTTTTGTACCTGCAAGGCTTCTGACTCTATAGCCTCCTCTTTCTTGAATGCTTCTACTTTTATTAACATAATGTTGTCAGGTGGTATGCTTCAGTGTGGACAAATGCTGTTTGAAGATGTAAAAGTACTATCAGTCCTCCCAGGTGATAGCTCATGTAAGTAGTGAGATGCAGAAGGAAGCAAAAGCATATTGTGTAAGGTCTACCATGACTTTCTTTAAGCAGAACATGACGTTTTGATTAATGTTGCTCAAGACTCAACTGTCAAGTGTTTAAATACCTTTAATAGATTTTTATTATTATCTAAGAAAAAGATGGATGCTTAAAATAATTAAGACTATTGTACTAAGTGATGGACAGAATTCAGGAAAAAATATGGCAGTGCCATCTCATCAGCTGCATATTTCACCTGGCAGGCAATATATTTTAGATCTATTAAATTCTGTCTGAGTGCTGTGTATATATTTTGAGATAAAAGGTGCAATTTAAGGTCAGGTTTACCAGGAGCCTCTTCTAAAGATTTACTGTGGATAACTGTGATTCTCTCTGTTTAATCTCTTTCCTTACGTTCTCGCTACTACATTTAGAACAATAAATCTTTAAGTGTTGCATGGTGCAGATTTGGAGAGGTTTATCTCACCACCTGCTCCCAATTTTAGCTTTATACTACAGTATGAATGAGAATTTGGATCCTAGCTCTGGTTGATAAGCTTACTGAAGGATAGGATTACAGACAGATCCTTTGTCATGTTGTATACAGAGCAATTCAGGCTTCTAGACACTGTTCAAGCTCAGAACAAGACCTTAGTTGCATCTTTCTTTTTCTGTTTTTGTTTAACTGATACTTAGTGTGAGTCTCTTAATGAGTCTCCCTTTTAAGTCCCAAAAAGACATGTTCAGGAGATTCCTCATGCCTGGGAGTTTACTACAGTTCTTCTGCACTATAGAGGAACTTAATGCATTCTTTCATGGTCTTCAACTTTCAACATGGAAACAAAGCACATTTGGTCCTTCATCACTCCTTTGTGGTCCCTTCGCCTGCTTGCTGGCTCAAAAGGTTGTGCTTCCTTCTCTCTGCCAGCTTCCTGGGATCAAGCAAGAGATGGTACATGAGGAGGGCATTCAGACTTGAATCAGATATTACCTCAAGACCAGAAGAATGACTATCTTTGCATCCGGTATGTGGACTTCAAGGAGGTATCATCTTCTATGAGCAGATGAGTATAATGTGCTCTTTTTAATTGAAGCAACATCAACTTTGGCTTTTGCCATTTGAGTATCTCAAGATTCTCTGAAGAGACATTTAGATATTAGGGAAGGATATCTCTTTTTTTTTTCTCCTCACCCCCTTCCCCTCCTTTCCCCCTCTTAACTAGTTACCAAAATTTCCTGAATATCTCATGAAGAGTTGAATTTGTGTTTGTAGGAGTGAGTGGAAGGAAGTAGTTGAAGGAGGTCAATAAGTTAATTTCATGTTTACTTTGGAAGAGGACTGTGAGCACTGTATTGTAGGTGTTCTAATGTCCTTGATCTGTGTGTATGGTCCTTGCTTTATTTTTGTTTGTTTATCTTTCTGAAAGTGCCAGCAATTTAAGAGAAGCTTAGTGCAGAACAGGGTGCTCTGATCAAAAAAGGTCAGTAGTAGCAGCAGAAGTGTGGTGTGGCTGCCAATTTCGGTAATGCCTTGTTGATTCCTTTACTCATGTTAGGCTCTGATTTGGGAAACATATATCCAGTGAACTTTAAGTCATCTGTCATCGTTTATCTAAATTGTATGTGGAGAGACTTGCAGAGATGAAAGGATTTTGAAACTGGCTACAATGAGGTTCATTAGGCTACAGTCAAGCTGATGTTTAGATAGCTATCTTCTAAGCCTAGCTTATGTTCGTTTATGCTGTTGATAAAAAAACCTGAAAGGTTCTGCATGGAATCAGCCTGCGTCAGTGTGGCAGATGCTGAGGTAGAGTTAATAAGCATGGTCAGACCCTGCCTGATTCCTGCAGAGCTCTCCTGAAATCCATATGCTGTGCTTCACTTCACTATTCCCTGTTCACGACAGGCACCAAACTTACACTGTGCATTGTACTTCCCCTGGAAAGCTCTTTGCTTATAGCTTTGAGGGGATGAAACCAGCTTAGCTGGATCTTGAGTCTAGCCACTTCCAGTATCCGTGTCATAACCCTTATCTCTTTTTTGGTTCTTTTTTTCCCCCTTCTCTTTCATCTTTGAGGAAACTCCTAATTGCAGATAATGGTTATTTTGCTCTGAACTTTTAGAAATTTGGTGAAGGGTTTTTAGGCTGAATCATAATGGCAATGGTACTTTCTTATATTCTTGTGGGTTTTATTTATTTGTAGAAGGAAAAAATTATTAGGGAAGAAACTGATGCTTGTGTTCATGTTCTTAGTAATTTGGAGACCAAAGAAGACTTTTGAAGAGGATATAAGGAATCAAGTACCTCAGTGAATCTCACTAACATTCATTTGATGTCTGTTGGTCAGGCAGTGTGACAGTCCAGTTGTTAGGATAGATTGGATCAAGACAGGACTGGATAGATAAAACATTTAAAGTTCAGTCTTATAGAGGCTACATATATTTTTTTTTTTTTTTACAAGGCAGTGGAATGATAAAATAGGTTTCTGTCTTACACTGTCCAAGTTGTTGTGGTTTTTTTTTGTTTGTTTGGGTTTGGTTTGGTGGTGGCTTCTTTTTTCCGGGGGGAATGGATGTTTGGTTGCTTGATTTTTAATGCCCTGTTTGGAATTACAGAGTTTGGCTACTCATTTGTTTTCATAGCTAAGTTTTGGTTAAAGCACTGGGGAGAGAAACCCTCAAACAAGGAACTTCTGGCTTTTCATTTCTGATTCATTACTCTTTTGTTTGTTTGTTTTCCTCATTAACTGGCCTAATGAAAGTAAGTTCTTTTTCCTGCAAGCTTTGTTACATTCTTTACTAATTTATTGGTTTGTGCTTGTAGATGGACTGGTTAAGGTGGCTGCATCATATTTTTTTCCCCCCAAAAATGAAACTGCTGCCCATGGAGTTTCAGAGAGCACTTTGAATAAAACTCATTGGGCACCGACAAAATAAGCTGCCCAAAGTCTCTCATAGAAATAGCAAAGCTTTACAATATTGGTATGTTACTTTATAAGAACATTACACTTCAGCAAAGAAAAAGGGTTAAATGAGTTAATCTCAACAGATTGAATTATGTTTCCAATCTCTAAAACATGATAAACTCTAACATTATAATGTACAGAAGTTAGTTAATATGCTAACTAGGGGTATTGAGAGCAACAGTGTCTAATATTAAGGTACTCATATAAATATCTTAAAGACGTTAAAATGTAATTATGAGGCCAATGTAATACCATCCCAAACCCCCACGTGGTTTGCTAGAGAAGATCTAAATGAACTTTGTTTCCTGTTCCTTATAAATCCTGCTCTCCAGCCAATCTCTTGCTATCTGTTGATTTATCTTTTTTTTTCTCACTTCCTCGATTACTTGTGTGCAATGACTTCATTGCCCTTGACCAAAATCACAGCACAGGGATGAGAACACTAATTTGATTTGCTATTATACATGCAAAAATCTATCAATGATCTTTTCTTTGATATTGTTAGCAAGATAAACATTTGATCAAATCTGTGAAGTAGACACAGGCCAACTGATAATGTATTTCTCCTTCTGCATTAATTGTGCTAATTTGTTATCACTTCAAGCTTTCTGTTCAAAGTAGAAGAGACTGAAGTTCTTTTAAAGATAATTTTAGAATAAGGACTTAATGTTTCAGAACAGATCATTCTGCATACAAAATGCTTCACTTCTGATTTTGAAAAAGCTGGCTGCTTAAATCAAAAGTGTGAAGAACTTTCAAGATACACTAAAACATGTTTGCTACAATAAACATTATTTAGCAAAATTAAGACTCATTTTGTACTAACCTTTTTGTCCTTCTTGAGCTTGTTTTCTCTTGGATATTGTATGTATATGTATTAAATGTTCTTGGTAATTAGTTTTAATAATTTTGTAGTGGTAATTGGTGTCACTTTTGAGTCACTCAATTGTTTAGGTTTTGCCACGGAAAACCTTTAAGATGCTGTCTGTAGGCACAACTAGAGTAGATATCCAGAACGTTGACTACCTAGATACTGAAGCTTTGCTTCAGTGCATGTAGAATCTTCAGCCTGTGATGCTATTATACTGAAGGGGCTGCTTGACATAAAACACTGACTAAATTTTGATGTTGAAAATTCTTTAGGGTCAAGAGATGCTGTATAATGTATGGTATATGATGTGGTATTTTTATGATGCTCTTTAAACATTAATTCTTCAGCAGTTGTTGTATATGCTCTGGATATGAAAATGTTTTCAGTTCGGTGTTTGTTAAACTGATCCCTGCTTAGGCTTTAGCTTCCAGAGACTCATCCATCTGTCTTTTGCTTTGTTTATAAAATTTGCCCTATGAGTCTATAATGTGTGAAGCATATTTTTCATTACAAACCCACTATTTTTATATTTATAGTTTGACTTATTTTTTTCGTTTGTAATGAGGACTTCATATATATGTGGCATTGAAATAGATATTCCTAAGACCGCCTTAAAAATCCATGCTTTGCAAAAATATCTTCACAGAATTGCAGAATGTCAGGAGCTGGAAGGGACCTTGAAAGGTCTTGAAAGGGGTTATCATCTAGTCCAACCCCCTACCAGAGCAGAATCACCTATAGCAGATCACACTGGATTGGGTTCAGGAGAGTCTTGATTATCTCCAGAGAAGGCGACTCTGCAACCCCTTTGGTCAGCCTGTTCCAGTGTTCTGTCACCCTCACAGTGAAAAAAAAATTGTCCTCATGTTTACATGGAACTTTCTATGCCTCTTGCTGTGGGGATGCAGAACTCCCACAGCATAAGGGCTTAATAAAAAACTAAGTGCTGCACTGATTGTAGCAGATGCACCGACTCCACAGCATTACTGTGCACTGTTACTACTGTCAGCATACTAACGTAGAATGGCAACTGTGCAACAAAGTCTTCAAAGCAGAATTTTTTTTTCTCTATCCTCCTGCCTTCCAGTGTTAAGTTTTTTTTTCAACCATGGTAGGGAATTATCTTCAAACAAAAGTGTAATCATTTTCCCTGAGTGCAGCACACTTGAAGGCTTGGTTTTTCTTAAGTACCTCAAGACTGCATGACACCACTACCAAAAGTGATAGTCCCATCTAGTCCTTTTTTTTTTCCCCGAATCTCTGCTGTTAGTTCCTGAATTTGTGTGATTGTTGTGACACAGATAAGAATTTTTTTTCCTCCCTTCCCCTTGCATAAATTTCAGTCAAGATTAAGATTTCTTTCCATTTGCTCAATGGAAGAGCAGCTCTATGTGGACTGAGTTTTTGACTATTTCAGTGCAGTGTTCTCAGCAGGGTGTGCTTTTGTGGAACAGTATAGCAAATAATTGCTGTATCTTTGTGCGGAATTGATTTCTCCACACGTGTATTGTATCTCTCAAGTATCAACTTAATGCAATGCATGGGAATGAGTCTTAGTTAAATACAATTTGTAATAGTCAAGCTCACCTTGCCATAATACTCTATTTGACACGTACCCAAGTAAATCAAGGAATCATGACCTCTTCATTCCTTTTGAACTTTTTTGGTGCCATCTTTTAACCATCTTTCTTTCTTTGCCTGTACCTTCTTTCTTTTTTCCAAGGAAGATTTCCATCAGAAGTATAAAACCTTCTCTGTTTTTTGAAGTGTTTTGGTTTTTTTTTTTAGTCAAAGTGCATTTGGCTTCTCATTGTCAGGTGATAAATATCCAAGACTGGCTTGAAAAGATAGTCATCGTAAAGCAGCCTGAGTGAATGGGAGCAAAGCCAGTCACTTCACTTTGAAGCTTGGAGATCCTAAAGGTTTTTCGGGTTTCTCCCTTCCCATTTCTTTTGTTTTTCATTAGAAATAACATGCATAAACAACTAACCTGTGTATTTAAATGACAAAGAAATGCTATTAACCACTCATTTTATTTGAGAAGTGAGCATGATGGCAAAGACAGGAAGGACTGAAAGAAATTTATTAGGGCATAAAGCGAGTTTGTACTGGAAAGCACTCTGGTCATAGCAGGAACAAACACTGACAGCACTGTCTCTGAATACCTAGACATAAGTGTATTGCACTTCTCTGTCTTAACTACTGCACTTTGTCTGGACCTCAACCTTCTGTGACGCAGGCTCTAGGGAACCAGTTGTGTTAAAATCCAGGACATCTCTTTCAGGCTTGAGTCATGTTTTCAGGTGACAACATTCTTTGGTTTGTGATGTGATACATGCAGTTTCAAACACCCTGTCACCATCTTGTAGGTGGAGGTCCAGCTTGCATCTTACCTGCCATGAGAACACCTTCCATCAAGTTTCTGATTTTGTTTATGCTTACTTTTACACTGAAAAAAAAAACAAACTGAAATATTTTTGTTGTTTAAGAATACTGTGCTTTATTTAGTGATTGCACAGCAGTATATGTACATTTAGTGCCATTATCTGTGGGACCAAGCACAGACATAATTAGGTAGTTGCTGAGAATGAGAGCAAATCTTCAAGAAAACATCTTTTCTGCCCCGAAGCTGCATCTAATACTGCTCCTTCTTTTCTGCTTGAACGCATTGTAGTGCTGCATCCTGTTGGTACACACAAACTGAGCTCTCAGGTCATGGGGCAGAATAATAAGGGTTGCATTCTTGGACTTCTGTTTTCAGTGTAGGATGTAGGTGTTGGTCTGAATGATGTCAGAATTATTATAGCCCAGACAAATCTTTTTCTTGTACTCTAATATTTTTTTGAAATCATGTCCTTAAATTCCCTTTAAACTCGTGTCTAAAATGTGATAAATATACAGCAATTGACACCTGCAGACTTAGATGTCTGGGTTTCTATCAATAATTGCTGATTTTGTATATTGTTTTTTTGTAGACAGGATTTGATAACTAATTTGTTCTGTTTCTGTAGATCAGAGGGTAGTACTGGTGGATGGTGACAAAAGTTTTAGTCTGTAGGACTGCAATGTTCAATATGCACTTCATACTGTTATGGCTTGTCTTCTGTCTTTTTGGTCAGAGTAGAAAACACTTCAGTATCATTTTCGTATTGATACTACAAATGTTATTCATATTCGGATCATAGAATCAACCAGGTTGGAAGATACCTCAGAGATCATCCAGTCCAACCTAGCACCCAGCCCTATCCAATCAACTAGACTATGGCACTAAGTGCCTCAGCCAGTCTTTTCTTGAACACTTCCAGGGACGGCAAATGTCACTTATTTTGTATCCTAATATACCTGGCGTAGCATTAATTGTTTAAGAGTTTTATTGCCTACTATGTGCTGTAATATTTATGTGTTGCTTTGTCTCTTGCAGATCTAGAAATGGCAATTGTTTATTGGAATTTAGTCTCGTCAGGAAGATTTAAATTTCTAGATCTTTGGAATAAATTTTTGTTGGTAAGTACATGCCATGTTCCTTCTTGAGTATTAGTCCACAGTAGCCTGGCTTGTATGCCATGTGCATACAATAAAGCAAAAGACAGTGTCTCTCTACTTCCTTTGAACTTTTTTTTTTTTCTTTTTGAAAACTGATATGAAATAGTCTTAAGTCAAACTAAATCTTCTCTGTATAAATTTTCTAATTGAGAAGAAAGCAAAAAGATGTAGCAAAGCAATCAAGTGTTCTGGTTGCTTGATCCTGTATCCTCCTTCTTACGAAAACTCCGGTATGAAAGGAAGACAAGATTGTAGATTGAACCTGTGTTATCTTTATTCTCAAGACAGCTGTGATAGTTGCCAACCACATATTTTACCATACTCTGCCTTTTGTGTGATTAATGTATAAACTCAGTCTTTTTTTAAATGTAAATTCTGTTATGACTGACTTAACCTGAGAGGCTTTTATTTTTAAGTGAAAGCTCTTGTCTAAGTAATCATTTTGACTCATTTTTCAGATAACTGTCACTAACTGATCTTGACAGTTTTCTCTTACCTGTGCAATTCTGTGGGCACTGAAGTTAAAGATGGATAAATTAAACTTCAGCTATTTCAAAATATTCCTATTAAATCCTGACTCATTCATTCATATTTCTACATTTGGATTTCTATCTCCTTGGGGGAAAAAAAACCCTTATATAATGTTAAGTAACACATAATTTATCTTTATTTACTTTTTCTGAATTTATCTCTTTATCTGTAGTTTATCATTCTTAGGAAGTATTTCTCCAGTTTGTTCCACTATCACCAGTGCTTCAGAGGGAAGGTGTATACTTTTTGCAGTATCTTTGGAAATTCTTTGTGAACTTTTGGACAATATGTTTATTTTGCTCACGGAATAACATACCAGTTTCATCAAATGAGCTTGTGAAAACTTTTCACATGCATTTTACCTGCATTAATACACTTTAACGCAGCCACATTTAGAACTGTTGATGTAACTGGAGAGAAGTCTTTCCTCACTTGGGAAATGTGATCAAGTCTGTTCCAACAGACAGTTCTACAAATCTCTGCTTTGAGCAATAATCCATATGATCTAGTATAAAGTGTCTTTCTTTGTTACAGATATTTAAGAAATGGTTAGATTTTCAGAAGTTCAGCCTAGGAAAGGATTAAGTCAGGACTCTCTGGAGTGGGGTGTTTTGTTTGTATTTTGTTTGCTTTATTGAAACTTTTCCAGAAGTTATGTTTGCTTGTCATATTTTTTTTGCAGTGAATATACCCTCTTTGGCTTCAGTGAGAGGATGTGTTTGCTGCGACTTTGGACATCAACCTCATTTTGATCCTTTTTTTTTTGAAATGCAATTTGGAGAGAGACATGTTTTGAAGTATTACTGCTTTAAAAACCCAACTAACCAAGCCCACCCCACAACACTAAACCCCCAATCCTTCACTGAGAAAGTTGGGGTTTTTTAATGCGTTGGCAACTCTTTCACAGCAAACCAAAGCCAGGTGTTTAATTCCTATTAAGCACCTGCTATCCTCAGTAAATACAGCAGTACCAACAGATCAAGGAAAATGTGAATGGTCTGACTTGATCCCACAGCTCACAAGTGCTTAGCAGCTGTGTTTCATCATATGCTTTCTCTTCTTGGGAGTGCTAACTTAAACAGCTGAGAGAACACTGACTAGGACTGAAGGTTTTTTTGAGAGCTGTCCTAACTGACAAGGGCTGCAAGTGGTACTTGTGAGTGGGGTGATGCAGAAGAGTGTATTTGAAATCGTACAAGGGAGGTGGCAATGAAGACTAGGACAGGCTGAGAAAACAGACTGTGCACAAGTGAAGCAAATGCAGGTTGTGTGTAGGTAGTGAAGGAGAGGAAGAGATGCTGAGGGATATAGAAGGTGGTCTGGGAGTGCACCTATAGCCAGTCAGTTGAAAGAGACTGGGTAAGCATAAGTAAAAAGGTGTAAGGGAAAAAGAGCTCAAGTTAAAAAATGACAAAATGCTAACTGATGGGCATACAGTTTTAGAAACCAGAATGAATGATGTTAGGTAAAATTATAAAGTACATTTGTTTCATTCTTTTTCATAACAAGTTAAAAACACCTACCCTAAATGCAGAATGGAAGAAATTAGGCAACTAGCAAAGACTTCTTGCACTTCTTTGCATCCTTTAGTTAGAGTTTGTTTTGTAGCTTGCTTTGAAAGCTCAGAACTTTGTAAAATATCTGGTTTTTGTCTATGTAAAAATAAAATACTACTATGAAATTTGAAAATGCCTTGAACAGTACCCTTTCCTTCCTTCCTTTTTAGGAACATCATAAAAGATCCATTCCAAAAGATACTTGGAACCTTTTGTTAGACTTCGGCAATATGATCGCTGATGATATGTCCAACTATGATGAAGAAGGTAAGTGGTACTTGAATATCTTTAAAAGTAATGGGAAAGAGGAATTAAATCATTGCTGTAAACAAACAGAACACTCTGCTACTTTCTGTCTTAGATTGTTTACCCACAAAGGTGTAGCTACAAATATAGTGTCATAAAAATCAGTAATGGTAAGAGGGTTAACTGGTTTGCTGTACTATGTAAATAGAAGTAAAGATTCACACCATGATATAGCGAGTACTATTTGAACCTGTTATGCTTCAAGAGCATCAGTTAAAGTAAGTTGGTTTGGTGTTTTTTTTTTGTGCTGAAGTGTTGCTAACTGCAAAGAAACACAGTATGTTTCTACTTGCAAGAATGTCTACATGCCATTGCTTTTACTAACCTGAAAGCAATTTACACATCATTACTAATCCTGCAAACCCTGTTTTGGAATGACTGTGCAGGGAAAAAATTCCCAAGTTATGAATGGTTCTAATAGTGTGGAATTTTGTGCTTTAAATATTTTTGTGTACTAAGAACTGTTGCTAAAAGAGATTCAGATGTTTTATTTAATAGTTGGGTAGGTTTTTCAAGAGTTTATCATGCCATGTCTGTTAAAGCTAGACTAGAGCAGAAATGTCAAAGGGAGCTTCTGTTTGGTTTTTTGTTGTTGTTGTATTTAGAAACTACACCAACTTGTTGCTGATAACAATACATTAATTTCTGAACTACTTGACTTCTCTTTAGGAGCGTGGCCAGTGCTTATAGATGATTTTGTGGAATATGCACGACCAGTAGTCACAGGAGGAAAACGTAAATCTTCCTAACCCCCCACTTGTCAGTATGGACTAAACGTGCACTCTGAACTTCATTAGGTAATGAAGATTTGTTGACTGACTGTGCACATCATTGCTGGTTTCAGTGGTCGTGATGAAATTTGGGAGAGAAAACTGAAGTTCTTCCTTTTTTGCCTAGAGAAAATCATGGCTCACTTTTGGATGCCTCAAGAACAAACTCAGAAGATAATCTAGGCTGTTTGTAGGCTACTGGCTTCAATTATTATAGTGGTTGTATCATAGGATGTAGATTTTGCATGATTTTATACTTTGGAGAAGTGCAACTAGAGGCCATTTTATTGAAGTTTTGACAGCACAGCATGCCATTCAGTTCATGATCCAAAAGGAACACCAGCAGTTACATAAATAAAGCTGTATCATATTGTACTTATAATAAAAGCAGTATTTGTGGTATATAAATTAAATCCCTAAATAAAACTTATGCTGTATGTTGTATTTTTATAAAAGTTAATTCCATGGATCTGTCTTGATACAGAATTGTAACAAAGCAAAAAAAAAAAACCAACCTACTACACTTTGGCTTTTTTCACTTGTCAGGATTTAAAATGTGTATGTTTAAGTCGTGGATGCATGGATTTATTACATCCAGCCTTTTGTTCGCTCTCGGTGAGTTCAACTTCCTCATTATTCTTGGAGTGCTTGGAGACAGAACAGTAGCATTGCTGAGGAAGGGCTCCTGCTCTGTGCTGTGTCGCAGCTGCAGCTTTTTTAATTAACCATTTTAAAGTAGACAACCAAAGATGTTTTTATAATTTGTTTGATTATTGTAATTCAGTTAGTCTTCAAGTGAGTGCTTTAGTTAAAATAATGATCCTGTGGAATAGTACTCTTAGATTTATCTCTAGCCTAGAACATATCACGAATTCTAGCTAAATGCAACATAGTTGTGAATGCAATTCCTGACATGTCCAACAGAAGGGAAATGCAAATAAGCTAAAGAATTATCCAGTTGGCTTTTAATTTGGAGAAATAATGAGACTTTATATTGATCACGATTACCATTCATGCCTCTGTATAATGCATTCAGTTTTATTTAAGGGAGAAATACTAAGCTAATGTGATATCACTGACCTCAAAGCTAGTAGAATTGAACTGCTTTTCACCAAATCTAAATTTGTGCTGTCATTTTTTGCCTCCTTTCACCAGCCATCAATTATAAAGTGTACCAAGGTCGGTCTCCTTTTTCAGCTGCGTCTTCAAATGCTTAAGCACAAAAAGTGTTTGGTGTTTTGCTTTTTTTTTTAATCAGAAATTATTAAACATGTCTTCACACAGGGCTCTTTTTAAATGCTACCTCATCAGAATGAGCTTGTCATAGCCACTGTAGAAGTTTATTGAAGATTTGTGAAAGATTATGTACAGCTATGATTAATGTATTTTCTGTAACCGGAGCTGAATGGATGGAAGAATTTTTAGATAAAATAATGCATTAAGCTCTGTAACTTATATCTGAATCACATCAGATCATTCAAGTATTGCATGACAGCATACTACTTAATTTCATAGTTGTGAGGGTATAAAAGCTTACAATACTCTTAAACTCTAATATTTAGAGTTTTGTATAAGCAGTCAACTTTTGTTTCAATGAAGCTGACAAGAACAAATGCAGGTGCTGCGTTCAGAAAGATCACCTTCATTTTGCTTGAGAGAATTTCAGTTGTGCATGAGGTTTAACAAGCAGGGTTAGGACATATTTGAACAAACTAGTAAATTCTCTGTTAAGAATGTAGCAGGCAAGTGTGGATTTCTTTGGAGGTTGTGTTTTTTGGGGTTTTGTTGTGTTGTTGGTGGGGGGGAGTTTAGTGTTGTGGTTTTTTTTTTGGTTTGGGGTTTTTTGGTAGTCTTTTTACCCCCAGCGGTATTTAGAACTATCAGGTCTTACATGGCAACCACTAGATGTCAGTGTCCTGGTCTCCAGCTGCCTCTCTCTGCTCTGCAGAGTTGGGAAGTAATAAGCAGGTCGTTAGTTTCTGGATGAATCTTTATAGAAAAGCATTTCTATACATACGCCCAGGTATTCAAAAACAGCGTTATTCTCTTTTTAATGCATTTGATTTGCCTGCTTTTCCTCCCCAAAATGAGTCCTTTCTGTATCTTTCCTGTAGAGTTTGGACAAAGTAACATCTTGTAATATCAGCTGCATTTATTCAGTCAACAGCAGTGGAATGCTTGCGATTCCCACAACTGCTGCTTAAAATATGTAGCTCTGATTTAACTGACCAGAAGTAGTTTAATCTATTAGTATGTGATGTAACAGAATAGTTTCATAGCTCTAGAGCTTGTGAAACACTTGTTCATGTTGAGAACTCCTTCAAATCAACCTGATGAACCTTCTACCTTTTAAAATAAACAGAGCATTAAAAATGTGTGCGAGTTGAGATTTCTTGCCTTGTTAATATGACAAAGAAGGAAGGTGCTTAACACAGCATTCAGTTTCTGTATGTGCACACTTATTCAGTTACTCTTAAGTCTCATTCATTAAGTCTCTTCCTGGAAGCCACCTTCTAACGGAGGAAGACTGGGCAAAATATTCTCCAGATGTAAGCTGTTCCTTATCAGTCAGCTTCCTAGACATACTACATGTTTTCTTTTGCTCTTCCTAGTTTTCTATCCATTTGAAACCACATATGCATTTTATATTCCCATAAGTAACAGAATGAAGTAACACCTTCACAATTGAACAATCATAAAATTAAGTGCAAATAAAGTGCTTTCAAATGATGAGTTCCTGAAGTTCCTGGTGTATTTTAATAATTTGCTTCTGTCCACAGTTCCTCTTTGCAGGGCACTCTCAGACTCACTTTTTTGAAGTTGATACAGTGGTAACACTTAGGGTGATAAATGTGTAATAATAAATGGTACAGATGTTTCAAAGTTGTTCAGTGCATACAGTATTATGTCTTAGATAAGCTGTATGTGTTTTTTAAACTTGATGCCAAGCTGTTTGATATTTTTTTTTATATCCTACAGTGCTTAAAACCAAGCTGTAGGATTTGTACTGGCCAATTCTAAAGTTCAGTGTAATTTATTGTGTATGTCATGTCAAGGAGAGCAAACCTGCAGGAGTCTGCTCATTCAGTGCACCTGAGAGATCTGCTGCTGAATAAGCTGTATGTGCATAAATTTTGTGGCTATGAAAAAAGGAATAAATGGACTGTCAACATAAAAGACTGAAGTCTATCATGCAAAATGTTTCTCTCTTTTTTTTGTCATCTTTTTCCTTTGGAAGCCTTGCAAAGGCTGGTGGGTTTTCTTTCCTTGTTAATTTATGACTTTCTTACATCATTCCATCAATCAGAAGAGGACAAGGATGCAAGTCATTAGTTTCTGAGCAGTTGTAATAAATGTCTGGTTTGTTCATCTGTGCACAATTTAACCTTTTAAGAAGCTTGCTGTGTTTAGCTGGAGTGCTGCATCCACTACAAGCACCTGCTAGCACACAAACTCTGCAATTTGTGTTACTAGTTTGTACTGGCAACAAGAGCTGTAATTGCAGGGATAGTCTTGCCCTAGCTCTGAGCTCTGTAGAAGCAGCAATGGGTTCAGAGGCCTGTGTAGAGACTTTCAAAGGTGTGTATTCAACTGTCCTTGGATCATTTCTGAGAGTCTAAATCAAAGTAAGTTGTCCTCTACTCTTCTGGCTGGCATCCCTTTCCAGTGATTTCACCAGCTACTGGTTGCTTCAGTATCAGAGGAGTCTGTCCTCTCTTATATGAGTGAAATTGCTGATACTTGAACCATGACAAACTTTTCCCTTCAAGTGTCAGCACCAGCATCTTCAATCAGCTGATGCCAGCCAGCATTTGGCAGGCCAAAAGGCACAGCCCTTCTGAAAGGAAAAAATGTGTTTACAACCACGTGAATTTTAAACTCTTAATATCCAACAAGCTTTCCAACTTTTGCATTATATACAGTACACTGGATAGAATTAGTTGAGGATCCCACACCTCTAAAATAGGCTTTTTTGTTATGAACTGTTAACAGTTTATAACAAAATTGTTGCAGCTGCCTCGGCAGCTGTGTGCAGAAATTTGTTTCAAACAAGTAGGTGACACATTCAGCTTTGAAAGAGGCCTGGGGAGGCTTAAGGGCATTCAAATTTAGATGCAGTATAGTAGTGAGATACTTTCTCTTGTTAGTGCCTAAACCTGACAAGTTCCTCTCTTTTTCTTCTGTTGTGCCTCTTCTACAAGCGGTGAAGCACCTATTTGTTGTCAGAGAAACCCAGTAGGCTTTGTATCATGATACATGCCTTCTGTCAAGAGGGTGAAGAAGATAGAAGTCTGTGGTATGGTGTTAAAGGCATGTTTTTCCTTTAATGCAGTAGCATAAACCTCTATAAAAATGATTCATTCCCACTATTAAAGAACTGAGTGAAAATAATCTATTTTATTTCCTGAGCCTCAATAAATATGCTGTATAGCTGGTATCGTTACATAAATGATCTTGTTCCCCAAGTAAGACCCTTCAGAAGCAGCAAAGATGCAACTTTGAGTGGGTCTGATACCCACTTAATATCAATGCTGGTTTCCTACTCTCTGGCTCTGCATGCTTTGGGTGGGTGAATTCAGAACTGAGAGCATTTCATTGTTCGGTCTCTTTAAATGGTAAAAGCATCATCCAGTCATTCCTGGGTAAAGTACGTGGAATGAGGTCTTCTCTTACCTGAAAATGCTGAAGGGCTTATGTTGACAGCAGTCTCAGCCCCTTCCCTGTTGGCAAGTTTATTTAGTGCATGTGTAGTTCAAGAGCCTTCTGGGTGTTGGAGGTCATCGATTTGGCTTCCCCTTGGATGGAAGTGGCAGGTGGAGCCACATTTACTGACAGCATCCTTTCATGTCCTTGCACAGGGTTTCAAACACAGTTGGGCTAAAGCAACATCGTGTTGCCACCTACACAGGCAAGTCTTTTCCCTGTCCAGCCTTCCCATTCCTTTTTTTCTGGATTCCCCCCATCTAGAAGCAGTTGCACACACTAGTGGGAGGACACAAAAGCTCCATCTTTATCTGATTTAACAGTTACCAAACATTTTCTGCCAGCTTTATTTGTTGAGTTTTTGGTTTGGTTGGTTTTTCTTGTCAGTTGTAAGTGAATACTTAGCCATCTTAATGGGGTTGCCATATTTGGACTGTGGTTCAAGTATGTATTATGGATAATTGTCTCCTTTCAGGGGAGTAGCAGTAACTATCTGTATGCCTTAGCTCTGCCCAAAAAGCTCACAGTGCCTGGGAGTTCCACACAAGAAGGAGGTCATGTGCAATTAACAGATAAAAATTAAATTCGGATTTGTGGAGTTTAAAAATAGAACCGCTCTGAAATTTTCTCTGGGTCTTCATTATAGCCTTGTTCCTAAAGCTGAAGCTTTTATTCCTAATTTGGCCTGTGTTATGAGCAGCCAAGTGTGCATGCAACAGGGTAAAGTTCACAAGAGGCAAAAGGGCAGTGCAACTGGCAGCCACGTTCAGAAAGGGCGAGATAAATGGAAAACTAAGAATAGCTTTGCACATTTTCAAGAAGGAACCTTCCATCTGATGCGGCCCTTACAAGCTCTTTGCAATGCTTCAGCAGGTGCTTTCTTCCTGTCCTTGCCTTTAAAGTTCAAATTCCCACTTGCTTACAAATCACAAATGGGAATAGAGAAGTAGTGGGTGCCACAGAAGGGTGCCTGGACCTGTAATGAAGACATCAATATCAGTGTTTTTTTCTGATGGGTTTTTGTAAGTTGTTTGGCTTTAGTTTCCATTTTATGTGTTCACTTTCAGACACACAGAGCCTGAAGTAATTCTGAAAGTGCAGGTGTGACTCTAAGATTGTCTGTGTTGCTTAAGTGCCCTG
Source organism: Tricholaema leucomelas (assembly GCA_013400475.1). Classification (NCBI taxonomy): domain Eukaryota; kingdom Metazoa; phylum Chordata; class Aves; order Piciformes; family Lybiidae; genus Tricholaema lacrymosa; species Tricholaema leucomelas. The sequence continues at coordinate 486,340 of WAAF01010202.1, read as the reverse complement.
TTGTGGGAGGTAATGCCTCCTCCCATAGCCTCACAGGGCAGAGGGGCTGGTGTCCTCACTACTCATGGCAAGCCATCCCTAAAGCAGGCTGGCCATGGCCCTGCTGTAGAATTCTTGGCCCTGCACCTTTTATGGATACTATGTAATTCTCCTGGTACCTTAAGGCATAACTGTCCTTTTATTTGTTGGGTGTTTTTTTGAGTTTGGTATTTTTCAATGCAGAGTTGTTCCTTCATAGCATAGAAGACCCTCAATGTCATCTTCTTAATACTAAGAACATCTGTTACCCAAGTCCTAATCTGTAAATCAAAAGTGTACTGAAAGAGGATACTTTTCACTACTGCTGCACCTTATAACGTACACAGGGTTGACAGTGACCGTGTTCTGAATGTAAGGTTTATTGTGAAGATTTGATATATGTGCAGAAATATCTTGCACATATCTATTTCTGCACATATATCATAGAATCAACCAGGTTGAAAGAGACCTCCCAACCTATCACCCAGCCCTATCCAGTCAACTAGACCATGTAACTCAGTCTGTGATAAACTGCTTATCGCTCTGGGTTCTGCTTATCAGCTTGTCAAAATTACAGTCAAGCCCATTAAAGCCTTCTGTTTACCTAAGTTTATAGTCATATTTTTATTGCTGTCTGTAGTAATTTGTAAGTCTTTAGGAGAGCCTGGGTTGGCGACACAAAACCATGACCTGAGTCAGTCTTGGCAAATCCTCTGAAAGCAGATGTTGAGGCTACAGAGAGATGTGTTTATGGGTAAAATATGTTTTAAAGGCTGCAAGACTACAAAGCAATTTCTTGCACCGCATGGTAGAAGCACAGAATAAAACTGCAACAACAGAATGAAGCATGTAAGGGCTCAAGTATCAAGTCTGAAGGGATGATATTAATAAAACATTTCTTACTGAGATTCTTCATACATGAACTTACTTAGACTCACAGGATGCCATTTAAATGCATCTTTCAAAATAGTTTCCTTCCAGAGTCCAAATGTGGGCTGCACCTCTGCTCGGCCTTAGGAAAAAGTCAGTCTTTGCCAGGGAATAAGAGTTGTGGAATTGAAGTTGTTCTTTTGCTTCGTGTTTATTCAAGGCTGCAGAGAATTAGCAAAGCATTCTTGCAGTAGGTGGAACAGGGAGAGAAAGCTATTGACAAAATATCATCATGGGGCATAATTAGAAATGGCAGAAGTCATCTGCATTTGACTAGATTTCTTACTGCCTAACCCTTCCTTCTAGTGTTTACAGAGTTTGGAAACTTACTGTACCAGAGGCTTTCTCTAAGAGGAAGACTGACTCCAGCAGAGCAGAAAGGGACAGGAAAATATATTAATTTACAAGTTGTTAAATAAATAAACACCCCTGTGGAGACATCTGTTTTTCTAGGTGTAGAGTTACGCTGGATAGGGCTATGGATTTCCTGGCTTGCTTTACGCTGGGTTGCAGAAACAAGGCTTTTGCACTTTGCTTTGTGGGTCCACTCTTGTAAATTCATTGAACAAAGCCCTTGCAAAGTCCCTGGGTTATGAAATATTTCCTGTCCTTTGGGTCCTGGACAAGAGATGGCATCTGCTGAGCCAGAAAAGGAAGTCCTTGCCTTATAGAGAGTGCTCTTGGTGTGACACAATGGCTGATATAAAGTGTCAGAGGAGCTGAGCTGGAGGCAAAGGAACAAAGGAAGATCGAGATTTGGCAGCTGTCTCAGACAAAAGAGAGTGGAAAGTGTCTGAGGAATGGATAAATTTAAGGCTGCACTTGTGCTGGCTGCAGTAGGGGATGCTCTCGGTTATCGCAATTTCTCCAAAGAAAACAACGCCTTAGGTGCAAAAATTCAGCAGGAGCTGAAAGAAATTGGAGGCCTTGAGAACCTGGTGCTCTCTCCTGACAAGTGGCCAGTAAGTGACAACACCCTCATGCACATGGCTACGGCAGAGGCTGTCATCACAGGTAGGTACGATGGGACTAGCAAATACAGTCTGGAAAGCAACAAAACTATTGAGCTGCTGCATTTCTTAGAATGAGCCAGACTTACGGAGAAGTCATGAGAAGGTGTGTCTGAAAGGCTGCTTGTGTGAATGATAATATGCATTAGTCTGTCTTCTCCACGAGCACAGTCCTGTGACCATCACACACACCAGGGAGTTTTGATTTCCTGAGCGTGGAGGGGCTCTCCCTACTTTTCCCCTAGATTTATGCATTCTGCAAAAGTTAAAGACTAAAATGCCGCGTGTCCAACACAGCAAAAATAATTGTTAAGTAAATTACCTGCATGCTGGCACATGTTAGGGAATAATATAGCCACTAGAGATTTTTCTGTAAGAGATAAGAGCTCTTCTAAGTGTATTTTTAACATGCTTGTGTCCACAAGTGCAGGCTGGAGTAAAGTCACTCTAATACCTCTTTCAGGCTAACATCACTGGTTCTGTCCCCTGTATGCAGTCCCTCAGGCAAGACATGCAAGATCAGAAAAGGAACAATCTGCTTTATAAGGAGCCCTTTGTCAAAACCAAAATATTCTCTCCTACTGTATTTATTAAAAAGTCTGTCAGAACAGTGGAAGTTACTAACATATGTTCTCTAAAACCACAACAATTTGAGAGAGAACATTTGTTTTTTCTTAGAAGAGGAATGCTGGGGTTTGTTTTTTGAGAGAGAACATTTGTTTTTTTCTTAGAAGAGGAATGCTGGGGTTTGTTTTTTTTAAGATGCGATGCTATTTGTATTGATACCTTCCCCATCCAACTACAGCTTTTTGGCACTGTCAAGATCACCATCGAAGCACCCCAGAACACAGTGACCATTCAGCAGTATTTTGCTTCTTCAAAATGAATACAGCTTTTAATTTATTCTTTTAGTTGTGTAAAAACATCCCTGATTTTTCTGTAAGCATCTAACCCTGGATAACTAACGGTAGCAGAAGTTCACGATGTAGCTAAGTATCCATCACGTCAATGAAATTTCCCTTGTGCTCCTGTTTCACAGCTTTATCTGCCTGCTTTCAGCCTGCTCTAAATTTAGTACGTAGAGATCAGTTGAAGAGTGTGTTGGACACTTCATACTTAGCTATTAGCTAACCAATGGTTTAGGGGGTAGCTAATACGCTAAAGATAAGGGCAAGATGTCAGTCTATTAAGCAAAAAGATGACTAACATATTTCTGAGCATAGGCTATGATTAAATATGTATCTTATGTTTCTTGCTTATTGAACTCTGTAAAACCATAGCTTCTGGGTACTCAAGCTAGTCAGACTAACAGTAAACTAATACATCTTGTTTCTTAAATATAGCAGGAGCACTGTGGCTGTAAAGAGAAAAAGTCTCAGATATCATTCTCATTGGCTGTGTTTATCATACACTCTCATTGCTTTAAGTACTGAAAGGCTGCTGCAAGGTCCGCCTTCAACCTCCTCTTCTCCAGGATAAACAATCTCAGCTCTCACCCTGTCCTCAAAGAGGAGGTCCTCCAGCACACCCCCCCACCCCCCCCCCAATTATCTTTGTGGCCCTCCTCTGGACCTGCTAGAGCAGGTCCATGCCTTTTGTGTGTTGGGGGCCCCACAGCTGAATACTCCATGTGGACTCTCATGAGAACAGAGTAGAGGAAGATAATCATCTCACTTATCCTGCTGGACATAATTCTTTTGGTGCAGCCCAGGATACAACTGGCTTTCTAGGATGCAAGTTCACAGTGCTGGTTCATATTCAGTTTTTCAACTGCTGATATCCTCAAGTCCTTCTCTGCAGGGCCACTCAATCCATTCATTGCCTAGCCTATATTTGTGCTTTAGATTGCCCCAACCCAGGTGTAGGACCTTGCACTTGGCCTTGTTGAACCTCACGATGTTGCCACTGGCCTACCTTTCAAACCCATCAAGGTCCCTCTGAATGGTATCCTTTCCCCACAGCATTTCAATAGCACCACACAGCTTGGGGTCCCTGGTAAACTTGCTGTTTGCCAGTGTACACGTTGCTGATAAAGATGTCAAACTGCACTGGCCCCAATGCTGATCCTTGGGGAACTGCTCTCCATTCAAACATTGAGCACTTCAGGGATGAATACCCAGCAGATTCCTTACCCACCAAGCCATTCATCTATCAAATCCACATCTCTCCAATTAAGAGACAAGAATGTTGTTTGCGATATCCTGAAATGTTTTGTACAAGTCCAGGTAGATGATGTCACCTGCTCAATGATCAGAAGCATAGACAACTGCAGGCACTTTGCAGACTGAGCTGATGCACCCTAAATCCACCATGTGAACAGACTGAAAGGTTGATCTGACAATGAAAAATAAACAAACTATCTACTTCCAGCAGGAACCTAATCCATAAGGGAGGAACGAGACCAGCATCATCAAAAAAACAGGGGAGCTGTCCTTGAAACAAGGAAAGATTTTTCCTCTCTGACTTAAACACAGGTTTAGAAACATGTAAAGGTTTACTTCCAAAGAAAGAACCTGTCTTGTTCACTTGATGGCTGAGAGAGCAGCCTGGCTCTAGGTGAGGCAACCACGGTAAGCTTGGGTAGACCAAAGGTGCTGGACCACAAGGACTCATGCTGGCTCTGTGGACAAGGTTTCTGCAGAAGCTGCTGGGCACAAATGCTGCTCCTGGCTCACATCCAGATAAACTGACACCTGATTCCTAAATCTGGAAAGATTTGGCAGCTTGAAAGTATCTTGTTCCTTTAGCACCGTATGCAGGATGGCCAGTGTAACTGATAGGGTATTTTTTTTCGTGTGAAGGAGGGGAATCTTGGTTTTACCCTGCATCTTCTTTATTTACCTATCTACAGAACTGGTACTTTTGAGTGTCTTGGCTGATAGGGTTCTGAACTCTCTCTTAATTTAAACCTCTTCTGTGGATTTCAAGAAATCACCCATCTTTGACAAAACGAGGATCATTTTAGAAGAAATTCCCTTGCTGTGTCATTCAATCTGTACACCAAAGGAAGCATTAAATCGGGTTTCTCTAAGTACCTAGAAAAGATATGAATAGAAAAATGAGGAGACTCAATTCTCACTGATTCCACAACTACAACAGAAGCCAATGGAAGAAATAAGGACAGGCTCTTCAAGCTGCACAAGCAGCATCAGCAGTGAAGAGAACGGGCAGTACTGAAGAAACTCTGTGTGTTTAACAGAGAGAAGTTCCTCCTTAGGCAAGGCTGCAGGCCTTGGTAAAAATAAACAATGAACATTATTAGTGAACTGATTCCAGAAATAAATGTATCTCCTGGAAATGCTACAGGCTGTAGGGATTTGCTGCTCTTATTGGTCTTTATGATATGTTTCATAGAAGCTCAATATTCCAGTTACTGCACTGATGTAAGACACTGAGAACAAAAGAACTGTAGGTTTTAGACACATATAAAACACAGATTACAAGACAAGGTCACTAAATTGCATTTAATCTTACATACCTCATTTTAATGGCTCAGTAGTAATTTTTTTTAATGGGCTTTAATTTTTTTAATCAGATTAGTGTCTGCAAACGACTGCAAAGGCATTGGCTGAGCCAGGCATAGCTGGCTTTGTGTGTACACCCAGTCCCTACAGTAGCAACACACTTGCTTTGCAGTTAGAAATGTCTGTAAATACTTCACACCAGAGACTAAATAAGCTCCCTGAGCAGCTAGTCCTGAAGAACAGAATGCCTTCACCCTTCCAGTCAAGGGAATAGAACAGAATAGAACAGAATAGAATAGAATAGAATAGAATAATGGAAAAGAAAGCAGGAAAACCTGAGAACCAAGAGATGAGATTGTTCACTCTCCATCCTGCTCTCAAGGTGTTTAAAAATGTGTTGACAGTGGTACCAGAAACATGACTCAATGTATTGGAAGTGGACACAGAAACATTCCTTTAAATGCACAGTGAGCTTCTTGGTTTGTTTGTTTTTTTTCAGTGCTCTTTTGATCTTCTGCCTCACCTAGCAACTTTCTCTTCCCTCCTTTGAGCAGATTACTGGTGCTTGGAAGATCTGTACCGGGAGCTGGTAAAACGCTACGTGGATGCTATTGACAAGCTCTCAGGGAGGCGTCCAGACCCTGCAACCATCGAAGGCTGCAGGGAATTAAAACCAGACAACCACCTTCTTGCCTGGCACACACCATTCAATGAAAAGGGTATAGTACCACAGCTCAGTTATAGATTGCATGCTTTCAGTGTTTGTGGCTATATGGAAATTGTTTCCTTTTTCCCCTGACATCAAAGGCTACTACCCCTGAAATGTTTCCATATTTGCCTGAGGATGGTGAGAGATCTGCCAGGAATTCCTTCTGTAGGGCACTATGTCCTCTCATAAATGAACCCCTCCCTCCTTAACATCTATTTAAAGAGACTTTGTCCTTGGCTCTGTGCCTTGGGGTCCAGACCTTTGTCCTTGAGTTTAATGGTTATTTTAAGCAATACTTTTATGACATTTTTTATGTTTGTAGCCTTGGCTCTTTTCAGTGATGGCAGACCTGGGAAAAAAAATGGGAAAAGCCAAGTCTGTAAATTGCTCTAAGCACCAACACACTGACTGGGGGCAAAGCGGTCACTTTTCTCCACATAGATGCCCTGCTAACACCTACGACTTTTGCTGACAATCCCTAACATGTCTAGCCCTGTTTCCCTGTCCATGATCCTCTCTTTCTTTCTTTCTATGATCCTTGCATTTTATGATTAAATTTCTGCTTCAAGTTAAATAACATGCAGGCAGATATGTGCACACATATAGACACATACCCATACAGTGCATTTAACCTCAAATGCCTGTAGAGACACCTTATCATCAGAGGAAGTAGACATAGAGAGTCACAGGAGGATGGCAGCTCACACAGACCTTGCACTGTGTCAGAGTGATGCTCTACCACTGCACTACATATCAGCACTGCTCAACAGCGCTGCATATTGATGCAACATCATGGCAAAGGTCCAGTGGAATGACGCCATGGCTATTTCTGGGCTTCTGCAGCCACTTTTCTCCGACACAAAAAGCATGTCTCATTCAGCCTCCACCCCTTGTAACAGCTGCTGGGAGGGAAAAGGTTCCCTTCCTGGTGTATTCTGCTCACCCTGCTAGTAGTCAGGCAGATTTGAGAAAGTGTCCCTTTGGCACCTGTCATATGTTTTCTGACTGACAGGGAGTAAAATTTGATCAAAATAATTGTGGGAACTGCTGCTGTCTCTGAGCACCAAGCAATACCTCCAGCTGCTTACTGGCGTATTGCTAAGTTGGAGCTACATCTCTTTTAACCTTCCTCCTCTCAAGCTTTCCATGATGAACTATTTGGTTTTGGGATACCCTGGGCTACCTGAGCAGCAATCAATACCTCCGGCTGCTCATTGGCTTATTGCTATGTTGGAGATACATCTCTTCTTTTAACTTTCCTCCTCTAAAGCTTTCCATGATGAACTATTTAGTTTTTGGGATACTCTGGGCTACCTGAGCAGCAATCAATACCACCAGCTGCTTGCTGGCTTATTGCTATGTTGGAGATATATCTCTTCTTTTAACGTTCCTCCTCCCAAGCTTTCTATGATGAACCATTTGGTTTTGGGATACCCTGGGCTAGAAGGAGCTAAAATGAGTTCACCCCCTTGTGACGGCAGCTAAAGCTCACGTTCTCCATCTGGTCTGACAAATAGCATCCTGAACATCACAAGAAACCATTTTTTGTTCACTCTGAGAGCAAACCAGCTAGTGACCTGAGGTGGAGATGTTCAGCCTACAATGGGGCCTGGCACTGCTATGGACATAATAAGTTTTTTAATTACATTTTCACAAATTTCTTCCTGAGGCAAAGACATTCCATGGGCATTGAATTCCTAGCAATTGGATGAGCTAGAACCAAAATGCTGTTTTCCAGGGGTTATTCCCTCTTATCTCACTTCCACAAAGAACTGATGTGCTATCTTTCATGGACCAGTGAAATCTTAGCTTAGGTAATTTTGCATTTCTCATGTGATGACCCTCTATTCAAATTCTTGTGGAAGAATTATTGTGGGTTCTTAAGTCAAACTGTCCTGTCTGTCTCTTTGTCACCTCATGTCATGTTCATTGTCACACTCACTGCAGAGATACCCAGATTATTTTAAAAGATGGTGAGATTCCTATGACCAGCAGAACACCTGTCCAAGGCTAACACCTTCCATTTTACGAGCTTTTTCCCCAGTTTATGAGATTAATAAGCTTGAAGCTACAATTTTCACCTTTGAGTATTTGCCTCTGTTTGTCTGTCAGCATTTGTTTAAAGTTTTGATGCAAATGAGTCTGGTGTTTCTCAGACATGGCAAAAATGTTTTGACCAACTGCCAAATTGTTCAGAAAAGGATTGCTGATGCTTAAGAGCTGGAACCAACATCTGAAAAAGGTGGTACCCCTTGAAATAGAGCTGTGCCTTCAAAGCCACCATGAAAAGCCAGTCAAGTGGCAGCTTGACCTGTATGGTGTGTCTATTTCAGACTGAGGCTGCACCATCAAAGCAGGTCTATCTGTAGATAGTGAGATAGCTGCTAAGCTTCCTAAGAAGCACTTGAGAACAGTGGCACTGGTAGAAGAGCATCAGCAAAGTGTGAGTTAAATGTTTAAATATGGGGGAACAGAAATGAAGATGAGGATAAACCATGGCCAAATAGGAAATAAAGGAAACGCAAATGCACAGTGGGTCAGCTAAGTCAAAGATAATATTGTGCAGAGTTGTAGAGATGCTCATAATGATGAATAATTGTGTGGCACAGCAGCAGAACCAAATGTGGTGCAGGTAAGTGAAAAGTCATATGCATACATAATTTCATATGTTTAGTTGCTGTTGCTGATTCAGTTACCATTCACAGAAGGGACAAGGGAACTACAGTAGTTCTACAAGAACATTGCTTCAGTGCTCAGTAAGAGCCAGAAAGCAGACTATTAGAAATGACTGGGGAAGAAACAGAGAATGAAACAAAACATATTTGCTTCACTGTATTACTCTGTAGCTTCTGTTTCTTGATTACCGTATGCAACCTGGACTCTCCCTCTCCTCTAAAGAATGTTAGAGGGCTAGAAAAGATGGTTTGATTAGTAAGAAAACTGCTTCTGTAGGCCATGATGTCTGAGGCAGTCTAATAGAGAGCTGCAGAGTGACAGATAGCTGAGAGAGTACAAGTAGAAACAGAGAAAACTGTCTCCTCTGCACAGGAACTTGGGAAGCAAGCAAAAAGAAAGACTTCTTCATGCAACACCTAATTGAACTGCACAAGTACTTTCCAATACCAGTTTGCAGACGTTACAATTCATGTGAGTTCAGAAAATAGCTAGGCAAATTCATTCAAGGAAATTCAAGAGTTATTAAGCAGAAAGATGAATAGCCAAATGCCTTCTGGATCAAAGAGACAAACTCTCAGCAGCTTTATGAATACAAAGGGGTAGCATTGCTATACTTTTATTTTTCTTAAGTATCCTCCCCACTGACCAGGGCAACCTTTGGTCTGAGTGTGAAGGACAGTACTCATGTTCCTACACATCTCACCTGTTGCATGGACTAGACTCATCTCTTACCTCATTGATTCAAATGGTAGATGCTAAGACATGGGAGCTAACAGCTGCTAATCTGCTGAAGCATTGCCTAGGCATAATGTTACTCCATGTGATGGAAATTCTTGTTATCAAGTTTGCTTGTCTGATTCTGCAGAAGGTTTAATAGAATTTCCTAGACTGGAGGAACACAATGAAGTTGCAGACAAGCTCCTTCAGCAGTCAGATTACTGTAGTTCCATCCTCTGTCCTGGATATGCTAAGAGAGTAGCTCTGTGTAACACAGTATCTTTTGTGTCCTTTGGAGGAATCAAGGCTGCAGAGTGAAGAAGACTTTGCTTTGTGGCAGCAGATGGTTTAATGAAGAGTCTGGCCAGAGGAGATATTTTCTCCCAGTTAAGCTGATTGTTTCTCTGGAAGACTGAATTTATTTTCTGATTCTTCCTCGTGCTTTCTATGTGTTTTGTGGGGTAGGCAGTTTTACCTGCTCCTGACTCCTTAATAACCAGGCACTACAACTGCAGCGTATGTGAGACAAAGAGCAAACACACCAATTGCAAGACAAGTATGCAGCCTTTTCCTTGGGAGCAGTGGTCATAGGTGTTCTGGAAAAGGCCCTTTTCACTGTTACCAGGAAGGCTAGAAATGGGTAAGGAAGCAAGCCCTAAGCTTGCAGGGAATAAAATGTTATTTCACAAAAACCTTTCTTGTCACGTTTATCAAGTATTTTTCCTTTTCTGGAACAGTTACTGCACACAAATTTTGCACATTAGCCTCTGATGAGGAAGGAATGAAATGTCTTCAGCTAACCTGAATAGATCACCTAACCAGGGTGCTCACTCAGGATAGCTGCTGTCCCAGGGAGAAGAGGTTTTCTTTCAATAGAGAAATTAAGATCCTGGTTGGTTTGTATTGCACCCAGAGATGCCCAAGGGTAACTTATGTTTGACTCAGGCTTCGGTTTAGCATGACATAAATCTTCCTGCTACCCTCACTACCATGATTTGATCAAACTCATGACTTCAGGGCACTTGAGCTGGAGCCACTTGGGATGCCAATAAATGGCAAGGAATGCTCCAAGGGAGCCTCTGATGCTCTGCACCCACAGTGGGTATGGCCCAGGGGAGCAACTGAGGGCTCTTCTCAAGATACGTGGCTAAAAGCCCCAACTCTAGCTCCTTGGCATCTGCTGTTTGAATTTACTCTGGCCCATGAATTGTTTCTACTGCACTGCTGTACAAGTTAACAGAGATATAACCTTCCTCCATGCTGCCTGACTAGAAAAGACAGGGAGATTGTGGTTCTAATGCAGGCTCCACAGAGGCTAAAATTAGATGGCATAAATATGCCCCTTATCTTCCGGGGCCCAAGTGGAGAAATGCAGATTGCTCTCAGCTTTACCCAAGGTCACTGAGAAGTGTGATTGAGCAAAGACAGTGCTGAAAAATGCCAAGTACTTGGAGAAACCGATACCTGTCCATCTCAGGCTGGATACCTGCAATGAGTTAATGCTTTTTGGGGGGCATTGGCTCACCCATTGCAAAGAGGAGATAATCACCTCACTGGTGCCTTGTGAAGATAAACTCATTAAAACTTCTGTGGGATCCTGATATTATTGTGATAAGTACTGCAGGAAAAACTCATTATTAAATTTAAGTCTCCATTCAATTACATGTTTAAACGTTGAACACCTGGGATCATGCACTCAATGCTGAGGATTAAAAGAAGAAGTGCTAAATCAGCTGTTCAATAAATAAACTCCATGCTGCATGAAGTAGAAAGTCCCAAGATCAATCTCAGTAAGTCAAGGCTTCACCATAATGAGCACACACACATAAGCAGAAGAAACTTCCATTCTGACATTGCCTAACTTTGGAATACTTTGCTCCACAGTCTTTTGTTTCTTTTTGGATACGTTATTTCTCTGAACTACCACTAGTAGTGGGGCTTTCCAGGATAAAAGATGCTCATATCAAGTGCTCTAATAGTATGCTTTGAGCACGTGAACTACTAAAATAAGGATGCAGTAAAAGTGTATCTGTTTCTCAAACTTCTGCTTCTAGTGCTGGTATCTGGAGCAAGCAAAACAGGAGTGTCAGCCAAGAATGAGTAAGGGTGATATGAGAGTTTGAATTGAACAAGTGCTGTGAACAAGAGAGCACACAGCTCTCTGAACCCACTATGTTCTTCACAGCGCTTAGAATATTGGAAAATGCCTATAAAACCAGGACGACTGCAGAGAAGCAAAACTCCTCACAAGAAACTTCCCAAACTTTTGTAGCTCACCTTGCATGCTAATTTCCCATTCACTGAGGAACTCCCACACAGGAGCTGAATTGACAGAACCTGCTCATTTCACATTTTATCAACATAACTGTGTATTTTTAGTATCCTTTTAAATTCTTGGTGTTATCTTTCTGCTTCAGGTTCTGGATTTGGAGCATCCACAAAAGCTATGTGCTTAGGGATGCGATACTGGAAGCCAGAAAGGCTGGAGTCACTTATTGAAGTGAGCATTGAATGTGGACGAATGACTCATAACCATCCCACAGGTAATGTCTGCTGACCTATCAGCCTGCTTGATGTCTCTAAGGCTGCTTCTCATTTCTGCAGAGACTCGCTTGGCAATTCTGCTTCTGCTCTTTAAACTCCACAGCCTTGGTTTGAATTTTGCTTAGAAAGTATATTCATGTACACATCACATTATTTTCTTCTGTATTGTGCAGAAGACAGTCTCAGACTGGAAGGCTTCTCTCCTAAAATCCCAAGAACTAAACACAACCTGTCTTGTCCAAAGTACACTTGTATCACATGCCCTGATTAAATCTTAGGATTCATATACAACCAGATGACTCACTTTCATCATGCAAGGTTATGGTTCAGAGGATCAAAACATTTTTCTCTTGGCAGGTTTTGTCATATCCACTCGATGCAGGTAAAGATAGAAAGCCAAAAAAATCTACCTCCACATATCTGGACACAATCTCAAACATTTTCTGAACAAGTAATTAGCAAGTAGATTTACTGTTGTTCTGAATATTCAGGTCTGTCACTCTGATAATATTATGCTTTGTAAGTGTATATTCATTCTGTCTCTTTTAAACAGCAAGGATTATAACCATAATGAACAGTGACATGTTCAACACACTCAGTGCTCTGAAGCGATCAGAGAGGCCATCAAAATGGCATAAAATTAGAGGGAAAGAATTCAAAGCAAAGGAGAAAATGTCATTTAGCTAATATATAAAGTATCTGGTCCATTAACAGCAAGAAGACTGACTTCAGTCAGTCAGATCTCCCACCTCAGAACTTACTTGTTAGAGCCAGAAAACAGCTGCAAAGAGTACTGGAGTCATCAAACACCTTCCATACAGGAGGAATTCTATCCATGAAGGAGTTTTCAGCTAGGAAAAGAGGAAAGTGGGATGCTGGGGAGGTAAAGATGAGACGGGTGAAAGGGCCAGCTGAAAGACGAAAAGGAGGTGTTGATTGTCATTCTCTTAAATGAGAGACAAGGAAAACCCAAATGACACATATCAATCGGGACTAAGACAAGCAGACAAAGTAAATACTTCCCTGTGCTGTGCATAGCTAAGCCACAGATCTCTCTGCTTTAGGCAGCTGTAGGGTCCATAGATACACCTGAGTTCAAAAGAGATCAGGCAAGTGGACAAAAAGGGCTGTTGCTGTTAAAAGCAATCAACCTAAGTAATTAAAACTGCCTCTAAATAAGTCCCGAGGCTCTAGGAAGCAGAGGAGACAAACCACTTCGGCTCACTCTGTGCTGGCATTATACTGGGGCTCACTTTCTTCTCCAGTGAGGTGTCAGAGGATACAAGATGGCTGGCAGGAGTAGAGGGAGCAGGGCAATAGCAACAGGGAGACCATTACTTGGAGAGCAAGCAGAAAGAGGCTGCTAGCACCCCTAAAACCTTCTGGGCAGGCAGCAGCCTCCCCATACCTCTTTATCACCTGCTGCCCCTTGCTAGCCCTTTGTTTCACCCTCTAAACCCTCTGCTGCCACTCTCATCCTGAATGTGACATAAAGGATCTTTACAACAGCTGCATTAGATGCTGTCTCTTTGAGTGAGACCCTTGGAGATGGCTCTACATAACGTTTTATTCTTTCTGAAAGCATCTATTGGATCCTGAGTTGGATATGCCTTTGGTCCGACCCTGTATTGCAGGTCTTACAGCAGAAAGAATGAGTGATGGTTTCATCTGGACTTGTAACCTCCTAAAATGATTTGTGTTTACCTTCAGCAAAACACGTAAAGTTCATGCTTACCTCTATGCATGAATGAGTACTTTTGGGCCCATGCACTGAGACAAGCAAATACATCAGTATTTTGGTCACCTGGGGCTGAGTTATTTTCTTGACCTTCTTTTGTATGTGGTAGTGGGTTGGATTTATCGCCTTTCACAGAATGCCAAGAGCACAATCAAATACGAGAAACAAGCGCCTCTGTTTCTGGTATCGTGGAAGCTTTGAGTGCCTGTTAATGGAAAGTTCATCTTAAGTGTACTTGTGTCTGAAGTGGAAGACCTAGCTAGGCAGTCAGAGAGCATGCCTTGCTTGGACAATTGCCTCTTTCCCATAAAGGGACGTGGACTTGTCCCCTTAAGGGCAAGAAGGAATTGTCCAAGTTAGACATGGACTTGTCTCCTTAGAATAAAATGAGTCAGCAATACTGTTTGGTCTAACAAACACAACCCTTGGTCTGGATGACTCTGTAGGTAAGGTGACATAGCTTGTAATTGAATCACTTTGCTCAAGTGAATTATTTCATGTGACTTCAATTAGAAGATTTTCAGTATGACATTAGTGGATTATGTTTATTTTTGACACCAACCTCAGTTTCTGTCACATTACACCACTAAGAAAAGAAGCTCCATTCCATGTAAAATAAGTCACAAACCAATGGGCACCATGATTTAGCCAAGAATCTCAACATGCTACAGTCCAGCCTGCAAACAGGCAGAGATGAGTTATGTGTACTCATTAACTATCCTGCAGCCCTGAGGCATTCCACTAAATCCTACAAGGGACACGACAAAGATGCTACAAGCACAAAGTGTGCATTGTTATCTATTAATTATTATCATCGTTGTTATAATCACTGTTATCTATGAATTCCAGGCTTTCTAGGGTCCCTGTGCACAGCTCTCTTTGTGGCATATGCAATACAAGGGAAACCTCTTGTTCAGTGGGGAAGAGAGATGATGAAGGTTGTGCCAATGGCTGAAGAATACTGCAAGAAGACCATTCGCCACATGGCAGGTAACCTGTCTGAATCAAGAGCTACTTGCTTACAACCATGTTCCGCTAGAAAGACACTGAAGAAACACCATTCACCAATCTCTCCAGTTTGCTACTTTCACCTCTCTGCCCTCTACATAGGCTGTCCTCTTGCTTTCCCTGCTCAGACTGTAAACTCTGCAGGTGGTGCCACTTTCTTCAACCTTCTGTTCATTGCCTGGAATATTGGTAGCAAAAATATAAAGAGAAATACCAATAATAATGTCCTACTGTATGGGTTTATTTTTAGCAGGTCTTCAAAGATTGCTGGGCAGGGGCGGAGGAAAGAACTTGTATTTAGCAGGTTATTAGGCAAACTGACTGCTGTGATATGAATTATTCAAGTCTCTTCCATCAATTACAACAGTCAGACGTTTTTCATAAGAAAACCCACTGGCATTCTTTATTTCACCATGAAAAGCTCATCTGCAGGTGCCTCCTGACCAAGAGTTAGCTTTTGACCACAAACTCAGATTTGACTTGCTGCTCTTCTGAACTAATATTTAAGATACAACCAGTTGTATCCTTGTTTTAAAACAACTGACCATAATGCCAGTACTGAAATTGATATTGCTACTTTACTAATATATATGATCCTTGAGGCAAAGGCATTTTAGTCCTCCCTTGCCAGGGAGTGATGTGTCTGTAATGGTGAGACCTGCCACAGACAGAAGAATATCATTACATTAAAACATCAAGGGAAGAGATTTTTCTGCCAAACTCAAGGGATGGCTGTTGAGAAGGATTGAATTAAATGGACTTTTTTTTTTTCACTCAAGAACACTCAGAAATTAAGACTAAACTGGGAAGGAAAGCTGCCTCTTTAAAATCTGAAAGGAACACCAGGGGGCCTTTCTGAGAGACCCCGCATTTTCGTTTGTGCCTCATTGCACACCAGGATTTTTTTAGCTGAGACCTATGAGGAGCAGGTGCAGGATTAGTGTGAGTGAGTTCCTCTCTGAGTGACTTTGCAGCAGGTCCCTGTCACTCCACCCCAGCAGAACCCCTCGTCGTGGAGGTATGCATGTTGGACTCTTGAAGCACGCTCTCTGGCTAGTGCCTGTATTGTTGAGCTTCATCCTATTTTGGTAGTGGGAAAAGTCTCTTGCATTAACACTAAGCTCCTTCGCTGATGAGATGCACTGCAAAGAAAAACCTTTTTTAGCTGTATTATCCCCTATGGATAACAAACACAGTGTTCAGTTGCAGAGGGCTCCATTGCACACCCCTCTCTGACACTGAGTTGCAGTTACTTGCCAGAGAGTCCCATCGACCTGACTGTGACCATTGTCTCAGACTCGGCTCAAGGGACGGGGCAGAGCCTCTCCAGACCTGGCAGTGTGGCAGATTCCTGCAACAGCTTGATCCCTTTAATTCTGAGTCTGTGCATTGGAATAACCACATCTCTTTGCTTTTTTGAGGTGCTACATAGAAAAGATTAGTTTTCAAGGCTTTTATAGTCATGAATAGGGGAAAAAAAGAAATCCACAAAGAAAGAAATCTGTCAAGTCTTAAAAGCAGTCTTTTAACTAGCTGCTGGAGTGGGTATCAGTAATGTCATGGTTTGGGAGTTATTTGCCCCCCTCCATAACGAAAAGGAATGAAGCTTTACATTCACAGCTTAGCACAATATACAAGCAGATATTTACAATATGTTACAAATATTTACAGCTATATGCAGAAATATACAAGTTAAAAGTAATAGAGAAACCCCTCCCAGAAATCAGAATCCCCAGGAGGGGCTCTCAAACACCCTTCCACCTTCTTTCCACACCCTCCCCCCCCTTACCTCAGAATCTGCCTTACATGTAAGGTGAGTTGGAAGGATCGGTAAGGGGGGGGTTAGAAGCAGAATGATTAGTTGGGTTACACAGATCCAAGCAGAATGGCAGAAGCCCAGAGAGAAAAACACAAACACCGACAGACTCCAACAGACTCTCTTCTCTGTTTGTGTTTTTATACATCGCTGTTTTTATACATCTCAGCAAACCTATGAGTGAAGTAGACATGATGGTTGCTTTCTTTTCACAAGCCATAATCTAACTTCTCTCATTAAAATATTCACATTATCTTTGAACCAGCACAAGTAGTTTATTTCAGCCAACTACATCTTGCATGACATTTTTCCCCCTCACTATTCTCTCCTTGGTCTGATGGCTATGAGTGCTCTTTTACTCTGTTTTTCTAAATACACCAACCCCATCCCTTTTTGTAGGGTTCTGCTAAGTGGTTTCCATGTAATCAAGCAAAGACAGGGCATGAACACAGCAAAATGGCAGCTGGGCATTCCCAGGTGCGTAGTGCCACATGGTTGAAATCTCATCCCTGTCTCAGGCTGGGGAGCTGGCAACCTAGTGGAAGTATGAGGTCCTACAAAGCAGCTTGGATGTTTTCACATGATGCTGAATTGCTTTAAAGATCTGGGTTCTCCAAGACGGTCACCTGTATGACATTTCAGGAGAAGCAGCAAAATCAGCTTCTCTGAAGGATGCTTCAGAGAAAGTCTGGTTGTGTACGTGCTCCTCAGCCACTTGCAGCATACAACTGAGCAACCAAGCAGGACAAAGGGAAAAAGTGACAATGCTTAATTTTGTTTAAACTGCATACCAGAGGTCCCATAATGAATTGATAGTTTGCCTTGGCATACTTAGCTATCTGGCCCATCTCACTTATTTCTAATCCTTACCCCATCATTCTTCCAGGCAGGGTTTCACTCAGACTTCAGTTGGGCAGATAACTGCATTCACATGTGCTTATCTGGTCAGTGTGACTTATGCACCTTTTGAAGGCTTTCTAAAAACACTGAAACAGAGCCTTGGCTTGAAAATAACTGAATTTAATACGATTATATACATGTAATATGTCAAGCATGATTAGAGATGCTCTTACTAAAGTGACAGAGAAAGGAGAAAGATGTGGGTATAAAAAAAGCTTATTTCTACGAGCACATATAGCAGATGTGCATGCTGTTTATCCCTTTGATCAGTATTACAATCTATAAAATGGAAATTTTGTCCTTTCTTATCTGCCTTTTCCTGAAAGATCATGCAGAAATACTGTGGAAACAGAACAGAAATACTGGAGAAATTATCACAGTATCATTATATGGTTACATTATTAAATTATATGGTTAAAAACTGAGGTGGGAAGCAATTTGGGTTTAGGACCTGAAAACATCTTTAGACATTCTTTAATCACAGTAAAGGAATACAAAAATGGCATAAAAATTGTGGAGTTTTTCCCTTCTCTTTTTGTAGACACTTACTTTTTTATTGGAGTGTCCTCACTAAGTTCTCATCCTGATTATTCCTAAGTTAATTTTAACATACATAAAAATAGCACAGGATCCTGAAAATGTTCTTCTTTCACATCTTCTGTTCCAAATTAGATATTTCACTCCCTACTAAAATACATATGTAGTCCATAGGTCTGTATCATGTACAGTACTGCAGAATACCTAGCTTTTCAGGGCAGCCAATACCGCGACTTGCTTTAAAATCTCTTAGAGTTGAAAACGTTGCCAAGATGAAATATTACATCAGTAATTTCTTTTTGCATTCAGAATATCAGGAGCACTGGTTTTACTTCGAAGCCAAATGGCAGTTTTATTTGGAGGAGAGAGAAATCAATGAGGAAAACCAGAATAAACCTGTTTTTCCGGACAACTATGATGCAGAAGAGAGAGAAAAGGTAACCAGAAACTAAAAAAGCGCTCAGAAAGGCTCTGAACAAAGAGGTATTTTCAACGGGACACCCAAGTGTTTTTCAGCTGTTTCCAGTGCCAGAACAGTCAGGAAATCATTTATTTTTTTCTACAGTTTCAAGAAAGTAAAGGCAAATCCTATCTTTGGCTTGGTTACGTGTTAGAGCAGAAAACCAGTTGCCACTGGTCCTGGGATTGCTGCAACAGGAGGAAACAGTGCAGAGAGGCAACTTTAATGGTCAGATATGTTGATGCCTAAAGCAGGTAGAAAACAAAAGCCAAAGATATTTATAAAGGTGGAAAATGCAAGCGTCTCACCAAAGGTCCCCATTAAAGCCGCATAGAGCTGTGGCCTGAATCCTGCAGAAATCTTACTGGGCACTAGCGTCTGGACTTGGTTATGGTCCTTTGAACAGAAGACAGCTGTCCTAAGCAATTCTTTGCCAATGTGCACTGTGCCTAAGCTAGTTTTAAGTGTCTCAAGAGATGGTGTTTCACCATGTCCCACAGGATACTATTTTACAGCATACATGATCTTTCCTTTGCCTTATGACTTCTGGTTATATCTGTTTAACTCCAGAGAAATAATGTATCTTCTTCCCTGGCGTTTACAGCTTTCTGTTATGTGCTGGCACCTTTCAAAGGTCTCCACTTAGCAGCTAAGCAATAGGTATGTGGCTCTTAGCACCTTTTCCCATAAATCAAACCTTTTTTTCCAGACTATCAAAGCACAGTTCTATTCTGAGAATTCACTTTCTGTATTTTTAGGTGCTCATGTATGCAGCAAAAGGTGCCGAAAGATAGATTCACTACAGATAATAAGAAATTGCTCACTCTAAACATAAAGAATAGACGTCCTCCCAGTTAAATTTTATTCATTCAGTTCCATGAATTTGTTACTAGTTTTTGGTTCCTTCCAGTTGCACCAGTGTCTTAACACAGCTTTAGGGGACATTAAACCAAACAATATTTTCCCGTGATTAACTCAAGAAAGCACTGCATGGATTCTTAATGCAGAAACAAAATTCACCTGCATTGCCCAATCCTAACCAGTCTGGCCTGTTCAGCTGTTCATTTTCATGCATAAGAAAGGAAAATATAGCTTGACCCTCAGACTCCACCGCCAGCCAGTGATCACAGCCTGACAGAAGTTAGGGCTTAACTTGCTTATAATCTGAGCACGCTTGTGAGCCACAGGAACAATAAACAAGGAGTAGGTAACCACCTTGACAGACTCTTTCTCAGGAGTGCTTCTCTTCGCACTCCCTCCAAAGTAACCGGCCACTTTTCTGGAGGTATAGCTGTTTGCTCTTCTATGGGCAATTAACAAAGCACCAGTATGTAGCACCACTCTTGCCAACTGGTCACTGCATGCATGTTAGGCACACCTTTCTGTAGGCACATAACGGATGCAGAAGATGTGAAAGTGGAGCCCTCAAGCACGGCTTAGATTGATCTGAGTATGAGGCGAGGGCAATTTCCCTCTCTTTAAAAAATAAGGTTTTTTAATTGCACCTCAAAATACTAAACCACATTTTGTAAAGCAGTTATACAGCTCAAATTTGTAGAGAACTAGAAATGTGGGGATAAAAGACAAATTAACCTCTCTTTAACGTATATAATGTGATAACACATTCTACTGATACATTTTTGGAACACGCACTGCACTTGGGATCATCCTTCCTCCTGCAAACAAACTGCTTGTCTTGCTCACTTTTTGCTACTGGACATGGTGTGCAACCAAATGAGAGAGGAAACAAACCAAAATCATCCACGTCAATTAGATTCTGAGCATCTCATCCCCCTAAGATGGAGTTGCTTAAACAATCAGTGTGAAAGGACACAGAAAGAGAAATAAAATGGATGTAAAGGGAATGGTAGCCAGCAGCGGGTCAGCTCCTGCAGGGCGACGAAGTCAGAGACAGCTGTGACTACAGGGGTTTACTGCAAGGAGGAGATGTGTGAACTACCTCCAGGGCTTGGCTGCAGCTCAGTGCCTTCAGCAGGAGGGAATGCGTGTTGACAGCCCTGTCCATGCACTCAGTGCTGCTGGTCCTCGCCTGCCTTCTTGCCTGCCCTAGGGAAGCTGGGCTGGTGCCATGTGGCAGGGCTGCACAAAGGGACAGGAGCTGAAAGGAAGTTGCACTTTTTTAAAAGCTTGAGAAGTGTTGCTTTGGTGCAGTTAACTTCCCCCAGGCTCAGTCCTGAAGACAGCTATCCCTAATACAAAGTTATTTCAGCAAGGTGAGATGATATCAGATGTTTGCAGACCATCCATTATCTTAAGGACTAAATGGAGTGACACTTGAGCTGCTGGCCTGTGCACCCAGAATAGCACCTTCACGGACGGCTCTCTTCCCTTCGGTAGTATTACACGTGTCAGCACCACCTAACTAGGACCCAAACTGCAGCAGTAACACTGGAAAGTTTGCATGTGGCAGAGGAAAGCATACAGAGATAAATATGCTCTCTACATTGCAAAAAAAAGAAAAGCCGCAAAACCCAGAAAGCATCAGAGTGAAGCTGTAGTCCATGCCACACCAGCAATGCAGGCAATGCAGCTGCCTACCACCCTTGCCCTGCAAGATGAGCTATTTCCAGCTAGCAGGGGAGAAGTCACCCTGGTGAAGCTTTGTAGCCCACATGCCCATTTCCAATGCTCTACCCTGACAACACTTCTCTTCTGCAGACATACAGGAGGTGGAGCTCCGAAGGTAGAGGTGGCAGACGGGGCCACGATGCCCCCATGATTGCCTACGATGCCCTGCTGGGCTGCGGCGGGGACTGGACAGAGCTCTGCAATCGCTCCATGTTCCATGGAGGTGAGAACCCCCTGTGCCTCCCACCCCTTGCTCCATCAGCTGGAATAGGAGAGAGAAATCCTGGCTGTCAGCTGCCATAGTTGGCCAGTATGCCACACTGCCTGTTATATCTGCTTTCCTGGCTTCACTCCCTAAACTGGCAGCAGTTACCAAACAAGCCATTTATTTTTTAAATGTTGCTCCATCTATATCTCATCATTTCACTAGAGTGCACAAGAGGAAAATCCAGTGCAGCTTTGTGCTGGAGTCCTCCACAGAAGATATGGACCTATCGGTGCAGGTCCAGAGGAAGGCCACAAGGATAACTGAGGGATGGAACACCTTTCCTATGATGAAAGGCTGAGAGAGTCAGGTTCATTCATCCTGGAGAAGCATAGGCTCCAGAGAGAATTTACTATGGCCTTTTGGTACTTAAAGGAGGGCTACAAGGAAGATGGAGACAAGCTTTTTAGCAGGGCTTGTTCTGACAGGACAAGGCATAATGGCTTTAAACTAAAAGAGAGTAGATTTGGACTAGATGTAAGAATTTTGGGGTTTTTTTTGCAGTGAAGGTAAAAAAACACTGGTATAGGTAGCCCAGATAAGTGAATCACAGAATCATAGAATCAACCAGGCTGGAAGAGACCTCCAAGATCATCCAGTCCAATCCAGCACCCAGCCCTATCCAGTCGTCTAGACCATGGCACTAAATGCCCCATCCAGTCTTTTCTCGAACACCTCCAGGGATGACGACTCCACCACCTCCCTGGGCAGCCCATTCCAATGGCAAATCACTCTCTCTGGGAAGAACTTCCTCCTAACATCCAGCCTATACTTCCCCTGGCACAACTTAAGACTGTGTCCCCTTGTTCTGTTGCTGGTTGTCTGGGAGAAGAGATCAACCCCCACCTGGCTACAACCTCCCTTCAGGTACTTGTAGACAGCAATGAGGTCACCCCTGAGCCTGCTCTTCTCCAGGCTAAACCCCAGCTCCCTCAGCCTCTACTTACAGGGTTTGTGTTCCAGGCCTTTCTGCTGGAAACATTCAATGAGAGGTTGGACAGGTGTTCCTGGTTATTGCAGGGAGGTTGGACTAGATGGCCTCTTCCAACCCAAACCATTCTAGGATCCTGTATGATTTGTAAAGGGCTAAGATACTCGTGAAGACACTAATGCCTTTAGCAAGGCAGTCTTTTAGCTGCACATACTGAAACCAAATAAGGGGGAAAAATAATGTAGCACCTAATCAAGCAGCAGGCAGATACAATCTAGCACTTAGAGGGACACAATTAATTACTTTTACAGCTTTGCAAGAGATAACCCTTTTGCTGGCAGTCACATCCTCATGGGCTTATGAGCAGCATAGTGTAGCTGCAGGGCAAAAGACGACAGCTTTCCCTGGTTGGTGTGGGCCTTTTGCTGAGGCTCTGGGCTGCTCAACTGCCTGGACACAGAGGTGAGCACTCACAGCCCCTTGCTGCACAGCCCGGCAGGCTCTGTGTGCACTGCCTGGGGCATTCATTCCAGTCACCATAGCTAGGTATTTTGAAGTACATGCTGTGCTGTAAGGAAGGGACACTGTCAGTGTAGCAAGGCCCCCTACAATTAATCTTCCTTCCTTTTCCCTGACAATGGCTAGCTGCTTGCAAGAGCTGTTGTGCTGGAGTGGATTTTCGCCAAACCAAGTAAACACCTAGCCCAGAGGCATTACCATGTCCATGCCTTGGTGTCCATCCTTCTCTTTCTGGGGCATTCAACATCACCTGCACTGGCAGAGGCAAGACAATAGATTAGGTGTGACTCACCCGACATGCCCATACCATGCTCCATCAGTGGCTTACTAATTCCTCCTCGACACGGCGAAGCTTTTGATTGTGTATGCAAAGGTGACACTGAGAGACCACTGCAATTGTGCTTAAACTTGCAGGTGAAAGTGCAGCTACCGGGTCTATCGCTGGTTGCCTGTATGGCTTGGTTTATGGCCTAAGCAAGGTCCCCAAAGGCTTGTACCAGGACCTGGAACAACGGGAGAGGCTTGAATACTTGGGCGAGAATCTTTATCGACTATCCATGGAGGAAAAGTAAAGCAGTTTCTGCCATTTTCTCTTTCTATAGAGACTATATCAAACCCTGTAGATAACTGACTGATGTCCATAGAAAATGAATTAGCCAAGAGTTAGTCTAAAAGGCTGTATGTAGATTGTGTGCAAGCAAAGACAGCTGAATTATTCAAGACTGATTAGATATTTATGGTCTTTGTGGATTTTTTTTACAGATGTAGAGATTTTTGAGTACAAAGAGTGCTGCTTAAACCAGTGAGATAAGCTCAAATGGAGATGAACAAATAAAACCTCTTTTGACCGATTTCAGTCTAACTTGCTATAATACCACTTTCTAAACAGCTGTGACCAGCAATTATATATGAAATTAATTTCCAGAACTAATGCTTTCCTGCAGAACTAATGGTAGTAGCCACTTATGGGGATATGCTCTGTGTATTTTACAATCCTTTCACCACTGTGTTCCCCCTTATTCTCAAATCTAATGTGTTTGTGACACTTGTAAACCTACTGTCTCACAGATTAGCTTTTAATGAACCACTGATCCCCACATCAGCACTGTGGTGCAAGGTATTGTTACATTAGAAGCTTCCAGAAAAGGAAAAGCCAACACTAAAAATACTCTCAAGTAACAGCATAGCATCAGCGCGTCTAAAATTTCTGAATTATGCTTTTATTCTTCCTCAGTTTTCACAACAAAAGCTTTTTAAGAAAATATAACTGGCTGAAATATTTGTAAATAAATTGATCTTACACTGTTTTCTAAGCATCATTCTTTATTTTTAGATCTAGCAGATTATATTTTGCTGTATCAATATCAGAATTTTTGGCTGAGGTCTTCAAGCAGTTGAAGTAGGTCAGCAGTCAGGCTGTGATAAGTCTGAGCACCACAAAAACCTCAGCAGGAAAAGAGTTACAGTTGTTTTATTTTTTTTCCTTTCCCTTGTCCTGTTTCTTTTTTCTTTTCTTTTCATTTTCCCTTTATTCCTGTTGTCCTTTTCCACTGTTTTCCCTCTTCACTCCTCTCCATTCCTTCTCCCCTCCTCCTCCTCCTCCTCTTTCTTCTCTTCTCCTCTCCTTCTCCTGTCCTCATTTTCCTTTTCCTTTTAATTCATTTTTCTTTCTTTTAAAACAATTTTTTTTCTTTATATTTTTCTTTTTTTGTTTATTTCATTTTTCAAGAACATCAACAAACTATGATTCAGTTAAAAGTTGCATGCATTTAGACAAACTCCAGTGAAGGAGATTCTGATGCCTCCTCAGAAGCACAGGCACAAATCTGGAATCTTCAATGACACGACATGGAAGAAGCAAGTGCAGAATTTGTCCCCAGTGTTTAACCTTGTGTTTTACCTCAGAAGCTCAGAGACAGGTCTATATTTCTAAACTCCACTGTGACTGATTGCCTACACAGTGTTGGTTTCTCCTGTCTTACTCCAGCTGCTGAACTGCGTTTTAAAAAGATAGCTAAAAATACATAAGTACTTTCCTACTCCTTTTTCCATGCAAGCAATTGCTGGAATCGTCACTGGGATGTTATGTGGCAGAAGGAGGAGCAGGTGATCCCTGTCGTTATGAGTAGCAGCCTGCATGACAATATCGTTATGAAGAGGTTTTCTGTACTATCGTCTGCTTCACACACTGCTGTTGTAGCATGTTTTCTTTTGGCAGCTTTGCAACATTTGCTTTTGTGTTTGCTTTGGAGATAGGTTAAACCAAAAGGAGCATTTGTGTCGGTAGCTTTTGATTTAACAGAACACCAAGACATTTTGTAAACATTCCTTCTAGTTCAGAGTGCCTCTAGCATACCCATAATATATTCAGCAATAGAGAAGGGGGAAGAATATATCCTGCATAAGGTAGGATTTTTTCTAGTACTTTGGCTTTTCCTCTTCCTTTAGAAAAATAATCACACAAAAGAATGAAGAGCATTTGTAACTATTCCCACTTTACCTTCTACACAGGCTGGGGAGAACCATGGGTTTTTTTCAGACAAACAAGAGAATCTCATTTAAAGTTGATTCTCAAAGACTGAACCTAAAAAGCATGATTTCTGCACCCGCTGAGATGAGTGTTGGCCATCCCTTCATTAAACACACTATAAAGGTCCATGCACCACACTGAGCAGGCTGAGCTGCTCCCAGTTGCCTTCCTTATCTAGAGGCAGGTTGTTGGGTCAGGTACCATGCCAGCTGGGCAGTGACAAGGTGCTCAGGGATCAGAGGGCCTACAGGACACAGGACCTTACATGTTCCAGCTCGTGGCCATTTCCCCTCAGCCAACCAATAGTAATTCAGAGCAATACATCAATTTCTGTCAGCTTCTGCAAGTTGGACAGCATTTTCCAAGTTTTTCCCCATGTTTTGATGAAGTCTCTGTAGTGCTTGGGACCCTCCTGCTCATCCTCCTGTCCTGAGCACTGCCCCCACAGCAGCTAGTCCTTCAGGCAGCCAGAGCGTGCAAAATGGTGGCTGGATATTTAGCATGTAATTCAGGGTCAAGAGACAGGGCCTACTAATCTCCACAGCAGAAAGAGTAAACCAGAAACACCTGCAGATGTACAATTTCAGCAAAAGCCACAGGATGCCACCACCCCCACTACTCTGCAGCCTCCAGACCCCTAACAGAGTGGAAACACAGGAAGGTATTGGTGCAGGTGTGGCTGAGGGAAAGTGTAGGCTCCTCTCCCTGCACAGTGGCATAGCAGCTCTCCTCCGCTCTGCAACACAGCAGTATCTACTTCAGAGGTCTTTCTGGAATGGTCAGCCTGTGGGATAGGGTTGCACTGCTGCCCGTTAGCATATCAGGCTGTTGCCACTCCAACACTGCCATGATAGGTGTTGCCAAAGAACCCATAAATAAATAACTGAGCTGCCTGTCCTGTGTATCTTACTTATTCATGGGCCAAGAAGACAGGAAATCTTGAAAGTGGTCTTGCCTCCTTCAGAGCTGCAAGTGGTCTCCCTTCTAGACACTTTAAACCATGCAGCAGTGCTTCCAGAAGACAACAGCACATTGAGGATGCATCATGCACATTAAAGTGTCTGCATGGAGGAAGAGAGGCATAGAAGCTAAAGTCCATGTTAGATCACTTCACAGCATCAGGGAGAAGCCCAAGGATTTGCCTTGTCATCTGGCATAGCTCACATCATCAGGAACTGACTTCTGCTGGTGTAGGATTCCCTCTATGCATGTAGTGTTCCTGCCCAGTTCGTCCCAACTACAGATGAAACCAGAGTTCTCTGTCTGCAGCTGATGTAGAAAAGACTATTATTAATTACATTGATAGGTCACACAGTTTAAGAGCAGCAGGATGAAATTTGGTGAAGAAATATCAGAGATGATGTCTTGGCCTATTGAAAATTATGGTCATGCTCCCAAACCTGAGAAACCCACTGAGTTAGACCTGCTTCCTCAAGTGGAAGCATGGTATCTTCCAAACAGTGAGACAACACAGACACATCACTACCTCTATGTTCTGTAGTGGTCTCAGTAATTAGTTTAATTGTACCACACCCCTTGCACAAAACATATTTCTGATTTACATGGTCATGACACTGGTTTGCAGGTGAGGTCATCCTGGAAGAACTGAAGACACTGTAAATAGGTACCATAGCTGTTTGCTCATTTTCTTCTGCTTGCTGGTGAATATGGAGCAAACACTCAATCCCTGCAACATGTCTTGGTACTTAAGGCAATGCAGTATTCCCATGAATGCTGCATTCCAGATGGCATCTTATAAGTATGCTCTAATAAAAAAAAAAAAAAAAGGAAAATCCTCAACAGGGCTCACCAGTAACATAATTTAATGAAGCTGTCCAAAGTTTATAGCTGAGTGGTTAATTACTGTGAATATTCCTTGAAGAAAGGGCCTATCATATCTTCTTTGCTTCACAATCAATTGCAGTTTGGCTATATTGACCTCACTGAAAGCTGGACAGATCCCTATTTTACTGTAGTTATTTACTGTATCCAAAGTAACCCAGAAGGGAGAGGTAATCAGGGCACCTTGTTCCGATGCTGTTTCTAAGAGAGCAAAGATGAACTTAAATCATGCTGATTGATGGCTCCAGACATGTTTCTGAACACATTAGTACGTCTTACAGAGCAGCACTCAGGCCTTTCGCCACAGCAGATTTTCAGTTAAAATGTCAGCAAATTAGCTATAGGAAGGAGAATGAATCAGGATATTTGCAGCCAGTCATATACTGAATTTGCATTTTTGTCTTTATTCTGAAAATTCCCCTATTTGTGATAAATGACAATCTTGGTGGAACATGGGAGCCTCCTCCTAGGCTGTGGTCAATTCACTAGGGAAAGAGTAGAGGTTACTGCATAATACATGTGGGAGTGTGCACCTGTGCTGTGCTGAAATGTGGCTCTTCCCAATCAAGCCCTACAAAGTATTGTTTGTCACACTAGGCATGGGCCAGTTGTCACACTTTTTTCTTTTATTGTCCTTTAAAAATATCTGCAAGTCATTATAAATAGACCTTCTTCCATTTAACATGACAGCTTCATCCCATTGCTGAGGGATGCAATTTTCAATATGTGCTCTTGAAATGCAGCCAAGTGGAATCGAAATGTCATGACCTGACTGAATGAGAACCAGACCCCCACTCTGCAGTCTCCATAATACTTCAGTGAGGGTCTGAGTCCAATTTCTGTTGGAGTCTGTGGGGTACCAGCTGCTAGGGCACAACTGGGCTTAACCCAACCTTTCCAGGCTGACACTCCCTAAAGGATGAGCTCCTTAATTTTCCACACGTGGGCTTGATTTAAATAATTTTTTATTCCATTTCTGCTCATAAAAAAAATAATCCATTCACTGTATGCAGGCTACATTCTTTGCATGTAGCTATTCCACTGCACAGTGAAGTAACCTTCCAGCTTCTCGTGGTATCAGAAAGATGACACCTCTTGTTTTCCCTCTCAGCCCCATCTATTGTTATGGACTTCATGTTCCAGCTTTTGAGCTGAGTTCAGTATTTTATTTAGTAACTGATCCACACCAATTAAAGCATTGTCTAAATCCCCAGCTGTCCAAAGGCCTGGTTCTTCAAACTCAAGTGGATGTCCAGCATACCAACTCTCTTCCTTCAGATTAAAGTGAGCCATAATCAAGGGACATTGCTAGGCTTGCTATTCTCGTACGAACCTTCACAAGACAGTTTTAAGAGTATAGTCCTGATGTGGGATTCAAATGCTGTCAAAAGCAAATAATGCTTTTTTTTTTTTTAATTCTGAAAAAGCACCTATTGATTTCTAACCTGTACCATTAGCAAAAACTATCAGTGGCACATTGCTGTTGCTCAATCTTGATATTTTGTTTTAGTGGTTTGAGTTTGCTTTTATAACCCAGGGACAGAACTACATTTTCCTGCTAATTGTGTTCTCATCATATTTGTCTTTGCCTACACTTGACCTATCAGGAGAGGAACACACCTTTGATCTTGCCCTTTCATTAGGACATGTTAATAGTAAATCAGTGAGGACGGCACAGGGGAGATGTAGTCACCCCCACTAGTGTTGCTTGCTTCCCTAAATGCTTCTGCTGGCCAAAAAACACAGAAGAAAAAAGACAATGATGCTGTGTGGGACTGCGTGAATCCCTGTGTGCTCCACCTACACCACAGCTCACGAAGCTTGTAAAGCACTTTGCATGTCTTTTAACGGGCCACTAATGACAACTCTCCCGAGAACTTCTAAATCAAAGCTTTTTTTTTCCATTTTATGTGTGGCAGCATGCCATTAAAGCAAAGTACGTAGGTAGCAGCAGTGTTGATAAGTTGAAAAGAACATTCGTGTTTTCTTTTACACAGCACAAAAAGCACGCACTTTTGTGGAGGTGATAAGACGCTGGTAGACCCTTTGGTGCTGAAGAAGAAGCTTGATAGGATGGCAACAGAGCAAGGGGCCTTCGCTGTTCTCAGCAGCCTGCTGCTATACGTCACGGAGCTTGCAGATGGTGATCCGCAGCTCAGCAGAAAGAGGACAAAATGGGCAGCAGGTAAAGAAAACAAGGTGAGTTATAACCAGCCATGTCCAGTTCCAAACAGGGGCCAGTATCCAACCAGATTTCAGCTCTTGCGAGCCAGATTTCTAAACAACAATCGCGAGCCATACACCAAGAAAAGAAGAGAAGTTGGCAAACTGGTCATTAAAGAGAAGCTGTGGATGAGCAGGGCTGGTAACAAGCTGGACAGAAGCAGAGATGGGAAAGGAGATGGAAAATCAGCAGAGGAGGATGCAGACACAACAGCCAATGAGAGGGCCAGGTGGAGCTGTGCAAGTGGGAAGAACACAGTGAAGAACATCCTGAAGAAATTTTTAGCTGCTGAAGAAAAAGAAGCCAAGGAGAAGAATCCCAGCTGGAAAACAAAGGGACCAAACAGTGGCTTGCCAAAAATAGTCAACAAGAGTTCAGTCCTGTCCAAACTGAAGGAGAAATTTGAACAAAGCACTCTCTGCTCAGCTGCAGAGGTGAAAGCATCGCTCTTGCACAAAGGCGAGAAAAAGATTAAAACCATCCCTAACAGAAGAACTATTCGCAAACCAGAGGTCAGGGTGCTGCGCACGGCAGCAATGACAGCCACTGGCATAAACAGTCCAGAGTCCCAGTATTTAGTGTGCTCCACAGTCCCAGTGCCTAGACTCAGCATTGCTACCAAAATCAACCGTCCTTGGAGCTGGTCAAAAAATAATGCCACAAAGCAGCCTTTAGGTCCTGACACACCACTGAAGGAAAATGAGCAGTCCAACATAGAGCTTGGTGGGAACAAAATACTGGCAGATGCAGAACAGGACAGGAAAGACAAAAAAGAGTTATCAGTGGCACCCGAGACCATGTCTGATGCAAAGAACTGTGCTGAGTCTAATACAGATCCCACGAAGCAGGGACCCAGCTTTAAACCTTCTACTAGCCCTAAAACCAGAGTTCTTTCAGACTGCACTCCTGCCTTGTCTGAACGTAGTCTATACAGTGACCATAATAACACACCAGCTGGGGCCGATATATCTTCACTGTTGGGGATTACCAATGGCATGCAACATGTCAAGGAGGACAGTCCATCTTCTAACTTGCCTTACTATAACACAACTGAAGGATTCCATCAACAAAGACTTCAGGATACTAAACCAGGTGAGATTCCTGAAATAACTATGTACTTGTGCAGTTCAGAGGAAGCTGACATAGAGCTCACAGAGCCAGAAGAGGATCCTTTCTCTGCAGACCAGAAATGTTTTTCAGAGCAGAAAGCACAGGAAAACATTCTGCCATTTCACTCTTCAGGAGTTCAAGCATCTTTTGAAGTTGAGCCTCCAGTAGAGGATCGACAGCTAACTCACCAAACACCAGTTTCTAACAAAAGGCCTCCAACAGCCCAAAAAGAGGCACCACGTTGGAGAGGCAGCTGTTCTGAGGAATTCAAAGAAGGAGGAAAATATCACAGTGAAGACAAAATGTTTTCTGTTTCTATCAAAAATGGTAGCGATGAACCAATTAAAAAGGAAGAGGAGAACAGAACGCCAAACAATCAAATGCAAAATGAATATAAATTCAAGCAGTCACCGTCGCCTGAAATGCCCACCCTACAAAGCAACTTTGATAATTGTGCTGCAGACATGTCAAATCCAGATGGAAATCTGATCAAACCCACACTCTCCTTAAATGTGAGCCAGGAGCAGAAGCCTGTTGCTGCAGAAGAGAATAGCTCTTTTCATTTGGAAAAGACACAAAGCCCTTTGCCAGATGACCTTGTGAAGCACGGTTTCTATATTGCAGAAGAATTTGGAAAGGACAAATTTTCTTCATCGAATGAAAATATGAATCATGCAAACAATCATGACCTGCACAGAAGTGCCTTAACTGACCTGGAGACCTGTCACAAGCCATCCAAATCTTTCATTGACCATGAAGAGGCTACTGCAGACGAAATGCCCTGGCCTGATGCTGAAGCATGGCAGTCACCCACATCGACCCTTTTACCAACATCAATGAGTGGGACTGCAGAACAAAGACTCCATCATACTCTTGGAAATCAACCAGCCCTTCCTCCTATTGATCTGGTAAGACAGGGAGATAATGATGTGGGAGATAAGCATGCCAATCATGGCTGTGAGAAGCATCCACCACTCTCTTCAGATGAGCTGACAGACTGGGGGAATAATACAACGGTGGAGAAGACAACTGTGTGTGATTTTAAGAACCAAGTTCTGTCTTCAAATCAGACAACAGAAAA
This sequence comes from Tricholaema leucomelas, assembly GCA_013400475.1. NCBI lineage: Eukaryota > Metazoa > Chordata > Aves > Piciformes > Lybiidae > Tricholaema lacrymosa > Tricholaema leucomelas. The sequence continues at coordinate 454,722 of WAAF01010202.1, read as the reverse complement.
TGAAAGCTCTTCAGCTCAAGAGGCAAATACACATCAGGGATTTGACAATTGTCTTTCACTTTCAACCAAGGAACCCGAAAATCACAAAAATAATACCAGTCTCGTAAGAAAGCCCTTATTACCCTTGGAGAAGAACCAAACACCAACATCATCAACAGATGATACCACAAAGCAGGAAAGTGATATGCTGGAAAAGAACCTGTTTCCTCTGCCACCCAAATTGGTCTCGGACCAGGAGAAATATGTGGAAGATAGATATAATGTCTCCAAATATACAAGTGACAAAGAATTGTCATCAGGTGATGACATGAAACATGAGAGTGACAGGATGGAGACAGGGGAGAGAGAAGAGAGGAAAGAAATGCATAAATCTGGGGAGGAACAGTTATTCACACCAAGGGAAACGGTGGATCATGAAAGCAACCCTTTGAATGAGAAAAATGCTCATGGACCTCACACCCTCCAGCTGCCTTTGTTAGAGGATGATACCAGCTTTCAAGGAGCAAACAATTCTAATTCTGAGCAGAATTTGAAGCATCTAACATCTTCAAGAGATTCTGTGAAACACGAGCATGACATGGTGGCAGATGAAAACACCTGCTGCAGTAACGAGAAACATCAGCTGTCTTCATCAAATGAACCAATAAAACATGCAAATGACAGTGCAGAGGTAAAAAACATCAAGTCAAACATCAAGATTTATTCAAAGCCACCAAGAAATACATCAAGGCAGAACAGCTCTGCTGATGAGGAGAGTCTCCCTCACAATTTGAAAAATGAGCCAGTGCAACATAAAACGGGTTGTGAAGCACAGGAGAATATTTTGTGTAATCAGGAATATCAAATACCATTATCAGATCTATTGGTGACACAAAATGAGATGTCACCAGGTGAGTCTATAAAGCCGGAAACTAAATTGGCCAAAAAGAAGACTCAACGTATCTCTGAGAAGCTCCGATCATTACCTTCAAACATAACGCTGAAGCCTCAAGAAAGGAGTCTGTCAGGAGAAACGAAGCAAAACACACCATCAGGAGAGGACAGCAGGCCACCTGAAACAAAGACTGCAAGAGAGGATAATGAGCACCTGCATTCTGGGAAGTACCAACTGCCTCCCTCAAGAAAATCAGCAAAAAGTGAAGAAAACACTCTAGGTGGAGAGGAAACAAGATATGAAGATTTTGTGACGCCTGATATGAATGCTGCAAAAGAGAGTAACAAATTTCCAAGTTCCAAGAAGTACCGATCAGTATCATCAGAAGCATTGGTTAAGTCTCAAGAAAAAAATACTTCAGAACAAAAGCAAGAAACGTCAGACTCTCCAGGCTTTAAGAAACCTGATACTGGTAATGTGAAAGAAAAAGCTGGAGATTCAAATTCCAAAGTGTTACCCTCTTCAAAAAAAGTGGAGAGGTTTCAAGAAAAAAATAAATCAGGAGACAGAAAGCAAAAGACCCCAGCAGCAGAGAACATCAGGTCACCTGAAACAAAGGCTGTAAAAGAGGATGAAAAGCTCCAGTGTTCTGGGAACCCTCAGATGCCTGCTTCAAGTAAATCATCAAAGCCTGAGACACGTACTCCAGAAGAAGATAAAACCCAAACTGCACCTGAAAGATCTACAAAGCCTGATGCAAGTGATGCAAAAGATAAAAGCAAAGATCCAAGTCTTGGTACATGCCAGCCCCCACCTTCAATTTTGCTGATGAAACCTCAAGAAAAGAACACCACAGCCAAAAGGAGGCAGTCACCACGACCTCTTGATGAGAAAACTATGTCTAAAACTGACAATCCAGAAAAGAAGAATGGGCGTGAGAGAACAGAGAAATACCAGCTACATTCTTCAGCTCAATCAGAGAAGAGCAGAAATGATGGCTCAGGAAAGGAAAGATCTGTGGGCAATTTAAAGAGCTATCAGCCACTATTGCCAGGTGATGGTGCAAATTGTGAAAGCAATATAATCCCAAAAGAGATCAGTTTGACTAACATAGAGAAGTTCCCTAAATCATCTTCATTTCATGTTGCATCAAAAGATGCGGCAAATCCTGACGGAAATAGAAAAAAGCAGCCTGGATTTAAGAAGTACCAAACCTCGTCAAAGAATTTGGTGAGGTGTAAAAACGATGCTGCGGAAGGGCAGGGCGCTTGTCAGGCAGCTGGCAAAACAAGTGTGAAAAAAGCAGAACTGGAGGACTGCTCTAAAGCATCATCACTCTCAAAATACACAGTGGAAAGCTACAGCGAAAGACCCTTAGATTCAACTTTCAAACCTTTGATCATTAGAGTAACTGACACATTTAAATATCACAGCTAAAATAATATGGCTACAGCTTAAGCAAGAACTTACAACTGATCGTGCCACTGACTCTCTCAATCTTTCTTTTTTCCCCTTTACTCTTCAGAGCATTAATATTATAATTTTTTAATCACAAGGACACTGATGTGCATCTATCTGAGCTGGGCTTTTTTCCTTTCTTAAACTTTAGCCTGAAGACATGAATTAAATTAATCACTGCAAGTGAATTAGCTAATCACTGAATTAATCATCAGTTTATAAATTAAATATGAGAAGGGCTTTGAGATGGGTGTGAATTCAGTCCTGCTCCAGAATCTCCTTGCTAACTAGTGGGTTTTGTTTGTAACAAAGGAGACTGTTCAGGGTGAACTCTACTTGTATTTACTTAATCTAATGAAACTCCACTAGCACTTCTTCCAGGAATGGTGGGTAAGGCAGTGTCAGCTTTAATTAAGTGAAAAGAAAACCCGGCTTGTTCTAAACTCTGTGTTTTCACAGATTAGCAGGAACTGTTTCTCTATCGCTGCACTGAGTGATGCTGTTAGGAGAATTAGGAAGGGAAGGAGGGCAATGCTTCTGCAGAAAAACATAAAGACATTGATGCTACAAGAGGATTTACTGCAAATGCAAATGTCCGGCCTCATTAATATTAATGTTGGAGGAATGGTGATTTCATCTCTAAAGCTATTTGCACTTTGGTCATACAATGTATACATTATTGTTGTAAGGACACATCATTTCAAGGGGTTCTTAATTACTGCAGATGTACATGCAATAAATGTCAGAGCTCAGAAAAGATCAATACTGAAAGGCCTTGAGGACCTCTCTGGAGGAAAACTGTAAGCCAGAGAGACTCAACACCTTGCCAGGGCAATTCAACTATTCATGGGACATCTGCCCCACTTTGAATCACAGACAGACATGAGGCAGGTGCCCAGTGCACATAAAAAGTCTTAGGAAGTGTTTATTTCACTATGTAGTGTGAAACAGAAGCATTTAGTGCCACTGAATCCTGCAAACAGAATACGATTTTTTGAGTTTGCAGCAACAGCAGCTTCTGTGAAAAGTTTACACAAGATAAACACTGTTTTGGAGAAGTGAGAGTAGGATTGCTGCTCTGGGTATCATAACAAAGCTATCACAGACAGAACTCTTACATATTTAGCTTGGTGGTGTAACCGTGCATTCAGGACAAATTCGCTGTGGATGAACCATAAAGGCATAATTTAAGGACCCTCCTTCAGAAGGTTGTAGATCTAATCAGAAAGAGAGTTTGCACAAGTGAGGTCTTGCTTCCCCATGTCAGTGACTTCCCTTCAATATTTAAGATGCTTTCCACAACCACACTCTGTGCCGCTGAGGGCTGGCCGTTATTCCAGCACAAGCTGGCAGATAGCCTTGACCCATTGTCAATAATGCAATGAGGCAAAGAGCAGGCTGGCAGTAAGCTGAGATCAAATCCAGCGCAATGTGCCTGAGTAGCATTTGTGACTATTGGGCTGGACCTGGTGGAGACACTACTAGAAGGAATTGGGGACCTGAACATCCTGTCTCCTGACTGCCAAAGAGGTTTCCTTCAAAACATGCCAAGAATTAGGGTTTCTGGCATCAGGAGGCTCACATAATTAAAACCACTCATGTATATCACACTGGTCCTCTAAACAGAGGCTAAATGGAACTTGTCGGATGTACAAGACTTCCCTTCTGTGCACAGGTGTGTTTCATCCATTGAGCTTTTATGAGCTGGCAGTCATAAAGGCCACTTTGTACTAAATCTAAACCATAATTTACTTTTTATTGTCCATGATTTTATTTCCCATTTGAGAAAAGTTCTTACAACGTATAGCTTTTATACTAGACTTGAAGAGCAAATTCTCTTTCATTTGGCTTCTCCTGCAGTACAGGAGAAGCCATTTTAATTTTTGTTTTTCTAATATTTCAAAAGAAATTTAAAATGTTTGGGGTTTTTTACCCTCATATTCACACCTGGAAAGTTCACTATGTTGTCACAAATCAAAGGACATCTGTCTGTCAGATATTAAGAAGGCACTCTCCAAGAGAGCTAGTCAGTGCATAACAGGAGTTTTCCAACTCTTCTAATTTGCACCTTCAGTGTCTGTTTTTCGCAGTGAGGAGACTCAGACGCAGCACCCTATGTTTAGGACTAGTCAGGCAGAGTTATCTTGAGGAGGTATAACTTTAAGGTTGCTTCATGCTTTAATCTCTTCTCGTAAAACATAAATCATCCATCCAAGTCAACTGACCATTCCTTTCTGAAGTGTATTTAAAATGTGACAGAGATTTGCTCTGAATGCACCATTTAAGCAAACCACTGAATTTTGTTTCAGGCTGAATTCATAATTAATCCTCCAGGAAATAAGAGATTAAGGACATACAAATTACGGTGACAATGGCCAGAATAACAGTAGGAGACCAGTACTGCAGTGTATTCCAGTCAGCAGACCAAACTAAGCCACTCCAGACAATGCTGTGGTGGTAGGCTTGATGGGGCAAACATGGACTTATCCATGCCCAGACATGTTCCCCAGCCCCCACTTCTGTGCCGGGGAAGCAACCTTGGGAGAGGAGGACGAAAGCCCTGGCTTTGCCTAACACGGTGAGGCCTAGCAAAGTGCCATTCCGGTTGGCTAATTTATGTCCAGTGCCCCACGAGTCGCGGGCTGGATATTGATAAAAGGGATGAGCAGGCAGCACGAGGCTGCTGCCGCCTCGTTTTGCATCCCGAGTTTGGCTGGAGAGCTCACCAGGAACAGGTTCTAAATGCCTGCACACGGTCGCCTTGCATAGCCCCCAGCGTGACAGTGTGCTGAGACCGCGCACATGGCAAGACAGCCTGCCTCCGAGTCGGGTAATAAAAATTTTGTGAGTAAATACTTAAAAGCCTCTTCCAGTATAATATTTGCGTTTGCCAGTTTAAGAAATAAGTGATCCAGTTTTGTCTGTGCCCTGCGTGTATAAATCTCCAACCTCTGCGATTTTTGAACCTGTGAATAAGTTTCGGGCGAGTTTTAATGTTAATAAACAGTTTTCATAGTTATTAACAACCACCGCCTGGATATCAAAATTAATACAGATTACTAATTTTGCATAATCATTCACAATTTGGCGTAGTCGGCAGGATGCACTATTATGGAAACACTGCATAATTCGGCATATAAAAATCACAGGCTTTGGGCTGGAGTGGGCAGCTCAACACTGCCGCCAGCCCAAAATCTTAGAAAAACTAGCAGCAAACGCTCAGGAAAATCAGGCTTTAATCCTGGCTACCTGTCTAGTGCAAACACTGACGGAGCTAAAAAATGCGGATCTGAAAAGTTCTGAATCTGGAAAGAGAACCCGAAAACCTCAAAGTCCAAAATCAGAGGCTTTTTGATTTTGTTTCACTGCGTATTTTGCAAGATGCAAAGGCAGACTCTCTTCACCATTCTTGCAAGCGGAGAGTGGGGGGATGTAGGTATTTGCTCGCACATTATCAAATACAAAAGACGTGGCTTTGCCTTCAGGGGAAAAGCTATCAGCGTGCTATTCAACCGAGGGTAGCCTCAATTCAGCTAACAGCCAGGGCAGGGACAACCCCCAAAGTCCTGCCGCTACTGCCAGAGACACTGTCTCCTCCAAGCCACGCGTTGTAAAAGCAAAGCCGAGCAGCAAAGTTAAAAGCAGCAAAGAGAAAAGACTTCGGCTCTCCGAAGCAGAGACATTCCCACTTCCAGCCTTCGCATGCGTAATGCAATCGCTGGCACCGACGCGACCGATTCAACCCGCCCGCCGAGCCGCGCAACATCAGCGAACCGGCAAACCACGGCCTTAAAGGCACAGCGCGCGAAAAATCTTACCGTGATCCAGCGTACGAATCCATCCCGCCTGCAAGCCGCGCCGTGACCCCGTCCAGCGACAAAGCTTCACTGTGCCGCAGGCCCCAGCTACGGGCAGGTAAAAAACACGTGATGTAATCCGAAAGGGAAATCGCGGGAAAAAGGCGCGAACTTCAAACAGCGGAAAGCTGCTAACCCTTCAGCCTCAGCTGAGGGCACACGAGGGGCAACACCGCATGGCGAAAGGGAAGTGCATCACGGAAACGCGTCCCCAGCCACTTCTGAATCTGGAAGCCAGTGTTCCCAGAGGGACAAGAAAAGGCATAGCACCAGAAGATGCACACTCGAGATCCCAGCTGCTCCCGTGACTTCGACGAAGAGTTCCGGAGTTACTCCAAATGGTTTCATCCACCAAAAGAAGATTGTATTCAACAACTACTTGATACGGGGTTGCCTGAACATGTGATAAGGCGACTGCCTTTATGGTTACTGAAGAAGTTGACACTGATCACATTTGTAGACAAGGCGTTCTGTTGGCGCTTGGAAAGGGTCCTCAAAATATTGAGGAATAGCTGTCACTGTGACAGAAATCCATCTCCATCTGAGGGGTGGGAAACTGAAAAGCTCCATGCATGCCTTTGATTCAGTGTCACAAAAGCCAAAACCCATCACTGCTTGAGGGGGTGGGGGGGACTAATAAAGAGTAGTAGCTATTGGGCTCAGAGCAATAAAGCTCTACACTGTTTTCTATTATGCTCTACATAGGCTAATATGGTAATATGGTTGTATACACTGTATGATGCATATAGTACATAAATCACTCTGCATATATGTAACTTACTGTGTTTGTACAGACAACCTAATCCATATTTGATAAGCCACATCAAAGGGTATCCACTGCCAAGAAAGGCAACATGCTTATACCCAAGGTAAATCCACACGAGATACTTTGTCCCCAGAGGGATAATCAGTTGCCCTCGATCTAAGTAGTCCATTGGCCAGGGGGTGATCTGTGGTAGTAGGCTTGATGGGGCAAACATGGGCTTAACCATACCCAGACATGTTCCCCTGCCCCCGCCCCCCCTTTCTGTGCTGGGGAAGCATAATAATTTTGTGAATAAATACTTAAAAGCCTCTTCCAGTATAATATTTGCATTTGCCAGTTTAAGAAATAAGTGATCCAGTTTTGTCTGTGCCCTGCGTGTATAAATTTCCAACCTCTGCATTTTTTGAACCTGTGAATAAGTTTCTGGTGAGTTTTAATGTTAATAAAATGTTTTTATAGTTATTAACACTCATCACCTGGATATCAAAATTAATACAGATTATTAATTTTGCATAATCCTTCACAATTGCTGGTGGGAAATCTAGCACTAGTGATAAGCAAAGAAATGGTAGAAATGGGTATCTTGGAAAGAAATACACAGATCTGTATCAGTTGTGCCGAAAGGTGTGCAAATGGCAAGGCTTGAACCTTGATGTCATCCTTGCCCAAGGGAGATACACAATAAGAAACAGAATTTTGTGCCCAATTCCCAGGAGTGTTTCCTGGCCTCCTTTGTCCCAGGAGGAGAGGTCCTGTGCCTCTGCTCTCCTTTAAGCATATCTCCAGACCTGTCACAGAAGAGGCAGTGAAGGGACCCCTGCCAGGCTGCTATTTCACCTCGACTAGGTAACAGATATTTTTGACATATCCACTGGCACATCTCTTGGCTTTTATAGTTTTATATGATGGATACAATTCTATATACTTAGGTCCCTCCACTGTACTATCGTCCTCTGCTTTACTAAAGCACATCTTTCAAGGCAAGCAGCAATCAAGGTTCTTGGCCCTCACTAAATGCAGCAAGTCTGTATTTTAACAGTTTTAGTAATGTTTCCTTAAAGCCTTGGTTTAGCAATAGATAGATTTTATTAAAATCAGGCCAGGCACACAGAAAATAAAAGAAAACCAAAGCTTAGGCAGAAAGAGGTTCTCACAATTATCCCTCTGTGGCAACATAATTTGAAACTTGAAATTCCTACAGAATTAGCCTCTCATCGAGTTTTTTTCAAGCGGACAATGTAACTTCCCTGGGCATAGCCATTTGCTTTGGATTCTCTGTAGTGTAGCATTCCAGGAGTTTTTGAAAGCCTGGATAAAGTAGGTGTTTAAAGGGGATCCTGACTCCAGACTGTGTCTGGATCACCTGAAGAGTCCTAGCTGAAGAAATAGGTCTGGGAGGAGTTCAGCGTTAAGTGGTGGGGTTGAAGTCAGGGTAAGCAGAGAAGACAGACAGGCTTCCATCAGCAGTGTTCCAGAATTTTTGTGTCCTCTCTAATTAGGCCACAGTAAAAGTCTTTCCCTAGCATTTCACATCAGCAGAACACCTCTCAGATGGGCTTCACAAAAGTATCGATTTGGGGCAATTTAAGTAACCAAGTATGGGCCCAAAAGCCTCTGCACACTGGAGTGCCAGTAGTCTCCTTCCCACTGTCAAACACTGAATCGTCTCTAACTGCTCCATTTATTCTGCAGTTTTGATCACAAACCTTTACCTTTGCTCCCCAAACTCGGCACTAGGCCAGCTACTTTCTGAATATGCCTCACTTTCCCGTCTTCTCCTACAGCCAGGCAGCCCTCAAATGAGGTGATTTGGGCTGAGTGGGGCACTCTCAGGCCTCAGAGTGCCAGCTTGATAAAGAGACTTTCATGAAGCAAATGAGATTTTTCTGTGACTTCAGGCTCTGAAAGAGCTCAGAGGGCCCAGTGGAAGGGCTGAGAGCTTCCTTAAAAAAAAGTCTCCTAAACCATGCTGGATGAGCATTGTTTCTCTGAAACTGTAACGAAGAGGTCCTGGATGCTGATTTGTTTGGGGTTTTTGTATTTAAGTTGAAAGAAAGCCTGTAAATTGTAGCTAGATGCTCTCAGCAAAAAGAGCCCAAGGGCCCTGAGAAGGTTTAGCCAGTGGAAGAACTCAGGCTAGTGATGCACCATGAGGCATGACTGCTCCACATCAAAGTTAGGAAGCGTGTCATTGCTTTACTCCAAATGTCAAAACCAGGAAGAAACTGTGGTGTTTGATTCCAAATTGTTTGAATGAGACAAACAAACGTCAACAACGACAATAGCAAAAATAGTAAATGCACATTTCTGGATCTGAACTATGAAATAACTTAGTGATTTATCAGTTGGCTAAAGTTGTTCCTCTGACATCACATATGACAAAAAAACCCAGAGACCAAGACTTCCGGTTGTATGATATTTCTCCATTTTTCGCCATTGTACTTTTTTTGCGTGTCGATGGAGTTGGTAACAGAAGAAAGCATTAAAGGGCAGAAAAACAGCTTCTTCATTCCCCCCCCTGCAGACAGCCGCTCGCAACATACAGAGATTACTCAGCATCCCTCCCGGTCCCGAGATGCCGCAGCCGACATCTCTGGGCTGCTGACAGTAGAAACGCTCCACCTAGTGGCTGAATTTGTAAAGCAAGTTGCAAGCAAGCAGTGATGAGCAGAGATGAGAAAGTGGGAATACCGGTAGGAAGAGTAGGGAAATTTAGGGAACCATTTCTTCTCTTATTCCTGTGCCATAAGGACTGAAGACCATCCGAAAGGATATTGTCTGTGTGAACAGAGAAATCTGAGAAGTAGTAACTGGAGATCTTTAAGGCTTTTGGGCTGGGATGTTGCTCTGGAACACTAAGGGATATTGCCAACTATTAACAATTTGTTTATTTTAAATACTTTACTCAATATGTAGTTTGAAAATGCATCACGTCCTCCAATCTTTTATTCTCTTTTTTATTTCCATAAGCATCTCTTTTTATAGAATGAGATATTTTTCACATCTTGCTGGGTATCCACTTTCCTGCCAAGACTTTTTGTATATTGAATATCCACAGAAGCAGCAGGTCGGTATTTTACTTCTTATAATGTGAAGAACCTGAAACGGGTTTGGGAATTGCTACACACCTCCTGTTAGTACACTTAGTTTATCTTTAACCTGTCTTCGGTTGCATGTATTTCACCAAACTGCAGGCGCAAGAACAACTTTTTAAGATGGTGGGATTTTCACTCAGCGAGCAAGCAAGCACTACAGCAGTCTTCCAATGATGTGTGTAATGCAACAGCAAAAATGTATTGCCAGAGGAAAAAATTCCTGAGATAATAAAGCCATAAAAAGGTATAATACACTGAACTACCTCAGAAGGTCACCAAACAGCTGCTGAGGCCTGTGTTTTTGAAAACAGCTAGTGACTTCAACATGAGATACCTTATCAAAGGATCTGATTTCCTGAAAAAGTGCTGTCTGAAGACCAATTCTCTTTCATAAGATGCCTCATGTTAGGCAGCTAAAGCCCCTTCTTAAGAAATTGACTCAGGTTTCTGAAGTACAGAAGAGTTTCACAGGCACTTACTTGCTCCTTCATCTACAAAAAAATAAGAATTGGTGTACAGGGATTAGCCAGGTGGCTGCAGCCCTGTGGCTGAATGCACCCAGTGCAGGTTGTTCTCACCTCGAGGAATTGCAACCACTTTCTGCAGACCTGCACCACAGCAGACACTGAGCAAGTCACTCTGACCCTTGCGGTGAAGTGAGAGAGTTTTGAGATGCAGCCTAAAAAGAAGTCCCCCCCATCCCCATGCTCCTTGAGCCTTCTAGAAAGAATCAAAGGAAAAAAAATCTCGAATACTGCAAAACCCCTCCGTTCCTACCAAGAAACAAGCATGTTTAGCAAGTTACACTTACCAGAGTTACATGCTTGTGTTCCATGGGATTCACAACGATACAACTCAAAGGCAGCTCTGGATTGCTAGCCCCAGTTACTGAGATCTTTCTTTCTTCTGAAGAATGGCAACAGTGTGGGCAGCAGTGATCCAGGCATCCAAACAAGATCCCACCAAAAGTATCTTGAATGTAGCTCTAACTTTCTCTGGGCTTTGGGAAACCTATCATAGACAAACAGAAATCACCCAAAGACATCTTCCTTGTTAACCCATTTAGGCTACACCCATCATGTAACGAGAAAGACTGTACCATTATCATACCATACAGATTTCTTAATGAAACTGTTCCTTCTTAGATTGACTATTTAATTGTACCGAGTCCTGCTTTTCTATCAAGAATGTGAAAGCAATAAAAATATACAAAATACCAATCTCATTCTGTCATTATCAAGGAAGGAGCACAAGAAACAAAGACAAACAGCACCTGTGAGTATCTCATCAGCATGCAAACTGTTTTTCTTATGCCTAAGAGAGATGACACATGCTGTGTTTCATGGGACAGATGGCAATAGGTAGAAAACATGGAGTATTAATTATGCAAATGGCATGGCTTTGAAAAGAGCACAACAAGCTCCATTTCTTGCAATGCAGTCCCAGCTGCCATGTCCCCACTGCCTCCTCTGGCACAGGCAAAGAGCAGGCAGCATGCCAGGGAGGTGACTTCAGACACCACAATAGAAGCAGTGATAGGCTAAGGAGCAGCTTGGTGGGACCTGCCTTCTCCTCCCACATCATCCAAAGTAGGGGTGGCCAGCCAGGGATGCATGACCTGACTTAGAATCATTAATGTTGTAAAAGGCCTTTAAAATCATTGAGTCCAACCCTAACCCAACTAACTTGATCACTAAACTACACTCCGAAGTGCCACATATATGTACTTCTTGAACACCTCCAGGGACGGTGATTCCACCACCTCCCTGGGCAGCCTGTTGCAACCTCCTGTCTTGTTTTTGCTTGGTGACAGGAGTGATTAAATGCACACCTGGAACAAACCTGGTGCCACAGCAAGGCTTGATCAGGTTTGTCTATTCATGATCCATGGCTGGCAGGAGAAACCAGTAATTGCTGACCACATTATTGTTAGAGCTGCAGATAGACCTTGAGCTTCTACACTTTCATACACAGCCTTTAAGCAAAACAGCATTACTGTTGAGATTGCCTGATGCTATCCCCACCCAGAACATGAAGCTTGAACAAAACTGAACCTTTGAATGTGGAAATACAGTTATCCACAGAGTGGTTCAAGATGACCTACAAGGAGCACTCCAGACCTGCCTGCTGCTCAGCTAGCCTACGAGGAGCAAACCTCGGGGAGATGCTCAGCCCTTTTTGCTGATTTGGGACTTTCTTTTATGCCTCAAACCCTGGCGAAGGGAAGAAAGAGATCTTCAGGGTTCACTCTTACCCCATATGAGTGAGGAGTCAAGTTCAGTTCTGTTTCTTCTTGTCACAAACTGTCTGTAAAATTGTCAGCACTTAATCTGTCCCTATGTCCCACCTGTGAAACAGGGGTCATGCTCTACAGGCAGCAAGGAATTCCAGTGACAGCTGTGGCCAAGGTCTGGCAAATACGCAGCCTGGACCCACCACCTGAGCACAAGCAGCACAGGGAAGCCAGGACAGAAATCTGCATTTGAGTGAAAAATCAGCTGTTTGTCAATGTCAGGGGCTAACCTGTGGTAAGTATCCATTTCCCAAGGGCTGGTGAACAGTTCAGCTTCACTTCTGAAGGCCATGAGACCATGACAGCCTGCATGGAGATTGTTAAAATTCCTCTCTGAGTGTACTGTGACTGATGAAAGGTTGTAAGAGCACATTAAGCCAATCAGCAGTGACAGGACCCTGAAACTTATGTTCACTGGGAAGCCTCTCACCCAACAGTGGTCATCCTTGTAACCCTATGTCAGTAGAGCAGCCCCATTCAGCAAAAGTTGTGGGTGATTGGGTCATAAAAGACCATAATAAAACCTCTGATAAGAGCTAGAGGAGCACATATCAGACAGGTTTGGGTCTCACTCACAGTTGCTGGAACCACTATGGCCAAATCATGGGCAGGAGACATGATAGTAACAGCATGCCTTGTTGATGGTGTTGATGGCATGGCCTACTGGACTAGCAAAAGTAGGGCTGTTATGTGTTTTCTTTCCGTAACTTTGAGACAACTTGTATTCAAAATGGGAAAAAACTAATGTTGCCTCAGCTTCCTCTTGGGTTTTTCAGGGGCTGAATGGAAACAATATTATAGAACTCAAACATTTCATTAGGTTTTTACTTTATGGTTTCAGTTGGATGCAACTGTGATTCATAAGCACTACAAGACGGATAATTAAATAAAGTAACTTTTCTCCTTAAAGTTTATTTTAAACTGAAAAATGCATTTCAGCCTGACAAAGACAGCAGGTCAAGGGAGGTGATTCTGCCCTTCTTCTCCACTCTGGTGAGACCCCACCTGGAGTACTGTATCCAGTTCTGGAGCCCCTATTAGAAGAGGGATGTGGAGATGCTGGAGCGTGTCCAGAGAAGGGCCACTGGGATGATCAGAGGGCTGGAGCAGCTCTGCTATGAGGACAGACTGAAAGAGTTGGGGCTGTTCAGTCTGCAGAAGAGGAGGCTTCCAGGTGACCTTATTGTGGCCTTTCAGTGTCTGAAGGGGGCCTACAAAAGAGCTGGGGAAGGACTTTTTAGGCTATCAGGGAGTGACAGGAATAGGGGGAATGGAGCAAAGCTGGAGGTGGGTAGGTTCAGAGTGGACATGAGGAGGAAGTTGTTGAGCATGAGAGTGGTGAGAGCCTGGAATGGGTTGTGCAGGGAAGTGGTTGAGGCCCCATCCCTGGAGGTGTTTAAGGCCAGGCTGGATGGGGCTCTGGCCAGCCTGATCTAGGGTAGGGTGTTCCTGCCCATGGCAGGGGGTTTGGAACTAGATGATCCTTGTGGTCCCATCCAACCCTGACTGATTCTGTGATTCTAATGTACTGGGATAGGATTAAGAACCACAGACACTCTAACCTTCTTTGGAACAACACTCAAAGAGCGATATTCTTTCACTAACTGGTACTTGAAAAAGTAGAAACCGTAAGAACACCACAAGCAAGGTGTCCTTGAGCTTGGGAGCTTCCCTGGTTCTTGTAAGGTGTCTGCTGGCCTGCAGATGGCGAGTTTGCCATTTTGAGATGTGGCAGTTTGCTGACAAGGTAGGGAAAAGTCCTCTGTCCTTATGGGAATCTGAAAAACACCTTCTGAAGGTGACAGCTAAAGAGTTAACTCTTTACCCTCCTTAACAGCTTCACTCTGTGTGCATGACCAGCTGTTTACTAGGCATGAGGAAATGGCCCTGTGGATGGCAATATCAGCACTTTGGCTTATCATTAAACGTTATTATTGGCAATGGAAATAGGGAACTTCATCACTCACTTTGGCAGCAGCCACAGTCCACAATACAACAGCAAGACTGCTCTTCCAGGAAGCAAAGCAAAGGTCATGATCAGTCTATCACTTTTTTGTTTCTCTTATGGTCTTTAGTAATACTTGGACATGAATTAAGAGATACCCATATTGACTCCAAAATTCCCACAGCAAGATCCAAGATTGAGTCTCAAGCCTGCAGCATTACTGATCTCTGTGCCTCTCACCCTGAGTCAGATTCTCCAAAGAACTAAAACATTTTGAGTCTAGGTCATCATATACTTCTAGAAAAAATGTGGTTTCCATATCTGTTTTTCAAAATTTATATATGTGTTTTAAACTCATCTGGACTCCTTCAGCAGTTGACAAAACAAAACCCACAAATACTTCAGAAAAGCAAAAATAGGACAGTGAAAAGAGTACTTTTTAAAGACACAAGAATGCTTCTCCCTGACTGCCCACGTGGAAACTCCGCTAAGCTCATCCTGTGACAAATGTATTTCCTATTGCTTGCTTTCCTCTCTTCCTTTCCACTTTCCTACCTTTCCCCTTACATTTGTGTTCTGTCCAAGGGCTACAAAATGAGGCTGCAATGTGATTCGTGTTTCCAAGGAACAGCAAACTTGATCTGAGGGTCAAATTTTCCATTTATTTTTAAATAAAATGTTCTGAGCCCTACGGAGAGACACACAAGCAGGAATGTCTTTCCAACATACAGCTACTTTTTAATTCCTGGGAAAACCCCTAAAACAAAGATTTTAGTAACACAGTAATCTTTACATTCTGAAGTTTTAGTGTTCTTTTGTTAAAGGAAGCACTCTTGGCCATTCAAAAAAAGAAAAAAAAAAAAAGGCCCAAACCCACCTTTTTAATGTAGGGTTTGGATCAGCCATACAAATGCACTCATGTACTCCATTCTGACTGTAAACATCAACTTTGGTGACAATTTCACACACATATAACTAAAACATTGGCAGGAGGCAATTTTTCAGTGCCTCTCATCCTCCACTGATGTACCCACTCCTCATTATATATGTACTCATTCCTCATTGTATAGCTTGGGATTTTCCATCTGCTACCATGCCAGATGCAAGAGGAGACTGGAGGGTGGATGTGGGCTGGAAGAAGGTATAGTCTTCCACAGGCTCTGCTGCTTCTAAGACTGCTACCAAGAAGATAGCAGCATGCCCTCTGACATTTCTGCCATTGTAGAAGGATGCTGTCTCAGCTATTAAGGCATAAATGCTCAGCAAACAAACCAGGCCTGTTATACTTGCATCAGACCATCGTGTTTGCCTCTGCCAGCTTGAAGACCAGATGAGCTGAATGTTGTAGTGCAGCACTGACTCAAAACCTCCTGTAAATAGCAGCTTCCCTTCCCATTGCCGCCACTCTGCTCCACTCACCCACAGGGAACAGGTGTGTTCTACAAGAGCCTAGACACGGACAAAAGGCTATTTGTCTAAGGCTTTTCCTCTGTGCACCCAGCACCCAGTGCAGCAGGGCTGCTACCATGACCAGAGCTTCTTGGGTGCTGCTGCAGGAATGCTCTTTGAGCTGGCAAGCAGATGTGGAATACAGACAAGGGTGAAGGTCTCCGACAGTACCAGGAAAGGAGAAAGCCTGAATGGTAATAAAGAAGAAAAC
Source organism: Tricholaema leucomelas (assembly GCA_013400475.1). NCBI lineage: Eukaryota > Metazoa > Chordata > Aves > Piciformes > Lybiidae > Tricholaema lacrymosa > Tricholaema leucomelas. The sequence continues at coordinate 438,774 of WAAF01010202.1, read as the reverse complement.
TCAGTTATTTAAGCTCAGAATAACATACTGCTGGCAAAGAGCAGCACTTAATACCTCACCTTTTCAGCAACCCAGAGACTTTACTTCATTTCAAGGTCTTAATTGGTTGTCTTCGACTTCACAACAGTTTGTGATCCATGTAGGGAGAAAAGGCAATACCTCACTAGCACATTTCACTACCTTGAGGGCATTCTTTTTTGCATCCACAACATTTTTTGGCTGAAAAACACCAGCATTTTTGGCTGACTAAACCTCCCTTGCCTTACTGCAAGATGCTCTGTGCTATCACCTCTGCCTTTCACAGGCTCATCTGAGAGTGAACTTGCTACAGTGTCTTAGGAGTACAAGAGCACCAGAGCCTTAAAGCCTCATTACCACTTAGCACAGAACATACTCTTATGTCTTACAGGATGGAAATCATTCAACTACTGTCTCAGATAACTGCTGTGACTTAGATAACATGGTTGTGCAGGTCTGAGAGGAAGACTGCACCCATGGTAACCTTTTTTCAGCAAGAGCACTGATTCCTTCCACCTCACAGAAGTAATTTTGAAGGACTTTCCCCAAATTTCTGCAAAGTTCTGCCACTTCAGAGCAAAGGGTTATGATGCTGCGTCAACAGTGGGCTCAGTAGGTGCCCTGAGCACAAACAACAGCACAATGGCTCTGCCTACCCAGAGCCCCAGCTTTTTTGTAGGATCTGGTTCACTTTGTACATTTTACAGACTTGTAAAGATCTGGACAGTCTATTTTGCTGACATCAATGATCGAATCCTCCACGATTTGCTTCAAGGCCCTTTTGACAGTCCCTGATAGTATCTGTGCAGTGATTTCTTGAGCTGTTTTTCTGCTGCAGGCATAGATCAAAGTGCTCTCTCTGCCCACCCCCTTCCAACCCCCCCCCCCCCCCGCCACTGCTTGCCATTCAGCCACCACAGCTAGTCTGAAGACTTAGGAATACTATCATTTGGCATCATGGCTAGATCTATGAGCAAACAGCTTGCTGATAATAAATGGCAATAAGAAACCCACCACTGGTAAAGGCAAAAGGAGTACTGCCCTGCAACAGCTTCCTTATTCTGGGTTGGTTCAGCATACCCCTCTGACAGATGAATGTGGGTTTATTTGGCAGATGTATTTGCATATCCCCTAGCAGAGCTTACCAAGGTTTGCTCTCTGCTGTTCCCAGGATTAACAAGGGAGACAAGTGTCTTGGTAGGTATCGCCTTGCTTGCCAAAATGTTAGAAGCACCACAGAATAACAGTAAAAAGAAGGCAATGGGAAATGACAGCTACCATCTACAGCACACACACACACACAAATCAGTTTTGTAGAAAAAAAAAAACATTTACTCCATTAAATAGTGAGAACTAAAGGCTGTAAAATCATTCTACAGAGGTAAATGGTAACTGATCAGAAATCAAGTAATTAAACTGCTTTCACTCCACATTTTGAAACACAAATTTGCCCCCCAGGACTGCCTTTGACTATTCCAGTAGGGGATATACCTGGGGAAGTGGTGCTCTGTCCCTCCTTCCAGGACCTGAAGGGGGCCTACAAGAAGGCTATAGAGAGACTGTGAATACTAACCGCATCTCACAGTAAGTGTAAAATGCTGCCACTGCTACAAAAAACACCACACAGAGTAAATCTCAATCCTGCTGATGAATACTGGCAACACACTTTGAAAGGCTAAGTCCTCACTAGAAGAGTCTGCTCTGTGGAAACACTTTTTTTCTTTTCTGAAGGACAGGGTGAGACTGACAAAGTTCTCAGAAAGTTGTCCAACTTCCTTGTATCCAACCATTGGCTTTTCAGCTTGCATACCTGTGATAGACTTACACATTTGCTGTGAACTTTATTTGGTCCTGTGATGTGCAGAGGGAAAGCTCTATGGTGTTCTGCACAATATCCAGTGCATCAGTGTTTTCTCTACTTGATGGAAGACTGAACCTGCTTTCTGCTCTTTCATGTTTGCTTTCCCTGACTACTTAAATGTGAAGTAAAACTGTGGCTATACCTTCACATTTAAGAGCTATCTTGCTTTAACACATAGATCCTAGCCTCCATTTTTTGTTTGTAACACAATCAAATAAATACCACACGAGAGACAGAACAGCCATGTGTAACATATTTTGTGAAAGCCAACCAGTCCTTTCAAGTACAGATTGGATATTTCTGGTTACAAGTTGTACTAGAGCTTCCGACCAACATTCGTCCCAGCTCAGCAACCCTGGGATGTTCCAAGCCTCGGGTGGACTTTAGAGCTGGGCACTGGAGGTGGAGAGAGAAGTTACCCTTTTTACTTAGATGAAGGCTTAAGTAAGAGTTTTTTCAACCTGGAGGAGAATTATGTCCCCTCCTTGAGTGATTTCTGTACTCTGGTCCTGCACTGCCATGACTGTTAGAACCATGGGCAGCTGGGTCAAGCTGAAACAAAGAACTGAAAATGATTAAGAGAGACACAACAAACACTCAGTCCCTTCCTCCCTTCATCCCAGTGTCTTCTGTGAGTTTAAATCCATGCTTCCTTTGCTGAAAGTTGTTGCATTTACACTAACTAATCTGTTACATATGTATAAAGAACCATTAAATACTCTAAGTCTGTAATTCTCAGCAAATTTTATACAGGGCACTTAATGCTGCCATCAAAATGCAAAAAGCTGTGTTTGACAGGTATTTCCAGAACAATGTAGTTGAGAGAATCACAGCTGGAATTAGTTGTAGGATGACTCTTTGGAATGCTACGGGGTTTCATAACATGGGCTGAATTGTAATTCAGTGGGGCAGAGCATCAGGGCTCCTGCAAGGCACATCCGCAGTAAGCAAAACTGTAATGGTTTAATATCAGTTCAAAGTATTACTGTGGTGGGTTGATTTGTAGATTATGACTATGGTCAATTTTCCACCAACAATTTTCTGTCAATAAGAAGACACCAGTGCTTTTGCAACCATATGAAAAAATGACTTTGCATAGATCAGAGAATATAATAATTATTATAGAGTTTACTTGACTGTGTTCACAAGTTTATTGATTGCTCTTGGAGGACTGGTAGTGATGACATGTCATGTAAAAGTATGCATGAATACATTCCTGTGTGACCTGCCCTAAGTGGTACAGCTTTGCAGGGGAGCTGGACTTGATGGTCTCTGGAGGTCCCCTGTCGACCTCTGGCATTCTGTGATTATAAAAATAATACCATCATATTTTTCTGAGAAGAAAATTATTGAAAGAATATGTTGTTGAGAAATATGAAAATACAGAAACAAAAGGTACCTGTTGCAGAAGTGATACAAATGTGCAGCACTGTCATACACACTGATAGCTATGGATCACTATATAGTAACAACAAATTCAATTCTATTACTTTTCTATGTTTGCACATAGCTAAACCACAGCTTCTCAGCTGAAAAAAAAATATAGTGTATTACTGACATATGAGATACACTTGCAATGGAAAAGAATCAAACAGCTGGCTGAGAACATATTACTTTTGTAACCACTTAAGCAGCAAACCACAGAAATACCAAAATGCTGCTGATAGTTTTCATTACTTTAAGAAAAAGTAGATCAGTGTCAGCAATACCTGAAACAAACAAACAAACAAACAAGGTAAATTACATTAAATATTTTCAATTTTGACAATGTATTAGGTAATGGTAACATTTATCTGCAAATTAACACGAAATGAGAAATGGCTTTCCCCTCCAGTATCAGTCCTGTGATATAATCTGCAATCTGACAAAGTAAACCAGACAGAAGTCATAATTTGATCCTAGATGTTGCAATCAAAGTTTCTTTTCAAGGAACTTAAAAACATGATACTTCAGCTGCTATCTTGTTCACACATAAACAGTGAGGTATATCTGTACAGATGGTTGTTGCTATAACCTTGGAGTTCAAAGAAGCTTCAAGATGCTCTTGCTGTCAAAAGCTTCAGCTTCCACAAAACTTTTTATATTTCTTTCAACTTGTGAATTTGAAAAATGCATAGGACATGAACATGCAGAAAGATACAGTGAAGAACAACCTCCCTGGGAGCATGTGACCTTTGCAGAGTTCAGTGCTCCAAAGCTGGGAACTTACAGAAAAGGAATTTGTTGTCTGACCTAAATTCAGTACACTTGTACCTATGCATTATGAAACAGTATTTAGTTGCAGGAGTTTATCTGTGCTCCTGGAAAAATCCTGTCTTACTCCATGTGAGAAATGGATGTGTCTTCCTGAATGAGTAGCTATACCCTCTTCTTTTTATACAACTGTCATTACTTTGAGGATTTGTTTTCCTTCATGCATTACTTTCAGAGAAACACTTAACTGCATGGAGGAAATTAAGAGAAATAGATAATGCTCTTCACAGCCAACACTTCACATTTACATGCAAGGATTTAATTTAAATATCTGTAATGATAACTCTGCCAGCTCCTTATGAAATAGAATACTGCTTGAGATAACTGAAATGAGTGTCCTTGCAGGAGTCCTTATACACAGGCTACTGAAGAACAGAAAGTTTTCCTTCACATTCCCCAACTAGGACTAAGTGTAGAATCACAGTAAGACAGACAGAGAAGATCCAGGTTAAATCCCACCCTTAATCAGCAGCTCTTGGAGCTGGCTGATTTCCTAGGCATGATACCTTCACAAATAGGAACAAGAAAGGGGATGAGAGAAGTAAGGAGGAGTTAATAATCCCAAATTTTGTCTGTTATCTCTCCTTGAGAGATTTCAAAGTTCAGTTATAAGCCTTGTATTCATGCAGCCAGGAAGGCAAACATCATCAGAATGAGTTTAAAGTGCTTTCAGCATACCCCTTATAATCATTCATGTAGATAAAGAAAAACAAAACAAACACAACAAAGCTACCTAGAAAATAGTTCATTTTATCAACTGAAATAACAAACACATTTTACAGATTTGCAGTCTGACCTAAGATTGATTTCATCCAGTAACTAGCCACTATGAACCTGTTTTTTTGTTTACTCAGTTTCACACCACTGGATTATTGGTTTGTGATAGTCACTGAATTTTTTCTAAGGGCCCTATCTTAGGAACCCTTCCTGCTAATAATACTCAAGTAATTTTTCCATATAATTTTGTCCTGTTTTTTACACTGGGGGCACTACCATATAATTTCTTTCCCTGCTGTTTCCAGCGTTGTCACTTACAGCCTTGAGCCTTCATTTCTGACGCAGCTGGGGGATGGCAGCTGAGTGCAAAAAGCCTTCTGCAGAGATTTCCATGGGTAATGTTGATTCTCCAGGCAGCTGCAGTGGTATGCAGCAAGCTTTAGAGCTCCTTTTTATAGTTGCTCATATCAATGTGCTCTGACTCCTGGGGCCACAGTCATACTGAGAATAATCAAAATACTGGCACTTCCCAGACTACACGTGGATTTGTAACTTGTCCTACCAACTAGTAACCTTCACAGAGGTGAAGCTGAGAAGCCTTCAGGGAATAGAAGAAATTAACTCTTAAATACATTTCTGTCCTTGTTATGCAGTCTGTTCTGAAACTCAGTGACTGCTGTTGGGACAGTTCACGTGAACCAAGCTTGCAGACTACAATTATGTAAGGATGATGCAATTTTCTGGGACAAAAATATGGAGCAAGTTCAGCATTTCATTACCTATCCAGACCCTCAATCCATATGTAGGCAAAGGCTGATTACAGTTGGTGTGTAGCTGTTTGTAACAGGAACTAAAGATGTCTGGATATGATGGTGGCATCTCTTAACCTCATTAGTTGAATGAGTTGCTTATTCCTGGAACACATTCTGCCTAGGTTAGAACATAGAACTGCCGTTCTAAAAATGTAGATATATATGCACACACACTTCTTACTGGGCATTTCTATGCTGTCTAATCTGCTAAATCTAAACTATTTTCCCTAAGTATGGAGCAGCAGATTTTTTCCAGGTCATGAGAAAGTATCTCAAACCAAATGGATGTAGAGCTCCAGCAAAGCGGAGTGTGCTAGTGTGGCATAGTTTACTAAGTACAGACACAAAGATGAGTGTCTGGGTGACAAATCACACAACCTTAGAGAACCCACTTATGCTCTGGAAATGCCACCACTTTCTTGGGATGCTGCAACACCTAGTCACCAGCAAGAATTGCCTTTTTATCTCTTTTTCAGTGCTGCTGGATTCCATTTTCTAAACAGATCCTAATAACCATTTTGTGGATGGTTAGAGTTGTTTTTAAACTTACAGTCTGGATCTGGAAAAGCAGAGCTTCTAACTTTGCTGAGAATGGAGTTTCTCATTGGTGTTTCTCAACGAAAAGACTCACCCATGCTGTCTTAAAAATAGCAGATGCGTGAAGGCTGAGAGAAATGGAGTTGCTCATCCTGGAAAAGTCTCTGGGGAGACCTTATTGTGGCCTTCCACTACCTGAAGGGCACCTACAGGGAAGCTGGGGAGGGTCGGTTTACAAAGTCCTGTAGCAATAGGATGAAGGGCAATGGTTTTGAACAAGTGCATGATAGATTTAGACCACACACTAGGAAGAAGCTCCTTATTACGAGAGTAGTGGAACACTGAAACAGGTTGTCCAAGGTGGTGGAGGCCACATACTTGGCAACATTCAGGGTCAGGTTTTATGAGGCTCTGAGTAACCTGATCTAGTTGGAGGTGCCCCTGCTTACTGCAGGGGGCTGGACTACATGAACATTAAACATCCCTTCCAATCCACTGCATTCCATGACTTTATGATTACATCCACACACATCTTCTATATCCACACACTTTATCAATTTTTTTGGTCCTATTGAGCTTTGCTTCCTCTTAACAATTTATTTTCTTTGACTTCCCTGCAGCCAGCAAAGATAACCTTGGGCAAGAAAACTGACACATCGATGATATACAAAATAATAAAGATATTTATTCCATCACTGGGCAGATAAAGAATCCCACAGCCCCCATGGGCAGCTGAGGAAATACTTGCAGGCACAAATATTATCAAAGGCTTTCTCCTCATCCTCCTTCCCCAGTTTTGGCCTAGAAGTAACAACGGCCTTGGGGTGGTACGTGAGGAGCCGGACCACATTTTAGCACTGTTGATACATCAAGTGTGTGTGGTGCAGTACATATTTCACAGCTTTGGGAAGAATAAAACCACCCCAGACTAATTCCTGGTGAGCCTGAACATTTTGCTGGTACTGTTATTTAACAACAAGTGCTCTACTAATGCACATGGGGAAGCCTTGGTCACTAAATACAGGGTGTAAGACAAGCAAAGTTATGAATGCCTCAGCCTGTGAAACACTTGTCCACTGTTTTCATCTGCATTTGCAAGGAACGTATCTAGAGGCCTATACTTAAAGGAAAATCACTATTTTAAGGACTTACTCTGGTAGCAGCAGGATGGGAATTTCTGTGAAACATGTTCACCACAAGGTAAAAACTTTGAGATAAGGTTCTGATGTAAAAAGGGGGAGGAAATGTTATATGAGTTACATATGCCAGGTAGAGTGGGTAATTAAGCTGCGAGCTTCACTGGTCTGAATGTGACCTAAGCCTGCCCTGCATTCTGCCTCTGCCACTGCCAGCAACTCCTTCAGAAGGATTGAAAGTAAATAGTATCCTTTTCTGCTGATGACAGCACCAAGCAAATGCAGTTTTCAGATCTGAGGATTTATGTATTAGGTTCTTTGAATGCCTTTAAAAGCACCATGATATAATCTGCCCAGAAGAGAGCAGCATTGATACCCTGTGAAGGACAGCCAAGGTATTATCTATTGCCAGACATCAGGCTGGTTCATATTATCAGCCACAATAGGGAGATCCAACTACTACACTGAAATTTAGGTATTATTTCTATTAATTGGTTAACATTCTAAGTAACTTCCTTAACAATAATTGTGTGAAATTTCTTAATAGGAGCCTCTGTATGAAGCAGACACAAACCTGAGTGAATCACAGAGTTGTTATTCTTGTGTTAGAGCAACAGAAATGGTATATAACATTTTGAGGCTTTCTAACAGTAAAAATGTACTGTGGTATACACAAGGCAACCCTTGATGCACTGCAGATGTACACTTAATTAATCTCAGAAACAATCTGCTGTTTGCAGGGAACTTTTCACAGATGCATTTTAAAAGGAACAAACATTAAAGAACCTGGCTTTCTCAGATGAAGTATAATCCTGATACCAAACAAGCCTGCAGCTTCAGGATTCAGGTGGGAAGGGGGTATTCTGCCTAACTGAGACTTCCTTCTTCTCTTCCATGGGACAGTATTGCCTCCTATTCACAGCTCTGCCAAAGATTTTCTATGCGACTTTGACCAAATCACTGGGGCAGAGCTGTTTGCAGAGCATGTCTCTGCCTATGCTCTGCCAAGGCAACGCTGGCAGGATGTCAAAGCACAGGCTTGGCACAGGCACCGGCTGGCTCTACCCGGGCTGGTTTGTAATCAGGTTCCAGTCCTGCCAGTACCCAAGAGTGTTTGTGATGCCACACAGTAATTTGAGTGGGACTAGCTTCCCTCAGGAGAAGCCCTATTATGCCTGCTGAAGCAAAGAATTTTCCCTCCAAAAAGAAGAAATAAATTATGTTTTGCTGAACAATCAAGAACTTTCACAGCCCTGTGATAGCAGTTTAATCAAGTATGAATATCTCTCTCTTCTCCCTCCCCCCCGCACTCGGAGCTGAACCACTTCCACATTTCTGTGTGGGTGATTGCATTTGATCCTGCAAAGAGGTGGTAGTTTCCTCGAGGAGTCTGCTGGGAGGGAACAACTGTTGATCTCCCTCGTGAAATCCCATCTGTTGTCATGAGTTGCTGAAACTCACTTGCTGGCTGAACAAGATAACATTTCTGATGGTAGCTGTAATTTTCCAAGTATTTTGCTGGGTGGAAAGTCAGAACTTGACTCAAAAAAAAAAAAAAGGACAAGTAGGGATATAATTTCTCTCTCTCTCTCTCTCTCTCATATGTTAAGCAGTGTGTTACAAATTAAGCTTCTGGCAGTCGGATAGAATCATAGAATACCAGGGTGGAATGGATCTCTTAGCAAAAGCATGGCAGGGCAGAGCGGCTTTGGAGTTTGCTCAACGTCTCCGAAGAAGAGCAATGCACTGATGTTAGAAGTGGATTCTGGAAATGGGGGAAGCCTTTTTCGGTATAATTTGGGGAATTATTACTTCACATTCTGGACTTGTCATTTACAATTTATACGTTTAAATGATTGTTAACTTGTGGTGGAAAATTAGCAGAAGACCAAGTTGTTAAAATTTCAATGTAACAATGACTTGAACGGATTATTTTGGGAAGTTAAATGAAAGAGTGTGAAGATTTGTTAACATTTCAATATAACAATGACTTGAACGGATTATATTGGGAAGTTAAATGGAAGAGTGTGAAGATTTAAGGGAAAATAGCCCGAAGTAACCAAGAGAATTTAAACCCCTTCCAGCTGGTTTCGAGGAAGCTATTTTGGTCAGAAGGGCCAGACCTCCAGCCACTCCCACCCCGTTAAAGAGACGTTTTCCTCGTGCTAAAATATTCTGATGTTTGTCCCACATGCGACACAAATGTGAAATACACAAACTAGTATCAGAATCAGATCAACACCCATTTGACTGCCGAGGCGCCCGCCCCCCGATTCCTCCGAGGCCTCTCCAACCCTCAGAGCACTCCCCCGTCAGGCGGCTCCTAGCAGAGTGGGGACCGCGCAGGTTAGGCGGCTTCGCGGCAGAGGAAAGGTCGCCTCACCGCCGCCTGGCCCCGCGGGCACGGACCAGCCCTGCCTGCCGCCCGGCGCCGAGCGAGGGAGGCGGGACCTGTCGGTCGCCCCCGCCCCTCGGAGGGCGGCAGGAGAGTTGAACTTGCGAGCTGCTCCGTATGGGGCCTCGGCCACGGTGCTGCTCGGCGTGAGGATAACCCGCTCCCGCGGCCCCAGGCTCCGCGCTCCCCGCCGAGGGGAGGCCGATGGAGAAGCGAGAGGATGGGCGGGACTGGGCGTACAGGTAGGGCTGCCGACGGCGGTGCAGGGCCCGAGATCGTGTGGCGAGCCCGGTCTGAGGCGGGCTCCTGGCAACGGTCCCCAGTGGGTCCGGCGTGCCCGCCCCCGTTCTGGGGCCGGCCACCACCGCCTTCCCACTCCCACCTGGGCTCTCTCGGAGCGGGGGTGGGCAGGGAGGCGATGACGCTTAGAAATGCCGCTTTTACAACTTTCCTGTGAATCGGTAGCACGCTGACTCCGGGAGGGAGGGAAAGAGAGAGAGCTGGGAGCAGGAGCGGTGATTCTCAGCGGGAGTTTGGTTTTTATTTGGTAGGAGCTTAAAATAGCCTTTTATTCTGCTGGTAACGTGCCGAGAAGCTCTACGGGCCGGGGCAGAGAGGAGCTGTAGTGCAGAGTGAATATGGGGCCGTTTAAGCAGAGGAGAGCAAAATGTTCCTTCCAGGGTGCTTTAGGTTACGAGGGGGCGGTGGCAGGTAAGGGTTTCCCGCTGGGGGCCAGCGGGAAACGGCTGAGAGGTCCGTGGGGCGCGGGGCTGGAGGCCTTCTCTCCGGAGGAAAGCCCCAGCGCAAACCCGCGACCGATGAGTCTGTGAACATAAAGGGCACCTAGGAGTAATGATAAGCTTCACTGCCTTGGAGGCAGGTTAGGGACGGTAACTTCCTTAAACCCGTACTTTCTGGCTATTTTCCCTTTCTACCTCAGGGATGGAGCATGAAATTAGTCTGTCCTGCCTAGACAGTCGCAGACACGTATCTGAGATGAGTGCGTGGAGGTGTTGGGTTTTTTTGGAGCGCTTTCACGTTCTGTCTTCGTAAAAACCTGTGTTGGGCGTTTCAGTGTTGGATTTGAAGAGTATGTAAATACAAAGGTGACTCTTCAAATTGGTAGCACAAATTTGTGGTCTGATTATTAAAATATTCCTCTTCTGATTCATGCTTTACTACCCATAATGAACCCACGAGCTGGTTTACTCAAGGCTATGCCACTCTATGGGCAAGTTCCCTCTCCATGAATGAAATGGACAGTGGCTTTGAAAGTTAAGCCTTGATGTCTATTTTGCAGACTTTTATGCATGGACAGACCCTTCTGCCTAAGTTCTACAAAGTCTGTGAGTGTTCTGTACTCAGGCAATAGCTGACAGATAGTAGAGCATCCTGGGAAGTAACCATAAATCTCGTTTAGCAAGGTGAGTTGATATGTCAAGGTGGAACAGAATCAAACTTGCAGTTCTGAAACTCCATCAGTGTTGTGTTGCCCTAGATAATGTGGTGAAAACTTGTTAAGGATTGGCACAAGGATTGGTGGTGTTAGCATCCTTCCCCCCCCCCAACCCAATACATTTCAGAAATTCAGAAATTATCCCTTTGAAAAAGAATCTCTGGAACTTCTTATAATTATTGTCAATTTCTGTGCAGAGCTGTGTGAAAAATGAGTGCAGGCCATATTTGAGGAGATGCCTTCATCCTTTTCACCTGTTTGTCTGTATTGTGGAGAAAAATAACGCTCAGACTTTTGTGTGCTTCTAATTTGGGTCAGTTTTGTACACAATGAAGCTTTTGATCTGAAAACATCTTACTTCCAAAAGTACTGAAGTCTGTAAAACTGACTGAACAATACATATTTGAATTAACTTTCTTAAACAGTTTCAAAATGCTAAATGGAGTGTAACAGTTTGTGTAAGTTTTGGGAGGAAGGTGTTTTGAGCTGCTTTTAGAAATAGCAGCTGGAAGTGATCTCAAGCATACTTGCATTGTTGGGTTTCTGTTTTCAGTTGTAGGTATGTAGAAACATTTATAAAGAACTTGTTTTTATTTTGTAGGGTTGATCCATATGGGTTTGAAAGGCCAGAAGACTTTGATTATGCATCCTATGAAGCGTTCTTTTCTAGATATCTTGTAGTACTTACTAGAAGAGCAATAAAATGGTCCAAGCTCCTAAAAGGAAAAACCAGTATACAGAAGACTTTAAAAGGTAAGATGTGTGTGCCTTTATAGGTAAAAGTGCATTACATAAGAACCAATATAAATTGTATTAAATTGGTTTGTGTTTTTGAATGTTAACTTTGTCTTCAAAGGAAAATGAGTGCTATGAACAGCAATGATACATAAGCAAGTATGCTGGTTTTAGTGGGATCATTGATCTGATTTAAAGCTTACAAAGAAGTAATCTTTCTTTAGCATAAGCTATAGTATCCTACTACATCTGTAACCCAAAGATTATGGCCACTGGCACTTCAGGATGCCATTTGATGTATTGTGCTCTGTTCTGTGCTTTCTTTAGAAAGACATGAGATTATATATAATATTCTCTACTGAACCCCAGGGATTAGGATTTTTGGGCTCTCACTCGCTCGCTCTCTGGTATTTTTTTAGATCATTGAGATTTTTCTGTCTCTCCATATTCTCCTTTTGCACCTCATAGCCAAAAAGGTGTGTGCTAAGAACTGGTACTAAATGCCTTACAAAGTGAAATAAGTAAAATTAAAGCAGGACCTAATGCAACACTAGATAAAATGCTAATGGCCACTGCAGAAAGTGGTAAAACCTCTAGTAATGTTTTGTTTTGCAAAAGAGACGTGGAGAAGTAAAGGAAGTGAGTCAGAAGGTGCCAAGGAATCCTCTGAAACAGAAGATTAGGGAGTTTTTCTACCACTCTTTCTCTGGGTTTTTTTTTTTGGTGTGTAAGTGTCTAAAGTTTTCACTTTTCAGCTTACTCTCTCTTGAGAGTCTTTTAAAATTAGAGTTCTCTTTAAGTATGTTAAGGAAAATGTGAGTAAAACTAAGCAGGCATTGACTAACATGGGTGAATATTTTGAAGTGTGCTTCAGGTGCGGGCTTTGGCTGCTAACTCTGGTTGTGTTGGGTTTGTGGTCTGTTGTTTTGTTTGTTTTTCCTTGACACAAAGAATAGGATGATAGCTAGTGAGAAGTTTTAAGTGTAACAGTGTATTTGATGTCCAGATATCCATTTTGAGGCTGAGGAATCCCAGAAAATGTAAGTTTGACCTATAGCTTCTAGATCATATGCCACTAAGCAGGAAGGAGCTACTTCTTTACATTTGGAAGAAAAAGAGTAGCTTTTGTTTACTGTGTGAAGTTTGAATATAGCTGTGACTTTATGGTACTTTAAATGAGGAGAATTTGTAGAATTTAGTCTTCTAGTTGTTGTGGAAAAGTAATCTCAGCTACTGTTGGTGAAAACAAGCTACTGATGGTGAAAAATGGGGAAATTATGAATCCCCTGAGTGGACATAGACAATGACTCTTGACTGCAGCAAGCCCTTGTGGCCTGGTGCATCACCTTCGACATCACTAACTTTTGCTAAAGATACTTAGATTTGTAGACTATGTGTTCTTGTATATATATGTAATATTAAAGAGGGTGACTGAAATAAATAATGTTGAGGATATGTTGTCTGAGTGTAAATTCCAAGTTGTTACAATAAGCCTCCTACATTATCCTCAATCGATACCTCAGAGATGAAGAGCAACAGGTTGCCCTCTACAATCACTGGTATTAAAATACTTCTCTTCTTATATCAGTATTAAGATGATGTCTGTGACATATACACTTAGAATTGTGCAAGCAATTGTTTAGGTGTGAGCTTTATTCTGCAAGATGAGCCTACCGTGATTACTTACAGGCAGAAAATCTGCCTGATGATGCACTTACTTTTCCTTCTCCAAGACCTGACTTAGTTGCTCTGAGGCTTTTCTCAGGAGCTACTGGTTCTGATTAACATCTCATTCACAAGTTAGCCATAAGCTAGAAATGAGAAGAGTATTTAATGTTCCTCTTCATCCCAAACACAATAGCTGTGTCTGTGAACCCGTGTCTTTGAGTTGTACTGTGGCCTTTTCAAAATGTCTCCTGCTGTGGATAGATGTGAGTGAGACATTGTATGTATAGCTCTCAGTACCTCCACACCCATTTGTCTTTACACATAATGAAGCTCATAATTCCTGACCGACTGAACAGGAAGAAGTGATGACTTGTGTTAATTTTCCAGTATGGAAATGTGATATGTTCACATGCTGCTGTGTTTGCCTCACATCCAGGTGGCATGCATGTATATAATTCTGTCCTACTGTAAAGAAAAATAATTAGACTATGTTTTAATAACAGTAATTAAGCAGTGTATCCTGTTGTTCTGTATTACAGCCTTCCAGCAGGGTAGGTCATGAGAATTTTGGATGACAGTTCTTTTTGCTCTTCTCTAGTCTCTTCCTTTTTGTTTTTCACCCTCTATTCTTATTATCTTCACCTTTTCCTTTATAAGTGTGGATTTTCAGTGTTCAGTCACTTGCCTCCTCTCCTCTGCTACTAAGTTCATGCTAATCTTTTGCTTTTCTCTGTTCCATCTGGTCTGGTGGAGGGTTGGAGCTAAGTGATCTTTAAAGTCCTTTTGAACCCATACCATTCAGTGATACTGTATGATTCATCTGCCATCTTTATGTATTGTTTATATGCAGGCAACAAACTGACATAATTGCCCAAAGTAGCTTAATGGTGACCAAAAAAGCCTGCTACATAACCTGGCTGTATGTGGATTTGTCAAAACTGACCTGTAGCAGAAGGTGCTTTCAAGTCTTTGAGGCGGACTTAATACAGTGAAAGTAATCATACTAAATACTGGTCATAAAAAGAGGAATTCCGTCCCAGTCCAGAGTTTTGGCTAAGAAAGGAGCATTTTAGAAAGTCAGTTTTCATGTTTGATTGTAACTTGAGCATTGACAGCACAGATCTGCTTTCTTTTTATGATGTACTCGTAAAACTTTGACTTCTTTGTTGTATGCTCTTTCCAGCTCTTTGTAGAGTTTTCCCTCTAGAATCCAAGTTGCTCTCCTCAGCATTCAACAGTAATTGTTAGTAACTGAAAAAGTAAGTAAAAAACACAAGTCCTACTCAAAATCACACTCTTCTAGTATTTAGGATGTGATATTTTTTTCTTTTTAAATGAGTTTTTCCTACGTAAACAGAGTCAATGTTGTAGAATGATACAGTGTTGATAGGGAGGAAAATGTAGATACAACTTTATCTAGAAGCAAAACCCTCTGAAATTCTGTCAGGGACAGACAGGTTTAAACTGATTTCCTTTTATTTTAAAATCTTGTTACTGTACATAGTGCAGAGCATTGGAAAATGTTATTTTATGCATATTATTTCTGTCAAAATTATTTTGAGTATTTATCAGCACTTCTAGACTACTACCCTGTGATGTAGCTTTTTTTTCTTGTGACAAGGAAAACACATTAAGAAAACGTGACTCTAAGCCTGCAGAAAGGAAGAAACTTTTTACCATAAGGCTGGTGAAACAATGGCACAGTTTGCCCAGAGAGGTGATGGATTCCCCATCCCTGGAAACGTTCAAGGTCACATTATATGAACACCCTGATCTAGCTAAAGTTGTCCCTACTCACTGAGGAGAGCTTGGACTGGATAGCTAGAAGTCCCTTCCAACCTAAAACCATCCATAGTTCTGTGGAACTGTCATTTGGTCTCAGATGTAATGGAATTATTAAGACTGTTCGTGTTAACTTAGAAATTGAGGTTTCATATTCTTTTAATGAACAGAGGAAAAAACTTCACATAAAGGTATTTTTTACTACATATGATTTAAAGCTTACACTGTGTTGCGTGCCCTGTAATTGTCCTGGGAGTGACTTCGCATGTGGCTATTCAGGACTTGCCAGTATTCAGTAGTGTTATGTTTAAGATCAAGCCCTTGTTTTACATCTGGAGTTGAATGTGTTATTGGAGACACATACACGGTCCAGCTTGATCTGTGAAAGCTTTTGAAGTGTTATAGTGGGAGGATATTCCATGGTGTGGACTGTTGTGGGCATTCCTGAGGATGATGTGGAAGTGGGTCTATAAATAACAATAAATATGTATTTATATAAAATAGTACAAATTTATGTATATAATATGACAGTGTATTTATATTAAAAGCAAACAAACCACAAATTCAAAAAAACAACAAACAACCAAAACAATAAGTTGCAATTGTCCTTATTTTCAGAGCTACTTTGTTGCTTCTATGTGCCAGATTGCAGGTCCTGGCCAGTGTGCTAGTGGTGTGAGGAAGAAAAGCATGATGCAGAGGGCTTTTCCATTCTTCAGGTAGTTGGAGAGCAGGGGTAGGTAGTCATTTGGGGCAACAGAAGCCTCTAGCTGTCTATTACCATGAGAATGATGACACTGAGGAATAATGAGTGCATGCTGTGCTGCAGGGCTGCTTTCCCCTTGTGCTGGTGTCAAAAGCTTGTCCCTGCTTCTCTTGAATTTAATGCATATTGATGGATGTGGATGTTATCTATGCGTTTACAGTTGACAGTTGTTCCAGAAAAAAACACACCATTGAACTGTATGTTAGAATGGGATAATCTAGTAATTTAGCCAATAAATTTCCTACTAGAGACATTCACAGGCTCATGTGAACATAGGACTGATTCATTGTACTCACTCCTACGTTTGCTGTGTCCATCTACAGAATGAGCATTAGACTTCAAAGTCTCATAAAAAAAGACAAAATGGGGATTACTAAACAACCATGGAAACAAATAAAATATTTTCAGTCTGTTTAAAAGAAGGCTGTAGTTAAATTTACTTTACAGCTAAAACAGTAGAGGCTGTAGTACGTAGTGTAAATCCTCATCAGAAAGTACCCTGAGGACCAGGTGTTTACTGCAGATAGGGGTGTTTCTTTGCGAGAAAGTACCAGATTCTTAAGTGGATGAATTGCCTATTATAGATGCATGGATCTGTGGACACTGTAAAAGCAGCCTTGACTCCTGAAGGACAGGCACCTGCAATTAGCTGGAATGTATTCAGGAGGTAGCTGGCTGAGTTGGTGTAAAACTCCCTGTTACAGATCTCTGTGATCGGATAAAAACAGATTAGGTAATGCTATTTTGTGTATGTCTGTGTGTGTACAGAATAAAAATCTCTACTTTCAGTTGCGTCTTACAGAGTTTGGGAAGGAGAAGCTGATACAGTCTCATTCATTCAATAAGAAAAATATGGTTTCTGTATTGTTTTCTTCTCTCTGGGAAAAGCAGAAGGATCTCAAATATTCATTTGTCTTTTGGGGTCAGAAGGGGTAATGTTCATTTAGGATTGTGTACCATTAAGCAGCATTTGCTCCTTATTAGTATTTTTTTATACCATCCCCAGGAGGAAGCTGTCATTAGCCTGATGCTTCTTCCTGCAATCTTGCATCCTAGTATTTACACTGAATCATCTGCTTCAAAAAAACCCACAAAGCACACCCTAGTGATGAATATGATGAAGGCGATAAGAGCTACTTTAGATTTAAAAAGACTTTCTTGGTTATTCTAGGAGAAATCATCTGCTGCTCACTCATATCCCTAGTTCTTCCAGAGACCGATTTTAGACAGTAGCCAAGTGTTTCATATTTCTCAGTTGTGGCTATGACTTTAGTGGTTAGGTGCTAAGCTGAAACCCTAGGGTTATCTTAGCATGGTCATTTATGCCAGAGCATAACCAAGCAAATGAAAGGGCTATCATCACAGGGGCCACTGGTAATGAAGTGTGTGTGTGGGAAAATTCACAAAGATGAAGGGAAAATTTGCTCTTCTTGATTCAGAAAGGAGGGAAGAAGAGGAAATGATTGAAAATTCTAACTGGGGAATAAAGGAGGGAGGGAAAACTTGTCTGGGGATCTGCGTAAGCAGTCTGAGTGGCAAGAATTTAGGAGCTGGTCTAAAATATACTGTGTAGCTGAGAAGCAGATGCTTATCCTAAACAGCAGAAAGCATAGTCATGTCAAAAGTTTTCCTTTGACTTACTAACTTTCTGTTACTTCTTTCCAAGAGAAAAATACAGCCAATTTTTTTGTTTGTTTTTATATTTATAAACAACCCCAAATGTCTTCTTTTGCAGTGAAAAGATACATCAGGAAAGGTATCCCCAGTGAACATCGTGCATTGGTCTGGATGATTGTGAGTGGGGCTCAAGCTAACATGGAACAAAACCCTGGATATTACCACAGACTGCTTGAAGGAGAGAAGAATGACAAATTGGTTGAAGCAATCAAAACAGGTTATTGTCTTAATAACACTGTTTATCCATCCTATGGCCTTAAATGTTAGAGATCAAATTATGTCATGGAAAACTTACATTTCTGTAGTAGTGGTTTAAGTGCCTAATTAACATGTAAATTAGATTAGCCTTAAGCTCTCTAACAGCACAGATATTTGTAGGTTCATCATGCGGTCAAAAGTATTAAGGAAGATTAAAAATTATTTGTGAAGGAACAGAGACCAAACTAGAGAACATTATTATGTCATTTCCTAAGTGACTGAAGAGTTACAGCTTTACTATGACACCTGCCTTTGGGTCTGTTTCTCCTTACTTCTGTCCTAGTAGGATACTGGAAGTGCAGTAGACATGGTTGAAGGTATGGTGTAGTGCTCGTATGGGGCAGGTGAAGTATGCTAGAATTTCAGCTTGAGGGAGAGAAAAGTACCGAGGAAAAGCTGCTGACAGAGTTGTATGAATTATAAATGGTGTAGAGAAGGTGAATGAGGGGCAATTGTCATTTGTTTCTTGTAACGTAAGAACCAAGGATACTGAATGAAGTTTGCCATGCTGCAGGTTTAGAAGAGGGTATTGCTGATTGTGACACTTGTTACTGGAGGCTGTTGCTAAGGCCAGAAGTATGAATTGGTTTAAAAACAGATTTGACAAACTGAGGGGTGGGGAAACTCGCCTGATGTGCAAAACAGTAAAAGTAAATCCCTGAAAGAAGCTTGTGGGAGGAGAAATACCTGTCTTCTACTAATCCAGTTACATATGTGCTATCTGTGAATATTGGTCAGTGGCTAGTATTGATGACAGAGTATTAGACTGGATGTTTAAAAGAAGCAGTAGAGGAGGACAAGCAAGTGAAGTTTGATGTAACTAATTTTTGTCCTGAAACTTTTCATTTTGCTGCAACAGAGCTTTTGTAGAGAAGCTGGTGTTGGCTGAAATACCCAATTTATGAGGGTAGGCTGTGTTGTGGACAAGCGTAGTGCTGAGGATATTTTGTAGAATGGAAGATGCTGTCTTTTTCCTCTTGAAAAAGCCAGATAGTGAAAACTGAGGCTTTATGGGCTTCTAGTGAAGTTGGATAACCATCTGAGCACTTTTTTTTTATGATGAGTTTCTCCTTTGCCTCTCCCCACAGCAGCAGCAGCACTCTAGGCTGTTGGGACTACACACCTTAGTAAGGCATTTTGGAGCACAAACTTTTATGTTCCTACAAATATGAAGGCTAGCCAAAAATCTTTGAGCTCAAAAGTAAAACCAGCAGAGCTCTAACTGTGAACACAGAGGGAAGCTGCTAAGATGACTTTCTAAAGTTTGGAAACTTTCCCCAGTTGGGATACAATTGCTGCAAGAGGGAGTTGCAAACAATTTCTTTTCCAGTACTAAGCAATGAAATGAGTGGTCATATGACAGTAGGTGTTTTTTTCAAACAGGTTATACAATGAAATAAAAATATTTCTGTGTGGGAGGAAAAACAGTGGAAGAAGATAAAGATAATTCTATGATTCTGTGATCTGTTTGTGAATTACAGAGGTGTCTACAGAGGCTCTAGTGGAAGGTGTCCCTGCCTATGGCAGGGGGTTGGAGCTGGATGATCCTTGAGGTCCCTTCCAACCTAAACCATTCTATGAAATAAACTTTTAGGAGAGCTACTGCATTGATTGGAAAACTGCAGAAGAGAAAACTAACAAGTGAGGGAATGGATATAAAGAAAAATGAGTTGAAGGGTTTTACTGGAGGGGAAAGAACTAAAAAGAGCACCTTGGACTCTAGAATGATAGATCTTCCTTCACAAAGAGAGGAAAACATTTGAACATCTGAGGGGTGGAAAGAGCAAAGTACTTAAGGTGAATGGAAACTTTGCATTTAATAAACTTAGTGCTTCTGTGGATGAGTGGGCTTTATCTGAGGACTGTTTTAGTGTGAATTGTTGTCTGACACTCCGTTTCTGTTGTTTTTCCATTGTTGTAGTTGGTTTTAACAGTAAACTAAAGTAAAACTTGGAATCTTGCTGCTGCTCACTTTTTCTGTCTGCAATTTCCAAAATTTTCATGCGACTCTGTTGTGAAGTTTTTATCCCAGAACAATGCTGTAGTTTTAAAATAAGAGAACAGCAGCATGCTTACTTTTTTTTTATCCTTTAGGGAGAGAGGGTCAGGACAAGGTCAACCGAAGACTTTATTTCAAATTCAGACATGTGTAAGACTGTGTCCTGTTTCTTTTTCAAACAATCTTCATAGATGTTTGGAACTTACTTTTAGTATCAATTTTAGTGGAATATAATTGGTTTTAAAAGTGCAGGTGAAACACTCAAAGAGTATTGATATAATCTTCAAAGGAAAAAAAAAGTCTTTTTAGCATTTTTGGCCTTTAACTTGCTGGTTTTTTTGACTGATGGGCTTTATTGCTGACTGGAACATACATTTGTTGCTCTTTTTAAGGAGACATGTAGGACAGAGAAGGCTTCTTACTATAAACATAAGAGCTTGAAGAATGCAGGTCTCTAAATTTTGATGGAAATTCTCATGCTTTAGTTTGCATACACATTTGGAAGGGCATGCATTCCTACTGAGCTTTGTTGTTCATGCCCTATTATAGTAAAGTTTAGTAGGACAAATGTTGACAGGATAAAAAATGGCTGTGCTCATACAAAGGTTACGTGCTGGTTACAAAAAGGCTAGCGTGCAAGTTGACGTGGCTGCTTTTCAGTAAGCCCGCTTAGGCAAAGCCTTTGAGTTTCAGATTAACAATGACTGCAAGTCTTCTCACATGCACGTGCAGCTAATATCCAAGTTTCCACTCCCATATTTCATGAGGAGGAGTTGCAGGTGCTGTGAAACCCAGGATCTGATATTTTGGTCAGTTCTCTGAGTCTGTGCTGCACTGTGTGACTGCTGGAATAAGGATCTGACACCATGGATTGGATAGTAGTTACAGAGCCATAGTTTAGTTTATGATGAGTTCAGGAAAATAATTCTAACAGTAGCCATTTCCACTTCACAGGACACAGTGAGTATTTGCTATCAAGGCAGTAAGAAACTCCTCTGAATAGTATTAAACTATTAGTGAAGGTTGAGAATTTTTACATGAATTGAGGGCATCTATCCATGCAAGAGCAAGGAGAACAGCTCTGGCCCAGCATGTCTGGCTTTATGTAAGGCAAGCCATATCATGACATATCCAAATGGTTACATTGGATTTCCTATCTACCAGAACAGCTAAAGGAAGAACTGGAAAAATAAAGTGTGTAGTGATACTTCCTCAGAATGTTTTTCCTGGTCTACAGTTATCTGTGATTTGGGGAGTTTCTGAGTCATATGTGACATGTTTATGATTTTTTTTCCCCCCAATCTGGTGTTAGCTGAAAAAAACCCCAAACATTTGGTTGCTCCTTTTTTATGTCATTTACCTACCTCATGATTTTGCAGATATATGCTGTCATAAGCATCTCCCTTCAATCTAAGGCACTCTAGTCCACCTTGGTTTCTGCTATGCATAGTAGCCATTTCATACTTTTAATCTTCCTTGTTGCCATTCTTCTGTTTCTCCAATTCTAATATCACCCTTTGGAAGATGAAGGGGACTGGAATTCGTGGGTGTTTCTCAGACCTGTACAGTGACATTATTGTTCTTCTGTTGGACATCTTAACTGTTTGATTTCTTGATTGCTGCAAACTAATGAACTGTTACTATATGCTGGAGAGGTTTGGGACTGTGTTTGAGTGCGAGTTTTTCTGGCTGTAGTTGATAGCAAATTTGGCCTTAACTTAAACACAAAACAAATGAAAAAAACCTAGCAAAACCAATGAAACAAAAATCCCACAACCAAACCCCAAACAAAACCAAAACAAGCAAAAACTCACAAACTACCAACAAAAAACCTCATAAAACCTCAAACAAAACAAAAACTCCTAAACGTCCGAAACAACTTCTAGTTCCAGATGTTGCAGGGAAAAGCTTGAAGATCAGAATGTTAGGGCTTGGAAGAGATCTCCAGAGATCAAGTCTGACCCCCCTGCTAAACTAGTATCACCTAAGGCAGACCACATAAGAATGCATCCAGAGGGGTTTTGAAAGCCTCCAGAGGAGGCGACTCCATAACCTGTCTGGGCCTGTTCCAGTACTCACTCACTGTTAAAGAAAATGTCTCCTTGTGTTGAGCTGGAATCTCCTGTGTTCTAGCTTGTACCTGTTGTTCCTTGTCCTACCCCTGGGCACTACCAAAAAGAGTGTAGCAACTTCATCTTGGCACCCACCCCTTGGATATGGATGTTGATCCTCTCTTAGGCTTCTCTTTTCAAAACAGCCCTACTTCTCTCTATCTTTCTTCATAGGAGAGACATTCAAGTCCTGCAATCATCCTTGTAGCCCTCCGTTGGACTCTTTCCAGCAAATCTCTGTCTCTCTTGAATTGGGAAGCCCAAAACTGGACACAGTATTCCAGGTGTGGTCTCTCCAGGGCACAGTAGAGGGGGAGGAGACATCCCTAGACCTGCTGGATGCACTTCTCTTTATACACCCCAGGATGCCATTGGCCCTGTTGTGCACAAGGGCACATTCCTGTCCTATGAATAACTTGCTGTCCACTAGGATTTCAAGGTCTTTCTCCATGGAGCTGCTTTCTAGCAGGATGACCTCCAGTCTGTATTGGTACCTGGTGTTATTCCTCCCCAGATGCAAGGCTTATCGTTACTGAACCTCATGACATTCACCTTTGCCCAGCTTTTCATCTTGTCCACATCTTGTCAGATAACAAATTTAAAATACCCTTTAAATATATTATTTTTACAAGTTATAACTGATGACCTAACCTCTGTAGTCACATGATGTAAGTGGAGTAGAGGAGGTTAGTTCATAAAAATACTTGTATAATTTTCTGGGAATTGTATGGGAGTGGAAAGCACCTGGACATGAAGGTAAAAACATAAAGGATAAGATATTAAGATGGAGAAGGCTAACTTGTAGGTGCCTGACTTTTGAAGTAAATATGAAAAACACAAGAGTGATACAAATGCATTTGTTTTCTGGTCTGTGCGTTTACATCTCTTTGCTCCAGAAATAGCTTCAACAATTGTGATTCCAGGTACCAAAATAGGTATCAGTTTTATAAACTGAGACTAAGTGGCTTTCTGCATGTGTTTGTATTACTAAATGAGAGGTAGAAATACTGCAGACCTATGGAAGGGAAGAAACAGGCCAATGGCCTTGAGATTGCTGCTCAGAGATAAACCAACAGGAAAGGAAAGCTATTGCTTCTGTTTCTGAATTTAATGCAAAGGAGTAGCTAGTCTTATATTTGTGGCTTTCTTCCCAGCCCTATACTTCTCTACCTAGTTTGGTTATAGCCAGCAGGTCTGCACACAACAAGATGGTCATAGTTTTGGGGTTTATCTAGCAGTATAAAGTTCCAAGGTTCTTTTCTCTGCTTGAAAACAATTCTGACCTTTTTTCCCCAAACAGGACTGGTTTGAAACTGTGTTCCTTTGGACACTAATGTCTATTAAGAATGAGGTGTTTGATGTCTTGTCTAGGAGAGGTGTAGTAAAGTGGGGGTAAGGCCTTTAGCCAAATGAACAGCTCTTGGCTGTACCTGCCATTTGCTTCAAGTAATTTCTGGCAATCTTCTTGTAGTATCTGTTTGTGTGTGCTTGGGGAATGGGCTGACTTCCTTCACCTTGTCGGTTAGAGGACACTCAGCACTGGAGGAAGAGGGAGGCAATGCAAATAGAGCAGAAAGAGGAGAACGGAGAGGAAGCAGGACCTCCTGCTCCTGGTGCATTCAAGATAATAGTATGTCACAAAGAGTCCTATGACACCATGCCCCTTATCTTCTATAAGGGCAAAGATTTCTAGATCTTGTATCTTTATTTTGGCCAGTTTTCTTCCCTTAAACAAAAGTAATGACTAAAGCATAAAGAAAAAAATAAGTCATTCATAAAATTGGGGAAAACTTCCCCCAGTCCTTGTGGGGAAAAGCACTCTCTGCAACCAGAAAGTAAATTTGAGCTGATTCTCTCAACTGCAGACCTTCCTCAGTTTGTGAAATTAAAGATGAGTTCAATTTGAGTAGTCTATGCTCTGTATGTGATGGACTTTCTGTACTCCGTTCTCACCCTTGTTCTGTGTAGCTGAAGGGAAGAGCCATAACTGAAATGTCAGCAATAACCTTTTCTGTAGCATCCAGCATATTCTTTAAGGAGCAACAAATTTTGATTATGCAAATACTATCTTGCTCTTCCTACCAAGAGGAAATAAACGTAGTTATCCTATAACTGGCTGTTGTTCAAGTACTTTCAAATATTATCTTTTTCCTTCTGTTTTTCTTTCCAGTCATATGAGAGGTGAAGTGAAGTATTTCCCTGCCCTTCCATTTCTGTAAATGATTTGTTCACTTTAAAAGGAAGAAATAGTGACTAGTGTGATAACTTTTTAATGCTTATTACATCCATTACACTACTCATGAATTTGGGAAGCTTTCTTCCTTCAGTTGTTTACAGCTCAAATTTGTGTCAAAGCTGTAACAGACTTCCTTTATGCAGGAAAAGGCTGATAGGAGGTGATAATTCATAGAACATAGATATCTGCACAGTAGTGCTGTTACTGTAATTTTTTTTTCAACTTTAACCTTTTTTTTTTTTTTTTTTTTTTTCTGCTGTTATATTCAACCAGAACAACTGTTTGTATTTTATAAGCAAGCCTTGGTTATTGAAAATATTAAAAGTGATTATGAATAGGATTTTTCTCTACAACTTAAACATCTAAAAATCAGATGCACAAGTCTGGACTAGTGACCTTGGGTTCTCTCTTTATAAGGTTAAGCAGGCTAAAAAATAACTTCACCTTTTTCTTTACAACAATTAAAGGGAGCTTTGGGTGACTAGCTCAAACTTGCATGTCTGATTTTTAAGCCTTTGTAAAGGGAGATGAATCCTGCTATTTGTGTTTGATTTGGAAGAAATTAATGTTTTGAAACATCAGTAATTACATAGGCTTTACTTGATTTAGGATTGTGCTTGAATCATGTGAGATATGTTCTGCAGCTTGAATTAAAACAAAAACAAAAAACCCAAACCAAAACCACAATAAACCAAACAAAACCAAAAAGCCAGAACAAAACACTCCTTTTCTTGATAATCTTGGACCAGTGAAGAAACAAGCTCTCTCATGGCTGCATTATGAAGAAACTTACATAAAAACTTTTAAAGGGTTATTTTAAGTGGAAGTCAACAGCTGCAGGAGCAGGACTCTTTTTTTTCATCTGCTTGGAACTGTTTGGTAGAAGTTCACTGAATAAATCAATTGAAAGCTCATTTGATTTGTGATGAGAATATACTTTCCTGGAGGCACAACGCAATTCATGCCACCTGGCGAGATAAATTTGGTATGTGGTTTTTCTGTCTGTATGCCAGGTTTGCTTTCACTTAAGCATTTGCAGTCAAATGTTGAGAGAGTCCAATCTGCAGCAGAATGTCTTTAGTCCTGCTTGAAATTTATTTCTGTACACTTAATAGGATTAGTCTTTCTAGGAATAGATTATCCTTGAATGTACATGGCCTTTTGGCCAAAATGGAGCTAGGGCTGTTTCTTAAAATTCACTCACTTAAAAGCTTTGTGAACCATAGTGAAGTTTTATTTGTGCATCGTAAGAGCTGTAAAAATTTGTTTGGAAAGTGAAGAAAGGAACAGCTCTTAATTTTGGTCTTTTCCCCCTTTTTGTCTAGACATGAACAGAACATTTCCAGACAACGTAAAATTCCGTAAAAATGCTGATCCCTGTTTGCAGCACACGCTCTACAACGTATTGGTAGCGTATGGGCATCACAATAAAGCTGTAGGATATTGTCAGGTATGTAATCTCTGGTTTTTCAGTAACGCTGCATTTCACCAATGGGGATTGTTCTTGTCCCTTTGTGGATCTGCTTCCAAAAACATACGTTCAAAGTTTCTGTTTTTAAAATGACCTGGGGTGGGAGGCAATGATTTGCTTTGGACAAGTTCAAATGTCCTTGTGAGTTTCTCTGTGGCTTTTTTTTTTTTTTGTAGCTAGCTTAATCATGTTTCATTTGTTACCTGTGAAGTAAGTGTTCCATCACATGTGGTTCTATATAATTGCTTGGGAGAGAAAGAGAGTTTGCCTTTCCTTTGCCTTTCCCTCTTCCACCCTCCTGCCCAAGAGTTCTTGGTATCTATGAGGCATTATGACATTGCAATTTCCTTATTTTTCACTGTCTCATTTTTCAAAATATAGGAGGACAGCATCTGTTCAGCATCATGTAGTTGGAAAGGTGGTTGCATTTATTTGGTGCCATCTCCCAGTTAGGCAGATAAATAGAAAATTTATTTGAAAGTCAACCTGATACTGTTTAGATGGCAACTGAGAAAAGCTCCTGTCATCACTGCCAGGTACTGTAGAGTTTTCTGTGGGACACAAAGAAGATAAAAGTTGATTTATGACAGTCAAGAAAAAAGCATCTGTCTTTTAAGAATCATGGCAGTTCCCACTTCTTTATGAGTGTTTTCAGACCTGTTAAGTCCTCCTCTCTGTCCTCTCCAAGGAGATTTGTGCTAACATATACCCTACGTTAGCTGAGAAAGTTGGTACAGCAAATGCAACAGTTCCAAAGTAAAAAGAATATGAATTGCATTTATTGAAATTTGGAGAGGAGTTAGAGCAAGTTAGACTGAAGTCAGTAAAAAAAATTCTTTTTCTGTATCTCATCTAGTTCAATACAAAAATTCTTTGAAGAATGAGAGTAGAAGATTAATTATTTTTATTTTCAGTGTTACATATTAACTTAGTATTTTGAGAATAACAGAAGAGGTAGAATTATGAATACTCTCTTTTGCAAGTGGCAGGCTTGTATAGAGAGATACTTATACCCATAAACATACGCAACTTTTAAACCATAATATATAGCTTAGGCATACCCAAAATATATGTCAAATTTTTACTAAAAAGTTCTGGTACTGTTTAATGAGCTAATCTTTGCATGGTAAGTTGGCATTGTGAACACCAGAGATGAAAGAAAATGGCTTAAAAAGTCTTCATAGAATTATAGAATGCATTGATTTGGAAGGGAACTTTAAAGGTCATCTAGTCCAATCTCCCTGCAGTAAATGCCCCTGGGGGCATTCCCAACTGGATCAGGTTGCTCAAAACCCCATCAAGCCTGAATGTCTCCAGTGATGGAACTTCAACCACCTTCCTGGACAACCTGTTCCAGTGCTCTACCGCTCTCATAGTAAACAAATTGCTTACTAATGCCGAATGTACATCTACCCTTCTCTTGTTTAAACCCATTGCCACTCATCCTATTGCTACAAGTTCTTATAAACAATCTCTCCCCAACTTTCATGTAGGCCTTCTTCAGCTACTGGAAGGCTGCTACAAGGTCTCACTGTAGCTGCCTTTTCTCCAGGCTGAACAGCCCAAACTCTCAAAGTGTGTCTTCAAAGAAGAGGTGCTCCAACTCTCTGATCCTTTTGTGGCCCACCTCTGGGACCCTCTCCATTGTCTTATGTGGTTTCTTTTCACCTTGATTCACCTCACAGGATGAATGTTACCTTTTCTAGCTAAATAATTAGAACACAAACCAAAGGTTAACATCTACTTTCCAAGCCATGTTGTAGATCAGGCAGTTTCAGGAAATCACATATTCTGCCAGTGAAGCAAGAGACTTCACTAGAAGAGATATAGTGATACCTGCTGCATGATGGGACCCTGTGAATACTAGAAATTTATAGAAAAGTGTTTTGTGGAGCTTTTACTGACTGAAGGCTATTCAGGGGGTGTTTACAAAATTCTAGTGCATTTGTGGTACTTACTGTCATTTACGTGTCCCATGTGGGAAAGCATTAGGCTTTGCATTGTCATTATAACAGAGGTATAGTGTTGCCCGCCCTGATATAACCACAAAAATTTAATGTCCTGTAAACACAGGCTCCAGAGCAGACTTTTGTGCATGCCATGTTAAATGCCAAACAGTCTCTTGTCACTATAAATGCAATTACTAAGTCGTCTGTCAGCAGAGGAACAAATAGGCGCCTTCCTAAGTAGAAGGCCAAGCACCGTGTTAGGCTGCATGAGGCCCATCTAAGCTATTTGTGTAACAACCACTGTAATGAAAAGGAAACATTGGAGAAGGTGCAGTGTCCTAACATTTCCATGCTCTGAAAGTGTGTCAGGGCTTTCTGGGGAGGGACAAGTGAGTCAAATTTGTTGAACACAAGAAGTAAGGTCTGAGTTCAGAGTAGATGGTGTAGCTTCCAAGGGCTGTGAGGATTGTTCTTCTTTTTGTTGTTATCTGGCAGGATACCTAGAGACAGCAGTGCTGCCTATGGCAATAGATCTGCTGGAGAAGTCCAGGTTGGAGGGAGAGAAAACAGATAAGAGAAATCAAAGGAAGTAGTGAAACCGAAGAAGTCAGTGTAACTAACACCAATCTTCATAGTCTGTAAATATTTAAAGGTGATTTTCTGTTACCTTGGGAAGACTTCATGGAGGCTCACACCTCAGAGGCAGCTTTTGTATAGTGTCTTAGTAGTAGCTGTCAGCTTGCTTATGATGGAAGAGACAAAAGATGCTGAAGGAGGCAGACTGCTGTGCATGTGAAGCAATAATGTTGCTGTAACCTAGCAGTGTTATGATGATAAAATAACTTGAGAGAGAGGTAGTGTGTTTATAGGGAGTACCAGTTTGTGACCTATGTCTTCTGTGTGCTGTACTCCTTTGCCAGTGAGAGTCTGTTAGTAACAGTTATGAAAATTACACAGCTGTAATTTGGCCAGTCAGGACTTCACTGCTTTTCACAAAGTTTCTGCCAGCACTTCCAGTCCCCCACACCTTCAGACATTAGCCTTCTGTTTGCATGTTGAGTGGCTCGAGCCATTATAGCCAGCCATTGGCTAGCATGTGAAGCACTGGAGGTACTATGGAAGCAAATGATTTGTGTACAATCCTTTGAGTTAAGGAGCAGCAGCTTGTAAAAACTTCAGGAGCTGCAACTTCTTGCTAGAGAGTCTTTTTGTCAGATCTGCCTATGGGTGTGTGGTATTTGTACTGCACATCCAATACAGGTGTGTTTTGGTTCTGGTCAAAGCAGTCTTCAGCTACATTGGTACAGACTTTGAGATCTAGAAAAAAAAAGTAAGGAAATAAAGGGTAATTATAGACTACTAAGCTTTTTTCTTTAATTTTCCTTTCCTTGATCTTGGTTAATAGTTCTTGTTAGCTGTCATCACACTGGTTTAACAGCTTATTCCACCAGTGGCCTTTATTACTAGATTTTACTTAATGTGCTTACTTTGTAAACTGTAGGAATCTAGCCCTTATCCAAAGAAATAATATAGAAACTTGTTAAGTATATGCATCTTAAAACCCATCTTTCTATTTCAGGGCATGAACTTCATAGCTGGATACCTGATCCTTATTACAAAGAACGAAGAGGAGTCCTTTTGGTTGCTAGATGCTCTTATTGGAAGAATATTGCCTGGTATGTCAAAAACATATCTCTTTTTAATCTTTGAATTGTTCTTTGTTTTTAGAGGTTTTAGATGTTAAAATGGATTTGCTTGGACTGAAGATTTTCTAGGGTCCTGGAAACCCAGTGGTTTATGTGTGTGTTAATTTGCAGTCTTACTTCTCACTCCCTACTTATACCTGCTAGGTAGATGTCTTCCTATAATCGGTATGATGCTAGGAAACAGGACTTGTGAAGGTGTCTGAGATTTGGCACTTCTGGTTGCAGGGAATATGGTATGAGACACAGATGAAGCAGTGATCGCAGAGCAAAGCAAAGATGGGAGAAGTGAACTCTCTGAGCAGAGAGTCTGAAGTGGGATTTCCTAGTGGCTTGAGTGGAGGTAGTGTGAACTTTTCTTCAGAGGTATTTGGCAAGATGGTGGTGGTTTCTGTTAGACATAGTAGTTTCTGCTGCATTCTCAGCTTCTAAGCAAGGATATCTTGGGCACTTTACACATTGTGATTTTGCAACAAAGCAAACGAATGTTGAAGTCCTGTCTGTGTCTCTGTGTGAAGTTCTTGTTAAAGCTCTGTTACAATCAATGGCGATCTAGACTGGTCAATGGAGTCCAGAGGGAATTCAGCACACCCTAAGCTGTAGACAAGATTTTACATCTGGTCTCTTTAGGTTCTCTTGGCTGGCTCTCTGGGTTTGCAGAAGATGTTCACATCCTCAATTTTGCACCATTTATAAGCTGAGTCTCATCACATGTGTGCAGTAGTTTAAAACCAAAAGCAGACGCTGGGCACAGCTGTCTTTTATAACCCTACAAAATACATTTGGGGATGTTCTTTCTTGGGATTTAATTATAGGGAAGAATGACTTCATCATGAATTTTCACTGGCACTGCACAGAACTGCCAACAGCTAAACCATTAATGTAAAGCCATACTCAAAATGAAAGACTAATTTTTTTCTATAGGGAGGCTTTGAAATTTCCTATTGGCCTAGTTTTTGTTTTGGCCAGATCTTTATCCCAAGTGCTGAATTCAGTGTTACAGTGTCAACTAAGTGCTGGTTAAGGACATCAAGTTGGTACTTCCATTTCTACTTCTTTCTGTTCTTGTTTAAGATTAAACAAAAAGTATATACTTTTTTGTTCCTTACTGAACAGAAGGGAAAGACTTTGCAGAAAAGAAAAAAAAAAAAGCTGTAGGAGTCATTTACTACTTTAATGACTGTAAGAAATTATCTTTTACACTGAATACACCCTATAGGAATTCAGGTTTTCTGTACAGATGAGCAGAGTGGTTGGACTTTGTCAGCTGATTGAAAGAGTAAAGAGAGGCAGGGAGCGCTATCACTTGTTGAACCAATCTGCAAATATTTGAGGGTTTGCAGCCTTTACGTTTACTTTCAAGCTATAAAAATAGTCTGAAGAAGTCAACTGTCTTTGTTGCTTTTGTTCAGCCTTGAAAGCTATAAGCTGTGCAAACAGGTAAGTGACTTCAGGGCTACTGTCTGCCACGTGACTTGCCATTGGCTGGCATGGGTGGATGTCTTTCCACTGACATCATTGAATGAGAGATAAGAACTTCAGTAAAAGGCAAGTTTCACTGCAAAGTGATGTGACAATTTTGCTGTTAATCTTTTTGATGGTCTTATGTGTTTTTATTTGGAACAAATAAGTAGATTCAGGATTTTGTATTCATTGTCTTTGGTAGAGGTTTGTTGTAAAACCTGTAGAGTTTTTTGTATATCCGTCTTTTATACTTCACTCATACCTAAATGGCGAAAGTGGCTGTTATTTTTCACTCTTAGTTGTTGAATTGATCTTATACCAGTAGCATTGAGAATGAAAAGAAACTTACAATGCACAAGCCCTACGAGGAGAGGCTGAGGGAGCTGGGATTGTTTAGCCTGGAGAAGAGGAGGCTCAGGGGAGATCTTATTGCTGTCTACAACTACCTGAGGGGTGGTTGTGGCCAGGAGGAGGTTGCTCTCTTCTCTCAGGCGGCCAGCACCAGAACAAGAGGACACAGCCTCAAGCTACGCCAGGGGAAATTTAGGCTTGAGGTGAGGAGAAAGTTCTTCACTGAGAGAGTCATTGGCTACTGGAGTGGGCTGCCCAGGGAGGTGGTGGAGTCGCCGTCCCTGGAGCTGTTCAAGGCAAGGTTGGACGTGGCACTTGGTGCCATGGTCTAGCCTTGAGCTCTGTGGTAACGGCTTGGACTTGATGATCTATGAGGTCTCTTCCAACCTTGGTGATACTGTGATACTGTGATATGTGAAAGGCAATTACTGTGTGTAAAGGAGGTGTTCATTTACTTAAGTTATATTTATAGACATATATTTTTACTACCCTGTTTATAGATACAATTTTACTACCTTGTAACAGGAGTCTTGGGACAGACTTTGGCCTGAGTTCAGTACATTCAACACAGTCACCCATCTGAGGTGCTGAAGTTAGAAACATGCGTGCTTAAGTTTCTTTGATAGTGGGGAAGGGGATATCTGAAAATTGCTGACCCAAATGTGCTTCTTTTCCTTCCACAGTCAGTTTTAAGAGGTCTTGAGACATTCTTTCCAGTTTGGATGACTCTTAACAAGATACCAAATTGCATAGTATGAATCTTCTATGTAGTAAAAGTATTGATATTGAGCAATACAAGTAATACAAGAAAACTTCTGGTTCGTGCTCATTTTCTTTTTTCTCAGATTTTTCATTTCTCCCTCCTATATCATGCTTATCTTCTACCCTTATAAAAGTCAAAATATGGCAGATAAGATAATTGGCATAATTTCAGTGAAATATCATAGATGTAAATGTACAAAAGAGAATGGGACAAGCAGACTCTTCTGTCAATAGTGTCAAGTACAGCATATTCTAGTTGAAAGTCCTAGAATTACTTATTGGAGAAGTAGAGAAACATTTTGTGTTCTCCAGGTTTTCAGAAGTAAAAGTATTAAGCATTTTTCCTCTTAGTTTCATTGCTGATGCTCTTTTATTGATCTACTTACATTATAATCTACATGTTTTCCCCTTTCATTACAACCGATAATGCCTCCAAGTCATGTCCTCATTTTTGAGTCTATTCTGTCATTGCCAGTTAAAATCAGGACAACTCTGAAATCCCTTCGCTGCCCTTTGCAGCATCCCTATGAATGCTTCCTTCCCCTGGCCCACACACATTTAATTACACTAAACAGCATGATGCTGACAGCATTTTTTTTGGGTCAGCAGATGAACCAAGCCAGCCACAGATCAGGGTCATTGATTGAAAAATGCAGAATGTGACAGAGGGGAGCTTCATGAAATAAAAATATTTCTGTGTGGGAGGAAAAACAGTGGAAGAAGATAAAGATAATTCTATGATTCTGTGATCTGTTTGTGAATTACAGAGGTGTCTACAGAGGCTCTAGTGGGAGGTGTCCCTGCCTATGGCAGGGGGTTGGAGCTGGATGATCCTTGAGGTCCCTTCCAACCTAAACCATTCTATGATTAGTGGCAGCTTTCTGGGGAAGTGACAAAGGTTACTTGAGCTGGTGGCAAGGAGAATAATGGAAGCAAACCAATTTGGGAAATTGCTGCCAACCCCTTTGCATTTTCTGCCCCATCAGTAGAGAGTGGCCTTGAGAATTTTTCATTAGAAAATTCAGTAGCAGTCATTAGCCAGATTTGAACCCAGCATTTGGATATTACAAAAAATTTCTTTACTGAAAGAGCAGTCAGACTGCCCAGTGTTCAAACAACATGTAGATGTGGTGCTTCAGGACGTGATCTGATTCTAAGCTCATCTCCAACTTGTACTCTCTTTTTTTTTTTGAGTGGAGGTATGAACCATGGAATGCAATGAAGGTGTGTCTACTCCACTCACTGACAGGAAGGGGACAACTTGGGAATGGGACCCCACCAGTAGAGGTTTACTGGCTGATTTGTTCTCTTGCATCCAAGTGGAGTTAGCACAAGTAGAAGAGTCAACCAGCAAAGATTACAGTTTAGTCTGTTGGCATGTGGGGTTGTGCACGTGCCAGTCACCCGGCTGAATGCAGCACTGCTGGGGATAGCTGGGTAGGGCCAGAGACATCCTGTCTCTGCTCAAGACAAGCCCGTAGTCTACTGCCTGTTGTCTGTCAGCTGCTCAACCAGGGATTTGGAGAGGTTAGAAGCACATCTCATTTAAACACAGCAAGCAGGAGAATAATTATTTAACTGAAATTTTCAGTGCTACCAACATCTTTTATTCTCAGATTAATTCAAAACAGATGATTGGAGCAGATACAAGAATCAGTATGGATTCCATCTGAGTTCTGAGTGGCTGTGTCTTCAATTTGTATTTTGTGTAGCTCCACTGTTTCTGTTCTGTTCATCACTCTGAATCTTGTTGAGATTTTTTTTTGTTGTTTTTCTGTTGAGGAAATATTGGGGAGGTTGCTTTAGAAAGCATCAGGTAGGTGGAAATGTTGGTATGTAATTTAAGGAGCGTATTTTACATATCTGTGATTAAATGGTGACTTTAAAGGTAGAAAAGCTTGACAGTTTGGACTCGCTTTAGTGTAATAGCTGTGCTTATATGTAACAGAAAGTGAAATATTTCTCCCCATCTCCTCACTCCAGGACTTCTCAGTCTGAAAGCAGCAGTGTTTATCCGGTTTTACTCCCTGTCTACTGGACTGTTACACTGGAGTCATTTGCTTTTACTGAAAACCAGTTGTAGAGATCTCCTTCAGTGGCTAAGAGTGGTGTTATAATTCCTGCACTGTCCTGTTGATGGACAACTGTGCTAGTTTGAGCCTAGCTAGCATGTTTTGGTGAGAAGAACTAGATGATAGGCTGTAAAATGAAAACAATGGTGTCTACTTCCCTCACAGTCTTGCTGAAATGTATACAAAAGAAGAAAGGCAAAACAAAGATTAGGGCATTTTGCTTCTTCTCCTCGCTGGGGAACTTTGCCTGCTGGGGAGCTCGTGGCTGCTGGCTGGACTCCATCTTGCTTTCTAACCTCACCCTCCTTTGCTTGGCTGCTTCACCTTGCTTTTTAACCCTTTTGGCCGAACCTCCATTCTTCCTTAGGACTGGGGTAAGGTTGAGAGGGGTAGGGGGAAGGTGAGGGGTGGTTGAGAGCCCCTCCTGGGGACTCAGGTTTCTGGGAGGGGAATTGTGTTTGTATTACCTTTTTTCCCTTATATATTTCTGTCTATAACTGTATATACTGTAAATATCTGCTTGTAAATTGTGCCAGCTGTAAATATAAGCTTCATTCAAATTTCCAGAGCCGACTGAGTCTAGTCTGGGTAATTTCTAAAAGTGTGGGGGGGCAGGGGACACCCAAACCATCACAACAACTTAATAACCTGTTATTTTTGTGCTTGACTTCCATGTATTTGTAGGATCCAGTCAAATAATTTTACAATTCTTTTCTATTACTAAGCTGCTTCAAACTCTCATTTTGCATTAAATTCTTCTCTGTTTCTATTTTAACCTAACAATCATTTTAACCTGATGTGAGTTTGATCCAGTTTGACCTTTTCTTCTTCTTTTTTTTTTTAATATTTTTAAACTTAAACTTGGTCACAATGGCACTTTTGCAGTTGGGAGGGGAGTTGCCTTGTTTGTTTGTTTTTCAGTAGGAAATCCACTAGTGCCTTATGCAGTGGAATTATCTCTCTCTCTTATAGCTGAAAATGTTCTATTTGAGACAGTTACAACCAGGATCTCCTTACAGTTAGCTGCCTCTTAAGATTTTCTTCTTGTGGTGCTCTGGTTTGATTTGTAGTTTCAGTAATAACACATGGCTCCTCTCTCACTGTAACAGATGGTTTTTCCACAGCTTACAGGAATTCATAACACCTTTTTGTTGAACTTCATTTGCACGTTCCTGTGCTTGTTATTTTAAACAACATCATCTCTCTTACTCCAGTCTTTTCTCTAGGTTACTCTGTTGTGCCTTGTGCATTGACATGGGACAGTATTTCCCAGTTTCTGGTTGTTAAGAAATACCAGCTTTTTCTTTTTCCCCAATGTTGTAAATAAAAATCTCACATTAAATGTAAAAACATCTTTCAAAGATCAATTTAACAACCTTCAGCCTGGTACATTTTAGCCTTTTGATTTAAAATTATTATTATTTTACCCTACATGTACTGCCTTGCTGTTTATTAATAATTAGGGACAGAGTTTTGAATGATGAAATGGTCACAAAAGTAGTAAACTGCACTGAAGTTAACTGGCATTATCTGCAAGGACACAAGGTGCAATTGAAAGATACACTTCAGTGGGCAGCTTAGTGACTACTGGCGAAGGCAGATGTCTGCATGTTGAGATGATAAATATCCAACACATTTCTGTTTTAAGCTGGATGTGGTTCTCAGTTGTACAGACCATAGGCTTGCAGTTACTGTTGCATAAGTGATTAAGCATAGTAAGTGATGTGAATATTTGAACTAAATAATAACACAGTTACATGTCAAGCTTGTATGTCTGTCTTTTGAGTGATTAAAGTTATAATATTATTTGAACTCCCATCATGCAGACTTCCAAGTTTGAAGGGAAAGGCTACTTGAGAACTGCAGAATGCTGTATTATCTTTACAATACTTCTACTTAGACTGCTTGCTTTTATTTGCAGTGCATGTATTTGTTTTGTTGTTATGGCTGAATTTATTTTAACAGTCTAATAGGGTATTGCCAGAGAACTTCTGAATGCAGGAGCTGACTGGGCAGCTGCATCTTCTGCTGAAGCTTCCAGAGCTGCCTCTCCAATAGAGTGTGGAATTTTGTTCCACATAGAGGTTTTTTATTCAGCTGTATGGGTAAAAGACACTGCTAGACCAGAATAGTAGTAATCTTAATCTGAATTTGCAGCCTGTGAAGCAACTTGTGATGAAGAGTTTATCCCTTCAGACAGAAGATTTGGTCACCATAGGCATGTGCCTTTGGTGTGGAAAGTTCCTTGCAAGGCTGTGCATAATATGCATGAGCTCATGTTTGCCAAGCAGCTTTTTATAACCAAGGTGGGTTTTTTTATAGTGCCATCAACCCAGAAAATTTCAGCAGATTAGTCAGTTCTGAGTTGTTTGCTTATCTTCCTTCTCTGGCAGCACCTAGCCACAGGGCCATGAGCTGGCAGAGCTCTTGCTCATCTGTGGAGTGTTCCTTTGTCATCATATGTGAGGCCATAGCAATGTGCACCTCTAAAGTACGTCATGTCTACCACTAGACGAGAGGAATGCTGGGCTGGTAGGCTGAATAATTAGGAATTTGAAATACAGGGCTCCAACATATTCTACTGTTAACCAGCAGCCACAATGAAAGCATTAATCTTTGAATGTTAGAGGTCAGTCATATTTACCTAGGAATTAAACGTGCAGTGTCCTCTTGAGCTAAAGATGGAATGTAGGAGTCATCATGTTCCTGTGTTTAGAAACCACGATAAGCCTGAAATGCTTATACCTTACAAATCTGAACTGCTAGGGGATTTGGGAGACTTGAGCAAGCAAGAAGTAACCGAGGTTATTTCTTCTTTAAAATGAAATGTATGTGCGGACATTTGGAATAATTTATTTCCTGTATGTATTTTATATGTGCCCCTTCCTCCCCACAAATCAGAAGCCTCATAAATAAAAGCACAATCTTAGTATTTAATAGGTGTGCTTCAGGTAGGTAGCTGGGTATAAGTCCTGCAGTTTTACCTAAAATAGAGGTTTCCTGTATATGACAAGAATGTAAATGCTGTCAGACATACTTTTGTACTATATACCTCTTCAGTAAATAAAAGTTTCATCCTATTCAAATGCCACCAGCTAAACAAACACTTCTAATGAAGTCTTAGTTCAGTAAGGAATGATCTAAAATAGAATTCCCTGATTGTGTACAGAGCTGCAAAGTGTAGGTAGAGTGGTAGAAACACAGAAGTATGGATTTGAGGGAAGAGATACCCCTTTATTAATTAACTAATTGAAATGTGTTTTAAAAGTAACCATGCCTTAGCATGCAGCACAAAGCTTTAGATTTTCTTGGAGTAGCAACTCTGGAGGGTTGGTTTTGGTTTTCCATTTGGGTGGGTTTGTTTGTTTTAATGTAGCTAATGTGATTTTGTTTTTTTAATTTAGCTTAGTTGTGAAAGTGCTGATATACACAGGTGGTATCAAAAATGTAGTTCTGACAGTGAACATCCAAAATAAGTATCTATCTTTTTCCTTTTTTTTTTTTTTTTTGACCTTCTAATGGTCAGACAGTGCCCTGCATGTTCACTTACAGTTTAAATAATGCAGCCTTCCTCCCTATGCCACTCTAACAGCAGGAAGCATCATGTAATTGCTGGCAAATGTTTAATGGGGTTGCAGCTGCTCAGTGCAGATCCTAATAGACACTTGCTTGAAGACACTCGTGTGCTTGAAGAAATTGTGTTAAATAGCATGACTTGTAAAACTGGATGTGTGACAGGGTTTGCTGTACAAGAAGCCAGCAGAGAAATTAGTAGTATTTCCACCCATTCCCTCTATAGCAGAATCATTTTGGCTAGAGCTTGTCTTTGTGAAAGGTCCCAAACTTGGTCCAAAACAAGAACTTTACTAGGGGAGAGGGGAGACCTCATTGCTGTCTACAGCTACCTGAAAGGATGCTGTGGAGGGGCTGCTGCTGGTCTCTTCTCACAGGTAAATTGTGATAGAACAAGAGGGAATGGCCTCAAGCTGCGACTGGATAGGTTTAGACTGGACATCAGGAAACTTTTTTTAACAAAAAGAGTGGTCAGGCATTGGAATGGGCTGCCCAGGGAGGTGGTTGAGTCACCAACCCTGGATGAATTTGAAAGTCATTTGGATGTGGTGCTTGAGGATATCTGAACTTTATAGAATAGGGATGGCAATTGGACTTGACAGTCTTAAGGGTCTTTTCCAACCAGAATGCTTCTGTGATTCTGTGATCACTCCTAGTAGCGTATTCAAGCTATAAATCACTCCATTAAAACTATTTGCTATATCTTAATTGAAATTTGTCTTGTCCTAACTTACTGTAGCCACTAAGTCAAGATTATCTTATTTTCAGTGTTGAAAAGTCTATAATACGAAGTGGTCAAGTTTGTTTCTCATTTTCCTTGTATAAATTCTACAAATAATTACTTATGGAGTAGTACTTACAATGCTTTCTTTCACCTCCTTTCCAATTCTTTAATTCCATGCCTTAAATCATAGAATCATAGAATGTCAGAGGTTGGAAGTGACCTCAAAAGACCATCTGGTTCACCTCCCACTGCCAGAGCAGGATCACCTAGAGCAAATTACACTGGAACACATCCAGATGGTTCTTGAGTATCTCCAGAGAGGGAAACTCCATAACCTGCGTGGGCAGCCTGTTCCAGTGCTCTGTCACCCTCACAGTGAAAAAATTCTTCCTCAGGTTCATATGGAACCTCCACCAATTGTCCCTTACCCTGCCACTAGGCATCACTGAGAAGAGGCTGGCTCCATCCTCCTGGCACTCACTCCTTACATATTTATAAACATTAATGAGGTCATCCCTTAGTCTTCTCTCCAAGATAAAAAGCCCCAGCTCCCTCAGTTTCTCCTCATAAGGAAGATGTTCAACTTCCTTAATCATTTTTGTGGCTCTGTGCTGGAAATGTGAGTTGGATGTCATTTGCTAACCTCCGTTTTCCTAGTGTCATACATGGAGAGATGGCATTCTCCTTCAGTAGTGAGTACATCCAAGGATTACTTCAGCTTCTCTGAGCTAAGATGTGTTTACTCTGGAGTTAGCATATTTGCAACTTAAGATACTGCAAAAATGTCTATCATAAATTGCTCAGCTATATTCTCAAAGCTTTGTGTTGGGGGTGTTTGTTATTTTTTTGGTTTGGTGTTTTTTTTTCGTGGTTTGTTGTTTTATGGCAGGTTTGGGATTTGTGTTTTGTTGGTTTGGTTTTTAATACAGCATAGTATGAAGAAGCACTGACAGCAGGCTTTGGTGTTGTTTCAAAATATAGTATAATGCATATGCAACATAGTGAGCTACCACAAAAATGTGTCTCTGGAAGATTATGTGCTTTAAGAGTAAAAGAAATTAAATGAAGAAAATCATGCAGTGCACACTGGTAACTCTCATGTACCTAAATGTGCAAAAAGGGACTGTTTCATTTCAGGATATTTGAGATGTACAGCCTTGGCTGTTTGATGTGTTTTGTGCTCAAACTTAAACACTTTACTAGACTTTCAGTTTATAACTAGTGGAGAGGTCTCATTTGTTCCTCTTAGGGTTTCAAAACCTGTTGCTTCTAGATTAAAATTAATTCTATTATTAGCATCCCTTCCAGCTTCAAGTAAGAGGATTATGACTTTCATTCCCCTTCTCTTCATACTGAAGAGTTGGAGAGCGAAACCAATGCAAGTATTAGGCTAGAACCATGTGTCTGTCCAGCTCTCTTTTTTTTTTTTTGTAAGTCTTCTGCTTCTGTCCCATGTCTTTGTTAGTTCCCATGGCGTGACTGTAGCTTTCTTGTAAAGAGATGAAGAAAATGCAGTTCTGGTGTTCATCTGAAGTGCCAGAGAATATAAATGCTGTGTTGTTAAAAATAATCTTGTCGGTGTGGTGAACTGATAAAATAGCTATTCTTCCTAGTCCCAAAGAGGAATTAATAAAGCCAGGAATCCTTATTCAGCTGAAGTCATCAGTCATTTAGAGTCACTGACTGTACAACTGTAAACTCATTAAAAAAGATAAAAATGTTTGTTTCCTCTGTAGGCATGATAAGCAGTTGTGGTAATCTTCAATGCTTATTTGTTAATTTCCTTTCTGTTTGAGGAATCCAGTGTTAAAAGTTTGTCCAAGTGTTTAATATATTAAAAAACATGGCTCCTGGGACCATCATCAGCCCAGTAAGCTGCAGCCTTCTCCAAAGCACATAACTCCTTCAACTGGCACACTTCATAAAGTGCAGTGACTGGGGGCAGGCCAGGCTGTTTGGAAACAGCCAAGTGCTGAACAACCTGAGTCAGATCAGTGATACTGTGGAAAAAAAACACTATCCAACAAGGGAGCAGTAACAATACTAAGGTGTGTGTAAAGTCAATATCACAAGCCAAAAGCATCCATAAAATACATGAGCTTTTTTTAGTAAAGATAGTTCTACCATCCAAAATTTGGCTTTCTTACGATTTCTTAAAGCTCACTTTCAATTGTGAATGATACAGCTACTGCTGGTTCTGGTGTGAGTTCAGTACTCCAGGACAGAAGTCCTGTTTCGATTTGATTTGATGACAGAAAAAGAAAAGATGAGTTGAACCTGGTTTGGGTTGTGGGTTTGTTGTTTCTTTGGTATTGTTTTTGTTTTGGATGCCATTTGTTTGTTTTCTTCTAGTTCCCTGGAGGATTAGAAATTTATGTTTTAAAAATAACATAGTTAAGAGTTCACCTTGCCATTTAGACACATATCTGCAGGATATCACTTTGGCCAGGACATCTGCAAGGAGTCATTTTGGCCTGATATTGTGAAAAGAATTGGCAGTACTCTTGGGTTTCCTGTTGTGACTTTCTGATTTCCTTGCAAACATAGGTTGTTGAATTTTTTCTTTTTATACCAGGTTCATAGTGTAGATTCTCAGAAGACCTATTGCACCTTTTCTGACTATCCCATGGTAGAAATGAAATAGCACAACGTTGCCCTGCCTTCTTGGACAAGGCAGGCTGATAGTGACCAACAAGGAGAATGAGTCAAATTATGTAGGAATACTACCAGTATTTAGATGTTGTGGAGGTGAGAAAGGACTGCTCTCACTGATTCTATTCTATGATTCTATCTATTTTTGGTCCCTTTGTAACTGACTGGACATTAGGAATTTATTTTTTTTCCACAGAAAGAGTGGTCAGGCATTGGAATGGGCTGCCCAGGGAGGTGGTGGAATCACCAACCCTGGACGTGTTTAAAAGTTGTTTTGATATGGTGCTTGGGGATGTGGTTTAGGATGAACCTTGTTAGAATAGGTTTGTCAGTTGGACTTGGTGATCCTGAGTATCTTTCCCAACTTGAGTGCTTCCGTGATTCTGTGATGAATTTCATTCCATGTGTGTTCATCAACTCAGTTACAATAGCCTATCTTTTTTGGAAAGGAAAGCTTTGGGCTACTAAGGCTATTTAAAATATCCCCATGTTCAGTAGCATGCAAACAGGTAAGTTTTAGAATGAAAGATTACTGGGAAGGATTTTATTTTTTGTTTTCCACAAGGGCATGTGGTAGGACCTGATTCAGGTTTGACTTGAAATGTAGAACTGAGCTTTCCGTAAGGCTAACCAGTTCTGCTCATGGTAGTCTCTGGTTTTGTCTGCCAGCATTAAGGCTTGTCCCTTCTGGATTCAAGTGAAGTCCATTAGCAAATGAAAACGTGCATCCACAGCAAGGAGAGTATGTTGCTATAAAAACTAAGTTTACTTTACATAGTTTATGACTGAGAAAAGTTAAACCAGCTAATGTTTAATTTTCAGATTGCTTACATAAATTGGATTGCTAGGACAAATTACTCACTTTGTCCCAAGCTATCTTATGTAGGCTTTTGAAATAATAGTTAGAAGTGCTGGAAGATAAGCAGCAGAGTGGAGGTCTTGTCTTGGGTATTTTTGTAACACTAGAAATTGATGTTGTGCTACTTGCAGTAGGAGTGTTTATATTTAACCTGACATATGCACAACAGACGTAAAGAAATCTTTTTTAACTTCTGCAGCTCTAACTTGTAAAGGTAATTTAAGGCTATAAGAGTACTCCTTCTTAAACTTTTATTTTTGGAACCTCTTAGTCTATTTGTACCAGAACAAGGTCGTAGAGTCCCTACAAGCTTATTTCCTTATTCCTGCAAATCTCATTACTGCCCTGGAACACAAGCAGACAGTTATGTCTTAGCCATGGACATCTTGGTAGGATTCAGAGAGGTTGCTAATTATTGCGATAGCTAGATAGCGAAATGTACTCCGAGGAGTTCTCTTTTGTCAAGTGCTGAGACGGAGTAGGTTTCAAGCTTAGTGACAGCATGCCACAGTCTTTGCAGTCTGAGTAACAAAGAGCCCTTTAAAACAAGGAAAAAGTGCCTTCATCTGGTTTTATACAGTAGCAGTAAATACCTGGCAGTTTGTGAAGCTGGCTTGTCCCTTTTGCTACTTGACTTCAAGACAAAGACAAGCCTACATGTGTTAGCAAGGGGTTTGGACTAGGGTATCTTCAGAAGTCCCTTCCAACCCCTACTGTTCTGTGAAGTCAACAATCCCAACAGACCCACTGGTCTGCACTGCTCTTTGGAATCAGGGCTTTGATGAGAAAGGAGCAGTTGATGAGGTAAATTCCACATGGAATGCTGACTACATTGCCCTCTGCTATGCTCTTGGGCACTCCTGAACTTAGCAGGGCATCCAAAATCCATAGGCAGGCACCAGGAATGACAGACTAGGCAAAGCAAGTGCATATGGATGAGCAAAGACACAGAAAAGCTGAAAGTAAGGAAAGCCTAGGACCAGTTTGCAAAAGAGCGTGGAAATGGGGTTTCATACAAGGAAATTTATCTGGAGGTTAATAATAAAACTATAATGATGATAATTTGTCATATAGTATTCAATTTGTTGCCTACCAAAAGATATGATGAAAATAATACAATGTGTGACCACCTAAATGTTAATATTATCAGTACTGTTTGAAAACCTGAGGAATAAAGGGAAGCAATCTGGCTATGTGTTTTTTTTTTTTTCCAAAGGGGGATGATCTATTACCAGAGGACATTCCTATAAACCAACCTAGATCCATAGCTGCACAGTATAATTAGCCTGTGCTTGATTGTTTTGGGTTTTTTTAATTAGGAAGTGGCAGATTTGGAGCGGTTACTGACTCAGATCTGTTCATCAACTGCTTGCTTTTTTGCCAGAGTATGTGAGAGGGGAAAATAATTAATACACTAATTAAATGTGAACCATGCATATCTAGAAATATCAAACTATTTGTAATTGACGATATGGAAGGAACATTAATGTGTTTTGATGGCAGCTGAGTAAATGTAATTTGCTCCACTGTATCTTGTGAAATACTGCTTTGTGGCATGGGGAAGTGTTAGGCTTGCGTAGGCTTGTTTATAAATAAGGATATCTTGACTTTAGGGGGAGATCCAGGGCAACCAGTTGTAAAAGATTAGAAAAATAGAGCATACAATGAAATGCTTGCAGCAAGGGAGAGCTACAGGAGTTTTGCTGAGGGGACATTTCCAAAGGGCTCAGGGCTTGAGTATCCCTAGCAAATAAGAACAGAATGGAAAAAAAAAATCTGGGCTGAATGTTACCTATTGCTTAAGTACTGAAGCAGGTTACAAAATCATCTTCACTAGTGAGACTGGACATGGATCGTGAGAGGTGGATCGAGCATGACACTGGATCCTCTTCTGACTGACCTGTGCAGTTCCAGCTATCCTTGTGTATATTGTATGACTTGGTGCGGGTGCTGCTGGCTGTGCTGCAAGGTGGCCTTACCTGGGGACCTGGTTCCTCTCCAGGGGTGATGCTGCCTTTG
The DNA here is from genome assembly GCA_013400475.1 of Tricholaema leucomelas. NCBI lineage: Eukaryota > Metazoa > Chordata > Aves > Piciformes > Lybiidae > Tricholaema lacrymosa > Tricholaema leucomelas. The sequence goes on along the minus strand of WAAF01010202.1, from coordinate 394,758 downwards.
GAAGACTGACGTTAGACTGTAAGGTTAGGTCTGTGCTATCCCCTGGGCTACTGTGATGTTAGGTTCCTTGTAAATTATCTGTGAACAAGTTTTGCACAAATACAGGGTCCTGCAGGAATGTTTCTGAAGGATAGGAAGTGTGGCTTTCCTAATTTGAGAAAGTAATTTTAGATACATCTCTACATTTTAAAAAATATAGTAAAATTAGAGATTAAATTATAATTACCTATTATGGGTAGTAATTATAATGTAAGCCCCCAGTAAGTAGAATTAATGTATTCTAAACACATATAAAGATGCCTTGGATGCAGATTAGTTTCAGTTATTTCTGTTGTGAACTGGAAAAAACCTGCTGTTTGGTTAGTGGCATTTGCATAGAGTCGTTAATCACTCCTCGCACTTGTTGTGCAGCGGTGCTGGGCTGAACGCTGCAGTGCTGTCTAGCAGGGCACATGGGACCTGCTCCCACTCCACAAGGAAACGGCAGGAGGCTGCCCTAGATAGATGAATAGTGACTTTTCCCTTGCTGTCCAGCACTACAATCTAACAAACTGAAGTGGAATTTTAATTTCCACCAAGGCTTCCCAGCTGCTTGCTGCTTCAGTAATTCCAGGAGTTGCCTGGCTGTTAACCTTTTACTTGCCAGTTCTCACAAAGCTGGGTGGGTGTCTGGTTGCATTATGAGATCCTGACATTTGCTTTGCTGTAGAAGTTAAAAATAGCAGCTGCTGTTCATTTTAGTGTATCAGATGATTGCAGCAGAGCAGAGAGCGTGTGAGCTTGTGTCCTTCCTCCTGAGGACACTTGCTAGTAGTAACCTGAAGTTTTAAGTACTCACATGTCTCAGGAGCACAAAAAAAAAAAAAAGAAACAAATAAATGGTTTGTGGATGTATGAGAGGAGGAAGAGTAGGAGAGGGCAAAAGGCTTCAGTTTAGAAATGTGGTTTTATTTTTTTCCCCTTCTTCACTTGCATTAAAGTATTGTTTAAAAAGGTTTACGTAGCCATTAGACACCAATTTACCTCCATTCCAGTTCACAAATGAGGACAGCACTAACACAAAATATGTGTTGGATTTGAAGTCATGGTGTGATTTCATTTGGTTTTAGTACATTTTCTCATGGGATTACTTGTGCTTTAGCTCTCAGGGCTTTCCCTACAAGCAATTGAAAGGCAAGTGGTTAAAAGAACGTGACAGTGACTTTTATGTCTGTAGAGGAACTTTATCTGTCTTCAAAGAGAACAAAAAAAATTAGGACCACAGTCAAAAAGCTGTATTCCTAAAAGTTGAATGTGATGCTCCTTAGTACCATTTAAAAATTCCCTGTTCTGCAGTTTGGACGGAACAAATATAGAGCAAATAGCTCCTGGAGTGGGAAGTCTGTTCAAGAAAGCCTTTGTGACAGAAAAATAGATAATAAACTGCTCTTGTCATGTCATTAGAGAAATTAATGTGGTTATAAATATTTTACATAACCTGGACAGCTTCTTAAACTTATTTTTGGCATTGGTAGCTTTTATAAAAAACTATTTAAGATGAACAGACTCTGCTGCTTCTGATTCCTTCACCTTTGTGTGAACTGCTGGCTTATGCTGTGTGGGTCTGGGAACCTTGGCAGAAACCAGCTAAGTTAGAGAAACCTGAATTGCAGCTTTCTGAAGCACTGAAGGCAAGAAATGCACACAAAGGTGCTTGTCTTACCAGTTAGTTCTTTCAGTAAATAATGTTAATAACAGAGGTTTTGTCAGCAAAGCACTAGTGAACCATCAGAGATTGCTTCCCATGGCCAGAGGCATGAATTACAGCTTAAAAGTTTCTGCCAACATCTAAACTCAGAATATGAATTCCTTAAATATTTGTGTAGTTCCTGCACCTTCCTGGGCCATCTGAACTCTTATGAACTAAAATAAATCTTTTTCCTCCCTTAAGTATACCCAGAGCTATTTGTTTATAGAACTGAGATGCTTTTTATTCACTCTGCACCTTGGTAGTGAAAATGCTTCCCCTGCCAAACAGGCTGCTTGAGTAACAAGTGCAGTGTGACTGTTCTTTACATAGCGCTTCACTTCTTAATTTGGGATTTAACAATTTAGTGCAGTGACCAGCAGTGCAGGAGATGTAGGTCTAACTTCAATCCCCGTCTTGCAGATAAATTACATAGGAAGAGATGATGCCTGAGTGATCTGTAATTCATTTCATTTTAGAATTATTCTGTGAAAAGCAGGGTTTCTTTTGGCTTGGAGGAAAAAAGATGATAAACCCTTTTAGGCTAGGTCACACCCTGGGAGAAGTGTCATTTGGTTTCCAGTACCCTGCACAGCTGACACCTTCAAAGTTACATTTCCTGCTTGTGCTGGACCCAGTCTAAAGGCTATTGGTTATTTTGGGCTGCTTGGGTTTTTTTGTTACGTGTCTGGGTGTTGTGTGCAGCCCACACACACGGAAAGGAGGTGGAACTATGTAAATACTAGTAAGACTTTTGTAGTTTAAGTTTGCAGCTAAAACCAGCATAGATTATCCTTCCTTGGGAAAAAAGAATGAATTGCCAAAAACTCCCAGACAGAAAGAAGATACTTTTGGTAGGCATGAATGAAGTATTTCCGTAGAGGGATCAACCTGGGATGAAACAGTGCTATATGACCACAACGCAGACGTCTTCATTGTGTGGATTAATTTACATGGGCTCAACACACCTTTATACACTCAGCTGCACAGGATATTCTTCAATTTTGTGGAAGGGTCATGTCCACAGACTTCTGAATTTTGGTTTCTTCTCTCCAAGATTATTACAGTCCTGCAATGTTGGGCCTGAAAACTGATCAGGAAGTCCTCGGAGAACTTGTGAAAATGAAAGTTCCAGCTGTGGCAGAGCTCATGGAAAGACATGGAGTCATGTGGACCCTAGTGGTGTCACGCTGGTTTATATGCTTGTTCATTGACATTCTTCCAGTAGAGGTAATTGGTAACAAAGGTTTCTTAATATACACTCACTATCATCATTGCATTTCTGCTGCATTAGTAGTAAAGATCTCCTGGAAATCAAGAAGCTATAATCTGAATTCTGTCCTTTCCTGCAGACTGTGCTCCGAATATGGGATTGTTTATTCTATGAAGGGTCAAAGATCATCTTCCGTGTGGCCTTAACATTAATTAAGCAACACCAAGCTTTTATTTTGGAAGCCACGAATTTCCCTGACATCTGTGATAAATTTAAGCAGATCACCAAAGGAACTTTTGTAACAGAGTGTCACAGCTTCATGCAGGTAAAGTCTCTGCAGCTTTTAGTTGTTACCAACTGAAAACAAGACTCACTTTGAAATCTTTTGCTCAGTTAAAAAGATGGATATAAGAAACATATCTGTGGGAGTTGCCAAAAGGTTGAAGAATGTTTTTACATAAGAAATTCAAACCTTTCTAAGATGTATGTTTTTTTGAAAATCCCTATCTATGGATTTATTCACATTATCTGTTATACGGGGGGGGAAATAGTATTTATGCCAGATTTACCAGTTAAGGTAGGAAATTTGATGAGAAAATTATTTAGTGCATTCTCTTAGTGAACTGGGGCTTGTCCTGTACTTGTTTTTTAGATGACCTGTAATAGGCTACTGTAGAAGAGACACAAAGTGAACTGTAAAGATGAATTGATAAATCTTCTTAGTGCCAGAAAATATTCTGTTTAGAACAAAAAGGTAGCACCAAGTTCTAAACAACAACCAAAAAAATGAAAAACATTGAGTGTTATGACATTCAGCTTCAATCTTATGTTGAAGTCTTACCACAATCTGCAAACTAAAAATTATTCTTGTATATTATTTAGATTAGATGCCAAAATCTGTATAGAACATTAGATTTGGGACTTAACTGTGAAAGATGAAAGTGTAAAAGACATCCCACGAGGTGGCTTTTACCCCCAAAAGGGTTCCACGCACATGTCAACATTCTGTGTAGGTCTGCCATAGCAGGATGTCATTAATGTCAGAGTTCATTTTTGCTCATATAGAAGAAAAATGAAGTTTAACTTATTAACTTGAGTTTTTAATTAAAAGAGCAAAAGAAAACTAAAATGTCAGTACAGCTTTAATTTAGAAGGGAGATGCTTGAGTAGTTTTCCCATTCCATAATGGGTTTAGACCAAGGGTTTTGTTCAGTGTTTATTAGTCTCTGATCTGGTATTCTTGTGACAGTTAACACTTCTCTTTGAATGACTTTCCCCACCCTTCCTCCTCTCTTCCATTACATTACACTTTACAGAAGCTGTTTTTAGAAAATGGACTCTCTCTTTCTTGCAGTTCCCTGAGTAAGGGAGTTCATTTTAACCATGTTGGTTAGTGTAGTGAGTGTGCTTTGAAGGCAATTAAATAATTAGGTTCTTTAACTTTAAAACACATATTTTGGGGTTAGATTTGATAATCTTTTTTCTCACTAGTAGCTGCACTATTACCAGTAGAAGTGATGACAGTTGAGTATTTTATACTTCCCTTTCCCCAAACAATTTTTTTTTAATGTAATGCAGGCTTTTCTACCAGAATGCTGTTTAGAAGTGGCTTATTTGTAACAGCTCCAATAGCTACAGAGAACTGAGGGGCCCAAACTTCTTAACTGTAGACTAACACATAAGCTTGCAGCTTGCTTCACAGTTTTGTTCAGTCAGAGGCCTTCGATGAAGTAATGGAAACAAATGTATCATCCTCAAGCAACAAGTCAGAGGAAAAAAGATAATTACAGCTGCGCCAGCATTTGAAATGCCTCAAGTTCCTACACCCATATGTGTTATGAGCCTGTAAAACCTGGCAGGGCAGACTAACAAAAGTGTAGATCAAGGTAGAACAAGGTTTATTTTTCCTCAGTAGCATATTGTTTTAAACACGTATGTGTGTTGCAGAGCCCAAACAACTTCTGCTGGCACTACTGGTGCTTTGTGGCTTTTGTAGCACGGCTGGTGCTTTTGTAGCATTACCCTGGATGGCTCACTGTGTTCTAAATGGACTTGCCACCCACCAACAAAAATGCTTTCTAAAATCATTTTAGCCAGACACACATTCAGATTAGCTACTCCACTGTTGTTTTTGTGTAACTTGTGTTAAAACTGCAGCTTACAACACGTGCTGTATCTTTATAGCAGAGTAGCATATGCTGCCCTGTTAGGAGGAGGCCAAACAGCAGTAAGCATTTTCCCGACAAAGATATCCAAGCAGGGATTTCACACTTCAAGAGAATCACAGAAGTCCCCTGTGTGGTCTTACAGCCAGCATTTTAACTAAGGATTTTTTCACTTTTTGCCCCCAGAAAATATTCACAGACCCTGGAAGCTTGTCCATGGCAACAATCAACAAACTCCGAGAGACATGCAGAGAGAAGGTGCTTTCTCAGGGATAACTCAGCTTTAACCAGGTGGTCAGACACTACAGCAATTGACACATTCCTCTATTTGCACTGACTAAAGCACACTTTAAGCTTTCCATGAGTTAACTGACACTTGACCAATTTCCCCCACCTTTCAAGTAAGTGTTGTTAATACTTTGTATGTCAGACTTGATAACTGGAACTGATGGTTCTGTGGTTGTTTTTTCTTTAAAGGACTTAGTGTTTTCAGAGTAGAATGTGATCAGTGTGTCAGGACACTCCTTTTAAAAACAGTCACCATCCTTGTGTTTTTCAGGGCATTTTGTAATGTTAAAAGAAAACAGGTGTATAAAATTACAAATCCTTCCTACTGTATTAACTGTGACATCACTACCCTTTGTATAAAATAAATTAAATTTGTCAGAACCTGTTTCTTGATGTGAAGAGTAAAATAGCTGATTCCCTTTCCTGATTGCCATTAGTTGGCTAGAGAACATGCATGTTCCTTTTTCCTCACTGCTATCACTTAAGGAACTCAAATACAGCAAAGTGTGGGGCAAGACAGCAACAAGCAAGATGACTGTCTTCACTAGAAGTCACTCTATGCAAGGTGTAATAGCTCTTCCAAGTAAAGGCAACAGGGAAGGTGTAAGTGTAGGCTACAGAAAGCAACAATTAATCTATAAGTACTTGACGTTTTTATATGCATAGTTGGGGGGTTTACTTCTAGCACATTAGGTAATAATTGCATGGACTCACAGAAACATTTGGGTCTGAAAAAAACCTTGGGCTCAACCACTACCCCTACAAAGTTCACCCCTAAACCATATTCCCCAGGTACCATATTGAAATGATTTGACTAACATCTGGCAGTAGCATTTCTCGCTCTTGTACAGGATGCCAAAAACAGATGCTGTACTTTGTCCTGGTATACTGAAGTTGTACCATAGGTGCTATATACTTGTATCCCTAAAACTTCCTGAGAAAGGTGTAAACACAAAAATACTTCTTCCATAGAAGGGTGAAACATCAGGCACTTCCAAAGCTGCATCCCAAGCTAAGTCTGAATACCCCTGTTCAGAAACAAGAAGAGCAGCAGCCCTCTCCCTGCCACTAGGCCTCTTCCAGTCTTCTGCAGGCCAGCTGCTCCTGTCTTGAATTCTTGTCCTTACAGAGCCCTCTCGTGGCCAAATCCTTTCCCTCTCCTTTTTGCTGAGTAAGAGAGGGGCAACTGAAAAGACCAGAAATGTGTGACTTTTATGCTCCTTGTTGCCGTGGGAAAGCCTCACCTCTTAACACAGCATAAAACTTTTCAGACTGCTCCAAGCCACCCTTGCCGAGGAACAAAGAAGGCCTTTTGTTCATCTCTTGCTGTGCAAACCGAGTTTCTTTCATTCCTCAGCAGGGAAAAAAAACAACACACCATCAACTTGCCAGTACCCCCAGGTCCCTTTCTTGCTGGCTGCTCTCCAGACAGTCTGTCCCCAGCCTGTAGTGCTGCTTGGGGTTGTGGTGGCCAAAGTGTGTAACTTGGCCTTGTTAAACCTCATCCCATTGGCCTCTGCCCATCCATTGAGCCTGTCAAGATCCCTCTGCAGGGCTCTCCTACCCTCCAATAGGTCAACAGCTGCTCCTAGCTTGGTGTCATCTGCAAACTTACTGATGCTGGACTCAATCCCCTGATCCAGATTATCAATAAAGATATTGAACTGGACTGTGCCCAGCACTGATCCCTGGGGGACACCACTAGTGACTGGCTGCCAACTTGGTGTGGCACCATTTACCACCACTCTCTGAGCCTAGCCCTCCAGCCAATTCTTGATCCACATCAGAGTGAATCTGTCCAAGCCACGAGCTGCCAGCTTTGCCAGGACCTTGTTGTGGTAGACAGTGTGAAAGGCTTTGCTGAAGTCGAGGTAGACTACATTCACAGCCTTCCCCACGTTCACCAGGCAGGTAACCTGATCCTTTAAAGCTTCCCCTGTAAAGCAAAAGCAAGACTTCAGCACTTGGTCAAATGTTTTTAAGAGTGATCCCACCACTAAGATATACAGAAAAAAAAGTGTCTTTATTAGCATTGTTACAGGCAATGCATACATAAGAACTGATCCTTAAAGTGTACAACCCCCCAGCCAAGTTTTAAAGCAAGAGAATCAGCAGATTGAGATCTATATTGTACACATGTGCAGTAACAGGATCTCCCTGGACCTTCCAACAGAATAGACTGAAATCACTTTACAAAAAAAGTAAATAAAAATAACACCCATTTTAAAAAAGAACCAGCTCCTAACAAGCTGGCAGAGCATCAAAAATATCAAACAGGGGAGCTGTCCAATCATAAAGAGTTCCTGTAAGGTTTGAGTATTGCGTTGTTCACACCCTGCATGTGCCAGGCATTGAGTTTAAAGCTTAGTAAAAAACACACACCTAGGAGACAAGGTGGGGTTTAGATTTTTAAATTTCAATGTTGTCAGTTTGTTACTGAGGGTTGTTTTTTAAAATGCATCATCAGTATAATTATCACTGCTGGATGGCAGCGGTACGAAGAACGAACCTTTTCCCTTTGTTATGAGTTCTGAAATTAAGTCAGTGTGAATTAGCAACATCCCTCTCTGGCATCTTTAGCTGACATGACCTTATGCCAATTCCAAAAAAAGCACCCTTAAAAACTTTTAGCTTTTTTTCTAAGTGGGTAAATATTTAAACTAGTTAGCAAAATTAAACACCAGGATTTTCAGAAGTTATTTTTGTGCATAGTTAAATGCTGCAAGATGATTTCACATTTAATAAAGCAGACTTTAAAGAAGCAGCAATTCGCAAGAAAAGGTGTTCCCTTAAAATATCAACCTTAGCTCAGGGGAAATATGTGGGGTTTTCCCTCCTGCCAGCCTCTTGCAATTGCTTTTCACCTACACTGGATTTTAGTGCAAGTCATTAAATTGTTTGATATCCAGCATGGCTTCTCTTTCTGCCAATTAAGTAAGCAATCAAGACAATTAGAACAAGACCAGCTAGGGCTGCACCAACTATTATGGGGATCAGCATGTTATTTTCATCCAGTTGGCATTCTTCCACTGAAGAGAAAGAAAAAGATCCGTGTTAGGCACTAGTCCACCAACAGCTACATCTAGAACAGCAAGCTTCTGACTCCAGTATGTAAGATAAAACTGGCTTGAGCTAACTTCCACCTTAGCTTGCCAACAACCAAAAGGCGACCAAGCTTGCTAACTATGATCACTTTGAATCAAGTCTTTCTAGTACTAGTCATATGCACATTATATAGAGATTTACATTAACTGTTTCATTCTCTAGAACTGTAACAATTATGTCATCACATCACTCTGCCCCTAAGCCGTATTGCTTTAATCACACAGAGTTAACTAAGAGTCAGAAACTTCCTAGAACTTTGCCCCCTTTCAAACACTGGTCTGCACCCAGTTCAGAGAGGAAGTTAATGTTCTTTCTTAATCCCTCCTTGGACCACAGGGAAGAAGCCCTAGTTATTTCAAAGCTTTTAATGTAGCTCTTGCACTAGCCTCAACTCAGGCACATAATCAGCCCCTCAACATCTGTACCAAGGCATTCAGAGACTGAATGTAACACCTATAACCTGACATTTAACTACAGATTATTAAAGTATGCTTCATGCATCTTAGGCTCCTTCCCTAAAATGTAAACCTCTTACCTGCCCCAAATTTGTCTCCATCAATCTTGAAAACTTGGATCTGAACATTAAAAACATTCACAAGGGCTTTGTCCGTGACCTGGAGATTCTCTTCTGCACTGCACTTGTAGGAGTTCCCTACTGTAGCTCTCAGCTCACTCATGCTGTTGTTTGATGCTTCAAACTGTGGAACTGTGCAAAAGAAAGTCATCTTATAGAATCCTCAAGAGCAGGAGCTGTAAGCTCACAGGACAAATTTGATACATTTATCTCCAACATTAACATGTTACTTAATGCAGCAACAGTTAATATTTACAGAAGTGGTCACTGGAAGTAGACTTCGTAAAAGTCCTTACCTTTTGCTTCAGAAGGCAGAGTTGTGCTTACACTCACACCTTGCAGGAAGAATTTTTCAGCAGTTGCATTCTTTAAAATACAAAACCAACAAACCAGTAAGTTGTCATTTAAGCTAACAGTATACAACAGAACCTGTTAACATTTAAGTTCAGGTCTGCATGTATTTTGAGAAAGGTTTTCAAAGTATTAGCATCCAAAGGAAGAGCTTCATTAGAAGAAAGCTACAGAAGGTATGCAGCACCTTAAGGAAGGCTACTTGGGGGAGGAAAGGGGGTAGAGAAGGGGGGTCCTGTGACCCTTCATTATTATGAGTTGACTTCTACACTACAGGCACAGTCCCACCCACACTTTAACCAGGGTATTGCAATGATCTCACCTGTGCTACTGGTACAGCTTTCAACCAGCATAGTACCCCACAAAGATGTGGAGTTAGAATGGTTTACGTTGGAAGGGACCTCAAAGATCATCTAGTTCCAACCCCTGCTCATAAGCAGGGACACCTCCCACTAGAACAGGTCACTCAGGGCCTCATCCAACATAGCCTTGAACATCTCCAGAGAGGGAGCATCCATAACCTCCCTTGTTCCAGTGTTGTACCACCCTCACTGTAAGGAACTTCTTCCTAACACCTAGTTTAAATTTCCCCTTTTCCAGTTTAAACCCATTACTCCTTATTCTGTCATTACATGACACCTTGTAAATAGTCCCTCCCCAGCCGCCCTGTAGACCCCCTTCAGATACTAGAAGGCCACTACAAGGTCTCCTTCGAAGCCTTCTCTTCTCCAGGCTGAAGAGCCCCAACTCTCATAGCCTGTCCTCATAGGAGAAACGCTCCTGTCATTTAATAGCAACAGGTCAAGGTGATTGCATTTGATCAATCCCATGATTATTAAAAGAGACATGAAGCTCTCTGACAAACACAGTGGATTCAGTCCTCAAGGGTACCCAGCTCTACTACAGCACCAGGGCAGGGCTGTGGGAACCAGGATTTCCAAGCATCTCAAGAAACCATAAGACAAGTACACATAGGCCTTGGGTTGTACACAGAATATTGGAGACTTAACTCCTGTTCCAGACTGATATAGTTAGATGAGATGCCTACCTGTCACAGGCTGTTCCGAGTTTGGGCAAGAATCTTTACAGAGAAATTCCCATTCCAAAGCAGGATTTTTGAATCTATTCCAAAATAGGTTTCTGTGTATACATGTGCACCTCCCTCACAGTTACCAAGTATTAACCTTTCCAAATCCTAGTATTAAGACCAAAGGAATTATTTTCTCCCCTTTCTGTAGTTGCATCTATTTTCCTCTTGTATTGGTCCCAGTTAGTATTACCATGCAAAAAGTGCTGCAAACCCTGCATGCTGTTGAGAGATTCTTACCAATGTGAAGTGGAAGATGACGCTTGTTTTCTCAAAAGTCAGATTTAGGGTGGCAGATGTATTGTCACATCTCCCAGCAGAAGTTGTGTTTTGTGGTATGAAATTTAACAAATCCAGGCCCATCTATGAGGGAAAAAGATCAGTTATGATGTTTGAAAAGACTTAACACATCATCAGCCAACTTCTAGCTTCCTTATACTCAGAGAGTGATGTATCTGCCTGCATTTTATAGATAACTGGGCAGAGACAAGTTACAGGCTGGTGTAGGCTGCACCTGATTTATGAGGCCCGCACAGAGAACAAAGGGCATCTCTGCAGGCCTAATGATGCTTTCTGCAGCCCTGGCCAACTGCAACAAATAACCTGCTGCTTCCTCTATACTAAACTTCTTTAGTACTTGAAGCGTAAAGAAAAATATCAGTAACCACCACTACACAGGGGGCAATAAGCTCTAAAATGATTGCTTCTCCATTATGCCACAGCATTAAGGGAACCACCTGTAAGTTCAATAATCTTGCAAGTCACTTATTTAAAACACTCACGGTAAGTGATTTTGTTGTTGTTTATTTGCAGAAGGCTGTAGGTTAAATGCACTTGCAAAATAAAGCAAAAGAAGTAAGTACACAGAAACCTTTCAATAGCTCTTAGCTGATCCTCATGTGCTCATGGGACTGTGGAAAACCTGTATGCCACCTTCTCCACTGGTCATTACATTAGAAATCAGTTGTTCCAGTAGCGCTAGAATGTAAGACTACAGAACACAGCTTAGAGAACTTTATGCAATTAAGGTAGCTAAAAAAGTTGCCATCATAACCAGCTACTGTACAGCCACAAACCACCTACCAGTGCTCATGACTTTACTTCTTAGTTGTCATCATCATCACAAATAAATGCAATAGACTCTTTAGCACCACCACAGAACAAGCAGCTAATTTTATACAGACACCACCCTCTTCACACCAAGTGCTTTATCACTGAGATCCAACTTAAGCCTACACAGAAACAGCCATAATTTACTTCCCTGTATATGTCCTTGTTAGGTCAGATTAAGCCACAGGACAGGAAAAAGCAGCTTGTCAACTAAGGTCCTTATAAACAAAGCTGTACTAAATAGGAAAGTTTGCTGACCCTTGGTCATGGTTTCCTATTGAGGGCCTTCAGCAGTCATTCTGGGATTACACCTCATAGCTTTGCCTGATCAGTTAGTGGGCAACAGATTTATGTGGCTGGTGAACTGGGCTTTGCATCAACAAAGATAAAGAACCTATACTGCGTCTAGATCTTGTATCAAACATGTAACATTTCTGCTGATAAAATCGACCATTAAGTAGCTGTTAAACATTGAAGTCAAACCCAAGCCTCTTTGGTGCTGCTAGCTTGTAAATTAACTACAACTGAACCTGTTGAGTTTCACAGTAGTACTAACTTTCCCTTCTAGTAGTCATTCACTTTTATCATTCAGGTGCCTCAAGCCAAATTCCTGTACTTTATTTAACAGTTAAGAAAATCTTGTTCAGATAGCACCTTTGATAATAAGATTCCACCTACTCATAATCCTTGTAATTTTTACTGTTTCTATGTAATGACTGTATACATTTACTGGAATTTGACAGTCAAGTTTAGTACTCTTACTGAATGGAAAAATCTTTAATGACCACTTTCAGCAAAGAGAACTGTTGGAATCATCACTAGTATAGTCCAGATGAAGCAATGCAGGACAATTATGGATGCACAATACAAAGAACTGGTATGTTTTTAAAAGAGCAATGTTACCTTTGTTACAGGCTAACATTCCAAAGAAGGAATGTGAAGGCTTCAAAGAAAGGAAAAAAAGTACCTTTTCATCTTTTTTCAGATAGGTGATATTAAGTTGTAATCCCATGTAGGCAAGCACACAGGTTCCATTTACGCCGGTCACGTTGTATTTACCAACTGTAGGATTTGGAGGCAAGGCAGTTGGTGCTGGACTAGTCGTTGGAACCTGGCTAGTAGTCTGTTTAGGAGTTGTGGGCACTACAGCAGTAGTAGAGAGCATATCTTCAGCACATTCTGTCACTGGAGGGAAAGGAAAACAGTCATTGCCAAACAAAACGAAGCTGTGGGATGACCTACTCTTTTAATCCTCAAGGGAAAAGAGGATACAATTTCAAGTAGCTTTTCCTAATAGAAGATAATAAAACTGAGAAATATAAAGGTAAGGCATTACCTAAACTCTTGTTGCAAAGTTTGAGACATTTTTAAAGGCTAGCATGTGAAAATTACACCTTTGCTATTATCTGCAGTTCATGGTAACTGCATCTGCTTTCGTTCCTGTCTGTCATTTCATTTTGCTGTCAAGTCAGGATAAAAAGATGCTGCTATGATGACAGAGCTAGCGTTCCTGACATATTCACAGCAAGGCCACTCAGACACTATGGGAACTTGTGTGCTAGAAGCAGAGGAACAGTTCACCCACTGTTAAGAGTATTCTAGCAGATGTGTTGTTCTACTCCTTCAGTTACACCAACAGGTTGGGAGCAGCCTATGTCATTATTCTGGCAATACCCACAGTAACACTAAAATGCTACTGGACCTCTTGAGTCCTCATAGCAGTGCTGTGGCTCTTCCAAGGCAAAAGAAGACAGGAAGAACAGTGATTTTTTTTTTTTTTAATGCCAGAGTACTCAGGAACACCTGGTAGCAAAACCTTAACTTGCTCTGGGAGACAAGAATGTTCTTGCATTGAATTTCTAAGCCAACACCTAAGGTCACAGCAAAGACATTACTGTAGTGGAGGCTTCCATGTTCCCAGACAAGGTCATCTTCACAGGACAGGATATAAGTTTGGACGTTGTAAGAACAACGGCAAGTACAGCAACAGTCAATTCTGACTCAAAAGGGCCTACTTTTAAAATTTTAACCAAACATGTCTTACAGATACTACGTATGTAGTTAAAAGCCTCTGAACTTAAATAGTAAATTAACCTTCAATTACGGATCAGAAAAGGGAACCCTAATCGCACCTTCTGAAGTCATACAGAATCAAACATAGCACACTTTCCTATAGCTACTCCACTTCTGAAAAGTTAACAAGCAGAAACAAAGCAGACAAATGGAGAAGTGACCCATGTTTTGTAGGCTGGCACTGGTCAGGTTCCAAAGTGTGATAATTCCCTAACGAATAAACCAAACAGCAGATTTACTTGGTACTTCAATGGAGAATTTCCTTCTGTTTGCAAAACCTCAACAAATATAGTAGTCTTACTCAAGCTGGCAGAGATGGAAACAACCAAATGACTTCAAGTGACTGTTTGTCCTAAGTGGAGTCTTGATACATTCATTTTCCTTGAAGTGAGTTATAGCATAGCTCCTAGTAACTATTCCAGACAGATCTGAAGTTGAGGCATCTTCTGACCATCACAGGAAAGCAGGTGACAAAGCTACCAACACAAAGTGAAAGGCTTTTTTTCCAGAGCCGCAGATAATCACTACTGTAAGCTCAGTCACTAGGCCGCAAGGTACTCCAGCACTACTGGAGTACCTTACCATTAGTAGTGATACACACACGCACTGAATACTGACTCTGCTTCCCTCCAGGAATGTTTGTCTAGATCACCAGCAGAAAGATCCTCTACTGGAAGAGTTACAGGAAAAGAAAAAGTTCAGGGAGAATTCCTTACAATAACTAGCTGTCAAAAGAAGAGGGACGTTTTCAAGCCTGCAAAAATGGAAAAAATGAATGAATCTGCAGAGAACAGTATAGTTTCAGGGTCAAGAAGATTCACAAAAGGGTAAGGTGAAAGTTCTTAGACTGTCTGAATAAAATAAAACAACCACTAAACAAGCAAAAGCCCACAAACAAATACAAAAACTCCAAACCACAACAAACCCAAACAGACCAAGCAAGACATTTTTTTCCTCTCTACTGCACAAAGAGCTATCTGGATGCAGACCCAAGACAACAGAAAACATAACAAACTTAGAGATGATGATAATTTTAAGAAGAAAAAAAAACAACAACAAGCAAAACCTGTGCATGGCAGTATGTGGAAACAAAAACAAAAGAATAAGCCAAGAAGCTTGACCTCAGACCTATGTCTATCCCAGGTAAGTAATCACATGGGGTTTATGAGGATCAACAGTTTCATCAAGACAGTGATGCCAGAGGATGGAGAAAACAACACTGGGGAAGTAATCATGGCAAATAAAAACATTTAATCTAAAAGAAAAGAAAGTGTAGGACTAGAAAAATAAAGCAAATGCAGACAAACTGGTGTTGCATAAGGACCCCCCTCCAGAAATAATGCAGTATTGAATTTTTAGCCAAAGGACTTTTTAAGACCACCTGTTATTTGTTCATACAAGGAAACGTGTTACACAGCAGGGACATTTTACTCAAGGTCTGTAGAAGTTAAACCCCGTATTTTCCCAATATCACAGCTAACATTCAAACCTACTGATAACAGATCAATTACTGTAGTTATCCAGTATGATAACAGATTCAGGATGTTGTATTAAAAGACTATATAGTTCTCAAAACTGACATAATAGAAGCAAGAGATTTTCTTTAAATGACAAATCTAGGTCCACATCTGATCCACTGAAAACACTGATCAAGAGAACCATATACACTGATGTCCAAGCTAGCCACAGAAGGCAGCCATAAAAGAAGTCAATGACAGTATTATTATGCATTAGGCAAGATATTTTTCAGAGATACTGGACAAGTCAGAGATACGTTTGTAGAAGGTACTTGTTCAATGTATCCATGGCATGCTAGCACTGAACATCCTCATTTTAAGATTTCAGGATTAATAGCCCGAAAATTCTACATTTCCCAGAGAATTATAGAATGGTTTGGGTTGGAAGGGACCTCTAAAGGTCAGGTAGTCCAAGCCCCTCTGCAGTAAGCAGGGACATCCTCAGCCAGATCAGGTTGCCTGGAAGATGAACACTTCTTACTTGTACCACAAGTAAGGCAAAGGTTTACTATTCCTTAAGACAGAATAGTTGATCACCTTAAATGATTCTTCACATGTGAAGAGTGTTGCCACCAAAAAAAAAAAAAGAACAGGAACAAAACATTAGGTAGTTCTGTCTTCTAATCATCACAGCAGTGGCATCCCAAAATGTTTTTCAATACATGCAGCCAGGACACTAAAATATACTTTGTGTTTGAGCCTGACAGAGAAAGAACATCACTGTTACTGCTTGCATAAAGCCTCCTGTACGAAGATGTAAGTATCTGGTCCCTACAGACTGGCTCTTGTTTGCCATTGCCGATCTTCCGTAGAGCACACAGTAACTAGTTCAAATTACTTTGGCAGAGGCATAATACTTGGCAGTTACCAGATATTTCTTAATCTAGGATTTTGGCCATGAGCCCTGGGGATCTACTGCAGTAGATGTTTACATTCATAAATACTCAGGAACAGAAGAAATGTTCCCTAATACCTAACTTCTAGTCTGTGGATGCTGACACAGTGAAAACCCAAAGCAGTTCCAGTCATTTAAAAAAATGCTGCTATCAGAGCTTCAGATCCAGTCTGAACCTTCTTAAATATGTTAATCAGGACTTACAAAGAAAGAACCTATTACTGTAAAATATTAGTGCACCAAGTACATTTTCTGCTACAAGATACTTACTGTTTGTACTGAAAGTGCCATTTGTCAGATAGGCTTCCAAAGTAACGTTGCTAAAAGTAATGTTCACATTCTTCATATTGACATGCTTGAAGCTGATGCATCTGTATTTTGTGCCCACATGGGCCTGAATTGTAGTTTTATGTGATGCTTTCTTCACTTCTCCTGTAAAGATTGCACTGCATTAATATACAACAGTATTTACAGAAATGAATTAGTGTTACATTTGAAAAGGCTACACAATGAGAACAGGAAGTTTTCCTTTTACCTGTGGTTGAGTTATGGAATAAAGTTGCATCTGACAGATTGTAGTGGAAAACTAGTTCTTCAACTTGGTACTTGTCTGCATTTTCTGTAAAATTCAGGCTTAATGAATGTCCTGCTCCAAACCCCAGTATCAGAATAGGATGAGATGTGTTAGCTTTACCACATGAGCTCTGTGGCTCCACTGTAGCATTTTGTGGAAGAAAAAAGTTTGCAAACTGTAGGGTAGAGAACAAAATACATGTAAATGGGATGATGTAACAGCTTTTCCTTATTGCTTTTTAAGTATCTGTTACAGAACACACAGCTGACACCCATACATGCTGCAAGATGTTCACTTCTACACCTGAATACAGCAAGTAGCATGTTACTGGCATTTGGATTCCTGAAATTACTGCTCCCTCTGGAATCTGAGAGCAAACAGTATGCACTTGTAGCACCTCTTAGACTTTTCCCCTCTATGCCTTTGCATGTACTTCTCTACTAGGTGAATTAAATTTGGAATGCTCTGGACATTGGAAAAACACCAACATTTCAGCTCTGCTTCTTAGAGCACAATCGAGCAAGAACAAAAGCAGCAAATGGTACAGCCTAACACAGTTTGGCTATGCTACCTTATTACATATTGAGAAATAATGTGGCACCTGTCTACCAATGCACTGTTTACAGGAAAGTTTAAAACTTACTGCTTACAAGAAGAAACAGCCAGAAATATGTTGTGAAAACAATTAACTCTGCATGCAGACTTAGACACCAGTATCAGCAGGATTTCATACCATCAGCATCACTGAAAAGGCAGACTATGCACCGGCACACTCAGCTCCAATCACACACAGCAATTACACCACCTAAGCAGTAGGACTTTTAAATCTCACATTACACTGACGACCAGAAAAAACACACAACACAAATCACCCTACAGAACAACTTCAAGAGCGCCTCAGAACAGGCAACTGTAACGAGATTATAAATAATCCACGATTCCTGGTCACTGACAAAGCTACCAAAAAAAATATGAAAAGCAGAGTACCCGTGAATAAAAATCTTTATCTTTCCATTAACAGGCTTTTGCTGTTAACGTGGAACAACTTGTATGCACGTCACTAACCTGTATACACTGCAAACCACAGACTTGCTCTGAGAAGATCACAGATTACTGGGATGTTTAAAAGCTACATGCTGACAGCTATTTCAGTTTAGATTTAGTCCATGTAAGTATGACCAAGTTCAACAAAGACACCTGGTAGTATTGTTGTCTTTATAGTTCAAATGAAAGACATTTTAGCTACCATTAGGACTGGTGTGGAATTTCAGTCACAAAAGTAATTTCACACATATACTGTTTGTTGTGGTTTCAGACAGCTCTGACTCTGTTTAATTAGAAGAAACATCAGTAATAAAAGTTGATGCAATATGACTGAAAGAGGGAAATATGTGCTGAAGCAGATTTTCATGTTCAAAGTCTAGATACCACGCACACGGAGAAATACTGTATTTTATAAACACAAGTTAGAGCTAAGCAGAGATACCCTCCTTACCTCTTTTTGTCCATTGCTTTTGTATTCCACTGAGAAGGCTACTGTCAGATCAGCAATTATGCAGGCCTTACCACTTGAATCTTTCAACTCAAATGAAGAGGAAGCCTGTAAGAAGCCTGTTAAGAATGACAAGAGGTTAACTTGGTGTCATCCAAGTTTCAATTTGTGATTCCCAAAGAGATAAATATGGACAGCTGTGAATTTAGGAGTACATCCTGCAGCAGCTGAGTTTGGAAACTTCAGCATCAACAACCTCTGTATTCAATTCAGCATCACTAACACTGAGGACAAATTTAGCACCCCATTTATAAGAAGACAAAGCCACACAAATCAAAGCTGTTGACATGCTGGGTCCTCAGAGAGTAAGAAAAACTTGCAACAAACACCAGGCAGCTACTTAGTGCTCACCCTACACAGCAACTCTTTAGCAAATTTCAACCAGAACCAACTTAGCATATTTGATCCTGTGTGCCCATAGCACTCGGCCATCCCCCAGGCAGCACACCACGCAGTCTCCATTCCCATTGTACCAGGACACTCAGCTGTGCATGCACTGAATGCAGCATTTAGAAAGCTTGGATTAACTGCAGATGTTTTGGAAGGACTGCCAAAAATAGTGTGATGGGGCATGCCACCCTTGCCAGGAGAGCTTTAATGTCATCATGCTCCCTGCACTTGAGAGGAGGGATGGGGGCCAAGACCTTGACACAGACTTGTTTTCCTGACTGAACCTCAAACTAAGCTGCTGACAAAAGCACAGCTTTCCCTCACCCTCACTCCCCTCCAGCCCCAGCACTCAGCACTAGTACCACTGACCACACAAGTACTGACTTAATGGGGTGTAAAGAGGTTAAAACTCAACCTAGACACAGGGTAAAAACACGTGGTGAGAGAAGCATGGATCATGTATGTTTTCTGACAATAGCATGGACTTAGACTAGCATCCACTGCCAATGAAGCTCCACCTAGGAGATGTGTTACAGCAGGCTGGATACAGACAAAAAGTTTGTCATCACACACTTCACGTGAGGCAAGGGATAACCAGGCAGTGCTCCTGTATCCAAAATCATACCAAAGTATTCAAGTTCTTCATAGTAGAGCATATTATTTTTCTGATTCTCAATTTGTCACCACACACATTCAAACCTCACTGCAGAAAGCCTGCACTTTATCAGCTTGAATTTGCAACAACTTTGGTCTTGCAGAAATCCTGATAAAAAAGTGATTTGTCTTGCAGCTGCTATCTCAAGCAAATACTCTTCAAAGAGTCAAACATGCTAATCCATTCAACTGCTGATAAAACAAAAAGATGGGAGGGATTATCCATTAGCTAGCTTCCTTCTCCAAGAAGCTTTCAAAAAGAAAATCCCAATTCTAAATTTTCACTACAAAATGCTAGTGTGTACAGTTGTATTGATTACAAAGATTTGGACTTTTGCCAAATGAACTTTAGCAGAAGACCCTTTAGTCATAGAAACACATTGGAAACAATTCCTCTGGCATTCAGCAGGCTGTTTTCCCTCCTTGCTTACCCCTTAGCAACATCAGAACCTCCCCCCAGCATCAAAGCGTGTCAAAACTGAAACTGGAATTCAAGCCAGAGAAGAAAAAAATAGTGTGTTAAGAGTGAATTGTGTAGAAAACACGTATTTCAAAGCAAAACTATCTTACCTTTGTCTCTGTGTCCACCTCAATGTTCCATTAAGGAACACATATTCGCACACAAAAAATTACTTATTGCAGTTTGGAACAATCCTCCAAACAGTCAATGCCCCTCCACATGCAAATTTCAATTTACAAAGTTTCCTTCAATTTGAACTTAAATCTGCAACTTGTTTGCATTTTACCTAAGCATTAAGGAGCAAGCTGCTTACACTTTCTTGGAGCAGAGAGTAGAAAACACCAGAGGCAGGGAGAGTTCATGGCTCCTTGAACTAACACTACCAATGAAAAACATGCTAGAATTAATGCCTTCAGTGTGCACGTTGACTCTCAGGTTTGATAGCCATTAAAAATCCTGGTGATTTTAAAGCTAAAACACAATTGGCAATAAAAGAATGACAGAAGAAAAAAAAACACAAACAAACAAAAAAACCCCAAGAACAAACACAAGCCCAGTTCTAGAAAGAAGAAAAACACCCCAAACAAACAAAAAAACCCCAAGAACAAACACAAGCCTAGTTCTAGAAAGAAGAAAAACACCCCAAACAAACAAAAAAAACCCCAGAACAAACACAAGCCCAGTTCTAGAAAGAAGAAAAACACCCCAAACAAACAAAAAAAAACCCAGAACAAACACAAGCCCAGTTCTAGAAAGAAATGCAAGGGAAAGATGAAAAACAATTAAGGAAAATATTGCTGAGCTAAAGGAAAATGTGACAGACCTGCCTATTACAGATGACTCAGAAGACAACAGAAGACAATGCCAAGGTACCAGAAAGCACTAAATGGAAGGCAGATTCTGGGAATGAAAAGCAGACAAATCAGTCCCAGCAAATGTAATGATAGAGAACAAGGAATGTGGAACAGTGAAACTGTAACTGTTAAGATTTTTGCAAGGTTGAGTTCACACCATGACACAAATCCCAATTTCATAAGTATGGAACAAACACTACAAGACCCCATTCCTTTTTAAGAACATTCAGCAGTTGCTGGATTTGCAGTGTCAGTGATGAGACAGACATCCAGCACGAGACACTGAGCTGTCCTGGATGAAGTGACAAGAGGGCTGCAAGTCTGCTGACATGCACAAGGACGGTGATTGGAGAGAGCGTGATCCTGGAGAAATGCAGATGAAATAAGGAGAAACGCAGGGCAAACAAAAATTAGCAAAACACCTACTGAAGAACAAATCAAGATACCAAAGGAAAGAATGTCCTGCCTACTCTTTGTTACAGCCAGCTTTTAAGGCAGAGGAACAGCTCACTGGGTTTTGCAGGAAAGCAGCTGTTGAGTTTGTGAAGGCAGTTTCAGTGTCAACTAGTGATTAATGCATGAATCATCACCAGCCCACAAATAGTAAGAGCCTACAGTCAAAATGTCAAGAATATCAAAAGGCAAACTGATGTTGAATCAATCTGTCCTGGGAATATTTCTAACTAAGTTACATAAAGTATTGCTACATTTTATCATGGCATCTCTGCAAATTGATAATGTTGCTTGTACTTCTACCGACAAAGCAAATTTCTGCTATTCAACACAAAAACTGATAGAATCTCTGGCCTCTTAACTTCAAACAACCGTCTCAGTATTAACTACAGTGCCCTATTTGACAACTACCTGTAATAAAGCAAGGTATTTCAGATTTGCACAAGGTGAAGAGCTCCTAAAACTTTTCAATAGCAAAAGGCAAATTTTGTGAAGTTAATTATTCACTTGGTATCTGTAATGTAGCATTTCTATCCTAGTAATCATCAAAAAAAATTAAAACCTACCAGAATCAAAGAAATGTCACTTATTTCAGATGCTTCCTTTATATTGCAGTAGGTTGTCCCTCTCAAGAAGGGCTTCTTACAGATTTATTCTAACTGCATATTTTAATACCCTAAAATAAGATCTTCCTTTATACCTAATTTCTGAAATTAGTCTCATGCACAAAAAGATTGAAGGTAGAATTGTTGCAGCAACAGCTAGATATATAACCTGAATTAAATCCAGCATCCTACCTTACATCTAACAAAGGTACATCAAAAACCCAAGCAGAGCCTATTAACAGTCTGAAACAAAAGAAATCTACCTCAAAAAGTTAAATTTGTTTTAGCTACAAAACAATCTAGCATATTTGAACAATTAAAACCTAAGCCCCTTTGAACATGGCTCTTAGGGTGGCTGGATTCCTCACCTTTTGGCCACACAAAGTTGCTTTTGGGTTTCAACCTTTCTATAATTGAA
This sequence comes from Tricholaema leucomelas, assembly GCA_013400475.1. Classification (NCBI taxonomy): domain Eukaryota; kingdom Metazoa; phylum Chordata; class Aves; order Piciformes; family Lybiidae; genus Tricholaema lacrymosa; species Tricholaema leucomelas. The sequence continues at coordinate 372,694 of WAAF01010202.1, read as the reverse complement.
ATCCTGTTAGCCAAGCACAGGTACTCTTGGGTTACTCTCCCACATAAGGGATACCTACTGAGAGAGAAAGATGAATGGCTGTTGTACTCTAAAAGAGCAATACACATTAACAGCAATTGTTCATGCTGTCTGCTTGCAACCCCATCTTCGGTTACTACAGGTAATGATTTACTTTGTCTCCCATTTTTATTAGAAACACGGACAAGAAGGATCTCAAACAGAAAAGTTACTTTATATAAATTTGAAGTTTGCTACTGTAGTCTTGTTTCCTGCATAAGTAAAAACTTCTTTACTATTTTAATTCCTCCCTCTTGGAAGAAAGGACAGCAAGCAACACCAATCCACTTGGGCACCTATTCCGTATCAGTAGTCCAAGCAAGGCTGATACCTAGTAGACGAGATTGTTTGCAGTTACTTTGGGTGATGAAAGCCATGGCTGCAGCATAGCCCAGCTAATCATTGTGACAGTGGTTCAGAGCATCACAGCCACAACCCGGTGGGTGTGACACCCTGTGATTATGGAGCAGCTGAGTGATGCAAGCACTACACAGTCATCCAGTGCCTAAGCTACAGTATATCGCTCTCCACCTTTGCCCAGATGTTGACACCATGCACACAGCAAATGCAGCTATACACAGGGCATTAATTCAAGGAGAAATGCTGGCTCTTGTCCAAAAAAGGTTTATTTTCTGTGGCACATGAAAATAAGCACCAATAATTTACTAATTCTGACTGTTTGGAAGGATCCTGTCGTCTTGGTGTCATTTTGTGAACAAAGACCCCTAAATCTATGCCAGAGAAGAGAATGGAAAAAAATCCCAAGGAGTTTTTCTCTCCTCTAGTTGTTTGCCTTCTAATGTAAGCAGTAATCCCAGAGGGGCACCTGGTACAAGTCCTTTCTCAGAAGACCAAGTCAAGAACACATGCTAGGATCCAGGATCTATATTACATAGGAATAGTACAGAAAACCCAAGAACTTTAAAAAAAAGAAAAGTTCTTTTTTAAGATCACACTGTTTACCAACCCCAACATTAATAGAGAACAACCGAATGCAGGAAAATCCCTTGGCAGACTTGATGTATGAACCACTTCGCACAAGACTAGATTGTCTTCATAAAGTGATGCGTTATAATTGCCTGTCACCAACAGACTCAGAACACTGGACACTGGCTACCTGGAAACCATAGCAAGAAAAGACAAGGCTGGACTCACTTCAGCTGCTGTTGAATACACAAATACAAACACAGTAGTCAAAAAGAGGAACAGAGCTTAATTCAAGGATGGATGAGAGTACTTCAGGGGAGAAGATAATCAGCTGCACCTGATCGTACCACCTTTCTAATCTAGCCCTAGAAGATGCATGCTTGCCAACTAAGAGATAAATTAATGCAAACTCAGATTAATTTTTATATAATTGGTTTCCATCATGGCAGTAAACATTTGGTTTTCGATTCAAGTTTGCAGACCAATAACCTCCGTCTTTAAAAACAGGTACAAAAGCATTATTAGTGGCTGTACACTTGACATTTGGCCAGAGAATTGCATAACTACATCAACTTCAGTCACATGAAACTTCTTTATGGTTTCCGATCTACCAGAAGGAAGTCTTGGGATAGGTCTACAGCAGCTGATTACATGAGTCCACTGGGAGATCTGAACTGATGTGTCTAGACCCTTTTCAGCATTTACAGAAGTCCACTTCACACCTGCTCTGGTTAGAGATGCTGTAGAACACCACACAAGCAACACACATCCTTCAAGGTAGCCGGCAGTCGCAGACAACATTTTGGAGGAAGGAGCACTATGTTGACAATTTAAAAGCCTCCCCACAGGAGATGATACTGGAAAAAAGACAATAATGTAACTGCTTGACTAAAACCATTCTACTCCTACTGAGGACAGAGCAAATCTCACCCCTCTCAAAGGAACTAAATACATACCAATGCTCCCGTATTACACAGACCAAACTGTACCCTACTAGGCATCAGAAGCCACTGAAGTTTAATAAAACAAAACTGTATTAAGTGTGGACTACCATTCTCACATCTAAACACTGCAAAGGTAACAGCTAGACAAATGCCCACTCTGCAGACCCTAACAACATCTGAAAGTTTGTACTCTTCTAACACTCTCACACTTTGAATTACAGTGGAAAAAGTAGTACTGGCAGTCAGTGGTGTTGTCAAAAGACAGCGAAGGTTAAGAAACTGTTATCCTTAGACTGAAAGTGACAGCAGTCCATCTTGAAGTCAGATACAAAAAGAAATGGAAGTCTGATTTACCAAAGCATAGAGTGCATTTTTAAATACGTAATTTAGAATTAAGACATTGCAATGAACTGTTCAAATAGCTTTTGTACTACTGCTGATCATGTACCCAAAGGATGTCCTATCAAGCTTAAGAGATTAAATACCAAGAGCTCTGTCATGGCAACAAACTTTCTCAATAAATTTCTCAATAAATTATGTCTAACTTGAAAAGACACTGTTGCAGTTAAGCTGCAATCAGCAAAGGCAAGGTGTGCCTTCTCAGTGCTAGAAATAAGTTATCTTTAAGACACAGAAAGGCTTAACAGAGATAACAGTAGTTAACTTCTCAATAAAATATCCATCTTCTCCTTGAAAGGCAATTCTTCAGCTTATCATCTGCTGATTATAAAATACTCTATTTACTACAGAAGAGTCTACAAGTAGGTTACACAAAAAAAATGAAACTTCTCAGTCAGCCTGAACAGAAACTTAGAGAGCATATCTAAAAAAATGTGTCAGGGAGCCTGTGGAGCTCTTATGCAGCAAATAAGAAGTTATATTACAAGTCAGAAAAGTTGTCAAAGTCAAAACTGAGTAACCTATCACATGGTGACATTCTTTAAACTAGTACACAAATTCTGATCCTTAAGAGACTGTGTCAACACACTCAAAGAATCTAACAAAGCAATTGCTGTTAAGGGAAACATTTGGCAAAACAATGTTTCCAATATTGCCCAATACAAAAGCTGTAGTATTTTGTGAAAACTAATCTATACTCATTCTCAGTTCCATGTAGCTAGCAATGCCAAAACTGAAGAAAACATCTTCATTACTCACTGACTGGAATTTACTATTCAAATTTCTCTCAAGTATCCCTACACAGCTAGCAAGGTCTGAAATTCCCCTTTGGACTAGAGTTGTGCAATAGAAACACGTGGATTATGCGTCAATAACCCTGAAATGGCTTCACGCTACCCTGTCAAACTCATTTTTCCTACCTTAAATCTCAGACACTTCATTATTTACTCACTAATACTGAGTCCATGTCTGACTAAGTTTAGTTTTCCAGCAATGTTTCCTCTGATGTGTTTGTGTTTCAGCACGGAAAAAACTCCCCAAATAAAATAAAACACCACAACAAATAAACTACAGGTCTGTTAGGCTTGGCACACAACCCAGGTGACCCACTGTGCTCCAACAACACATGCACCATCTTCTTATGCATTTCAAAAAAGTAGTTTCTAAGCTTGAGGGGTTGCCCTGTTTCCCTGCATTCATCACTGTACTATCCAAATCTTCTCTTCATTCCATATGCATGTTTGATATTTGTGATTCGGAAATCTGTCATGAAATACTTAATGCTGACATACAAAATATTCAGCTTAGTGCTTGCCACTCATTGTGAATAGGAATCTGAAAGTTAAGTGAGGTGTGGTGAGGTATTCTGGAGGAATTTTTTTCTATTGTCCCAAAGTCAAAGCATCGCCAAACAAGCTTTCACATCTGACCCACCCATGCTAATCCGATGGCCTCCTGTAACCATTATTACTCACCAGCGTTCACTCAGATGACTAAAAGGCTGCATATGAAATAAAAAGGTCTAAAGAATTTAGCTCATGCCTTCTCATATTCTTCTCCTTTTACTACCACCCAAGCCCTACATTTAGCCAAAAGATTGTGGAAACTATTTATACTCCTAGAAGGGGTCTCTATTTGTACCACAAAGTTTTTCACCTGAGACTGTAGGATAAAGTTACGTAGAAATACTCAGTAGCTAGGACACTGGTACAAAACCTTGATGATCAGTAAAGCATTACTCTGCAGTAAAATAAACTAGCCTGGTGCCTCAGCTACAGAAGTCTAACACATCTTACATACCAGAAACTAACAAAGGTAATGCACTAAATTTTGTTTGAAACTGCTAATTAAGCAGGGATACAGTCCTACCAAATATGATTTCTGGTACCACTTGAGCTACAGACTGATTAGAGAGGGGGACAGCAAAACAAACCCACAATTCTTCATTGAAATCATAACTATATTAAACATACTATACAAAGTCTTCCTAATAGAACATCAGTTCAGCATCACTTACGATGCCGATCCTAAAAAGCAAGTGTGATAGCATTTTAAGTCACCACGCTCACCAGACTGGCTTGCAAGAGTTGGGTTTTTGAAGTGCTCAGTGCCCCTTGTGAGTGGTATTTCTCAGACTCAGTGAAATGGTCAACCAGGATAATGATATTGACTACCAAAGGAAATTTAAACTAGTTCCAAAGGCTATCCAAAACAGCATCAGATAACCACCTTCAATTGCTGTTTTATTCAGGAAATATTTTTGCTAGGTGGTATAGAAGTTTCTTCTGCCTTCAAAGCCACACTTCAGAAATTTAATATTGTTGCATGTTATGGCTTTCAATGCAAGAAGTATAAAGCATAATAGTTATCAGTAAACAACCCTGACACATTTCCTCATAAAAATAGTCTTGCTGCACTAACAAATCTTCTCATCATGGCACTAAAATCTTGCTATTACAGCGACACTTCATATTTCGCTCAAGATATGGCAGAGCCAAAGCCACTAAGTAAGGGGACATCACATGTCCTATAGAAAAGGGCTACTTCCTAGCAATGACATCAGTTGTTCCTGAGTCTCCAAGCCTTTTTGTAAAGGCGTATTTTCGAATCCTTCTGGGAACGCTGCTCCTAGATCCAGTGCAGATGCTCTGATGAGCATCCCAAGCTCAGGCTCTTCCACCCAAGCACAGCTGCGGCAGTCGCTGCCGTTTCCCCACCATCCTCCTACATCCCACAGCTGACAGACGTTCCGGGCGCAGCAGGGGCCCGGTGCAAGGAGTAGGAAAGATGACCTCCTCAAAGGAACCGCCGCCTCCCAGCAGTCGGACGCTTTTGCCTGCCCCCAAGCCAGGCCGAGCCGAGCCGCGGCCCAGCAGGGTGCCGTGCTGCTGTCCTTAATGAGGGCCGCGACCCCCAGGAATGGCAACAGCAGGTGGAAGCCCGCAGGCAGGTTTCCAGTTGCAGCCGTCGAGCAGGTGCCGCCGTCGGCCCCGAGGCCGTCCCTGGCCACTACAACCCCCCACCCTCCTTGTTCTACCTCCTGAGGGACGCGACAGGCCGAGGCCGCTCCGTTCCCTTTCTTACCGAGTACGGTGGCCGCCGCGAGTAGCCCCCGCGCGCCCTGGACACGAGCCATAGCAGGGGCAGAAGGAGGCGGCACTGGCAGGAGAGTGGAGAAGGGGCGAGGGCAGCGGCGGGGAGGGGGTGGGGGAAGCGGCGGCGGCGGCACACCGCGCTCGGGAGACTGGCGACGGCCCCGGCCGATCATATGACCGGCAACGTCACCGGGACCGCCCGGGAGCCGCCACGTGACCCGCGCGTTGAGCGCGACCGGCGTCTCGAGCGAAGGGCGGGCAGAATGTTGCGAGGGAAGGGGCAGGGCTCAGGTTCCCTCGCGCTCCCGCGGCCGCCTCTGAGGCGTCACGGGCGCGCGCCTGCGAGTGAAGCTGCGCGAGCGCGGGCGGGAGCAGAGCTGCTCGTGGGCTGGGGCGCGGGGCTGTGCCGGGCTCCTCGGGGCTCCTCGTGCTCCGCACGGGCGCGGCCTCCGCGCGGGGGTACGTGCATGAGGCGCAGGTGCAGGCTTGCCGTGTGTGGTGGCATGCTGGGTTCAGTCCCGGGCCTCTGTCGCCATCAGCCCTAAAGTGGACCGATACCATCACATGACTTACACAGTTATCCATACCTGCCTACCACTGCTAAGTCCACCACTAAGCCATGTTGCTAAGTTGCCTGTGTATCTTTTAAGTGCTTCGAGGGATGCTGAATCCACCACTTGCTCGGGTAGGCTGTTGCAATGCTTGACAAACCTTTTGGTGAAGAAATTTTACCTAATGTCCAGTCTAAACCTTAGTGCAACTTAGGGCCATTTCCTCTTGTCCTATCAGGTGGTAGCCTAGACCAACACCCACTTCACTACAACTTGCCTTACGTTTGCAGAAAGTAACAAGCTTTCACCTCAGCCTCTTTCCCTCCGGGCAAAACCACACCAGTTTGCTCAGCTCTTCCTAACACTCCTTCTCCAGACCTTTCATTAGCTTCATTGCCCTTCTTTGCACATGCTGCAGCACTTCTGTATCTTTCTTGTACTAGGAGTCCCAGAACACATTGAAGCTGCAGCTTCACCACTACCAAGTACAGGGGGACAGTCAGTTCCCTAGTCCTGGTTCAGCCAGCTGTCAAAACACCATCCCCAGCTGCTGGTTTGGTTTTTTTTTTTTGCTGGGCAGCTTTCCAACTGCTCCTCTGCAAGCCTGTAGCATTGCATGGGATTGCTGTGACTCAAATGCAGGATCCAGTGCCTGGCCATGTTGAACCTCATACCACTGGCCTCAGCCCATACATGCAGCCTGTCTAGATCTCTCTGTAGAGCCTTCCTGCCCTCAGGCAGATCAACACTCTGACCCATCTTGGTGTCACCTGCAACTTGTGGGCACAGGCCACCTGCCCAGCCCTCACCTGCTTCACTGGTGTTTGTCAATGGGCATTCAGAGGTTTGGGGTCACTCTGGAAACTGCCATATATCTTAGCCCTGTAGCTTGTTTCAGATGAGAGCCCAGAAGAACATCATAGCTTGTCCCAGGTTGAGACAATAGGGTTAAAAATCTTCTGGGGACTAGAAGATTGTTATTCAATCCCATAATTCTGCTATCTTGTTATAAGCTCACAACAAGGTCAGTTCGCTCTCCTTTCCTCCTCCTCCTGCCCTGTGTGTGTGGCAGGAGGCACTTTATGGGGAAGAACATGTAAGCAGTAGGCCTCCAGAGGCATGTTTAGGCCTCTTTGGATGGCAGAGGCATTGTGGGGGGGAGGATTGGAGCACGGGGGAGTGTAGATCTATTTTTTTTTTTGGGATGGGACAAATTCAAGGGGGTTTTCCATGGATGGGGTAATTGCTTTATAATGTCTAGCTCTGTGTTTTCTCTCTCTAAATCTGTGTTTTCTCTGCAATTTTGATTTGAGAGTCGAATTTCTGTCGTCTCTCTTTACAAAAACCATGACACAGCTCTAGGCATTTAACTGTGGTTCCCAGTGGGGAATGCAGCACAGGCACCCCTGTGTTAAAGGAGAGGTGATAGAGGATGAAAAATGGGTATGATGAGCAATTAACCTGCAATACAGAACTGTATTGCCTCCAGAATGCATTTCTTGCTTCTGAGTTTAAGGGCAGTCTAAGGTGAGTACAGTTCTCTTGTGCAGAACTAATTCAGTCCCAGCTGTATAGAAGTGCTGAAAGTTAATGGTCCGTTATCTCTGAAGTGATGTGCCTGTGTATATCTGTGTACCCACATGTGTGTTCCAAACCAAAACAGGGGCTGATAGTGACTCATGCTTGCATAGATAAAATTATTTGCATTTTCACGTAGTTTCTGGTGATTTTATAAACAAGATTTAAAAAAAAATAATCTCTTTTTCTTAGAGCAAACTAGAAAAAAAGAGGCAAAATTGATCTATCAACATTCTCATGTGTTAGTGTAGTAATGAAGACAGGGAGCCCAGGCCATTTGATCACTTTGTAATTCAATGCTCTTTCTTATCTAAGATGTTAAGGATACATTTCCTTCATATGAAACCTCAGAAGTACTTATTTTGCTACTGAAATCCTATTTCTAGTACTGTAGGAAAGTGTGCCAACAGCAGCTTCTGCTTCTGCTTTCTCAAAATAACTGCCATGTCATCCTTATCTTCATTAGATTGTACTCCAGGTTGATCATCTCTGAAACAGAATCATTTATGCTCCCAAGTTGCCTTCATACATTTTAACTTTGAACCAATTTGAAATGCAGTTTAGCTACTACCAGCTGCTAAGTTGAAGTCTAGCTACTGTAAATTTTATAACCTCTCCCTGACCTTTGTCTCAGTTCATTTACACTCCCGTTTCCCCAAAATGTCCTTGAGAAATTTATTTGATCTTTGATCAGGGTGGCTTGGAATCTGTCTCTCTTTTTTAATGCTATTGCTACAAACGGACATTTCTTTCTCAGTGCTGCATTTGTGTCTCTGCGGTTTTTTAGATCAAAATATTTTATTTCCATTTGTTTGCCTTTCCCTGCAGTATTTCTAGCAATCGTTATTCTTTCTATCTATTGCCAAAAGAAGAGGTCAGCTTGAAAAAGGATATGAACTATTTGGCTCTGGTCAAGTATTTGAATGAGTTATCTGCAGAGGAGATGAGGTTAATGGAGGTGGGATGTGGGTTGTTCTCATTTATTTGATCACTGCTTTTGAAACTTACATTGGGAGTAGAGGGAGGTCTGCAAAATACTTGAAGTCTGCCAGACAATAGACTAGAGAGGAAGGCCCACGTCATGTTTAAACATGCTGTGCAGTACTCTGCCCCTCTACTGGAAAATCGGCATGTGCCCATGAATTGAAAAATGACAGATGCTTGGCTTACTACCAATTAATATCAATATGTAAGTTGCGCCAAGCAGCAGTATTGTGGCACGAAATTGGTAAAGAACGTAAGCCTATCAGCAGATAAAAGTGTACTGCTGATCATTAGTTTACTAAGCCTTTTATAGCAGTGTAGAGACTGCACAATAACCAATTGCCATGTCATAGAAGTTAGTGTTAGTAGAAGTATTACCAGAGTGTTTGTTAGCCTGTTTTCCTAATGGAACAAGCCTTATGCAACCATGTTGTCCACCAGCCTCAGTGTTGAATAATCTGTTGGCTCATGTCAATCAAACTTCATAGTGGGATAAGACATACACAAACATGAAGTTACAGCTTCTGTAAAAGCTGGTATAGAAACAGCCCTGAGATTCAAATTACTCACTGAGGGAAACAGCTCATATCCAGACCCTGCACAGAGCTGCTGGCCAACCAACATGTGCACAGTTTCAGATTAACCATGGTGAACCTCCTGGCCCCTCTTCAGAGCCATGGATGCAGAACAGGTGCTTATGGGGGGAAAAAAAGGAAATATTCAAAAGATCTATTTGAAATTAATAGATTAGATTCATAGATTAGTATAATAGTTTGGGGTGCAAGGGACCTTAAAGATCATGTTCCAGCCCCCCACCATGGGCAGGGACACCTTCCACTAGACCAGGTTGCCCAAGGCTTCATCTAGCCTGGTCTCAAATACCTCTGGGGGAGGCATACACAGCCTCCCTGAGCAACCTGTTCCAGTGTCTTACCACCCTCACTGTGGAATCTAAGATCCATTACTATAATACATGCTGTTCTGCAAAGACAAGGCAGAGTATCAACATGGAAGACAGTACTGAGTTTGGGATATTCTTCCAGGAAAGTATTTCCAGAAAACAGTATTTAATTTCTTCTGTAGCCTTTTGCTGTGTATTATCTGACCTCACACTGTCATTTTCTTTCTAAGTAGACTTGGTAGGAGCAGATAATCAAGGTTATAGTACAGATTCCACACTCCCTAACACACCTGCCAAAGATCATGAACTTAAAAATGGGTCAGCTGCATAACAGATCAATTGTGCTGGGCCTGGCTGGGACAGTTAACTTTCTTCATGGTAGCTGATATGGAGCTGTGTTTTGGATGTGTGCTGGAAACAGTGTTGATAACACAAGGGATGTTTTCGTTATTGCTGAGCACTGCGCTTACACAGCATTGGTGCCTTTTCACTTCTCACACCACCCCAGCAGTGAGCAGGCTGGGGTTGAACAAGTAGGGAGGAGACACAGCTGGGACAGCTGACCCCAAATGACCAAAAGGATATCCCACAGCATATGACATTGTGTTTAGCAATAAAACTTGAGGAAGAAGAATGGGAGTGATGTTTGAGTAAAGGCATTTATCTTCCAAAAGAACCATTACATGTGATGGAGCCCTGCTTTCCTGGACATGGCTGAACACCTGCCCACTGATAAGCAGTAGTGTGTTAGTTCCTTGGTTTGCTTTGCCTGTGTGTACAACTTCTGCTTTACCTGTTAAACTGTCTTTATTTCATGAGTTTTCTCACTTCCACCATTCTGATTCTCTCCCTCATCCCACTGGGAGTGAGTGAGCAGCTGTGTAGTGTTTAGTTGTCAGCTGGAGTTAAACCACAACATCCATACCTCAAATTAATAATTTTTTTTCTTCCAATGATGCCTTTCATAAAGACGAGAGAAGCTGCAGCAGACCAAGATTGTTACATGATAAACCAAAGTTCAGGTGAAGGAATACAGGGGAAGCTAAAATACAGAACTAAAACAGGACAGAAAGAGTAGGCCAGGAGGCGGTTGTTGGAGGCCAATAAGGAGAGCCGTAACTGCTTGGCTCAGGAAACACCTGCATGTCAGCCATCAGCTGTCACTCATGCTTTTCCTCTGGAAATGCTGGACTAGGTGACAAAGCATGGCCTTTTAAATACACAACATATGTCTGAATGAGTTATCTCAGTGTTTAAGCTAAATGCAGTTAAAGTTTTGAGTTCAACTGGAAAATTTTGGCAAAATTGGATATGCCGTGCCTGTATCCCAGACTCCTGATGTTATTTTGCCATTCCACAAACCCTGCTACACCATACTGCAGAGAAAATCTGGTACTTTGCTAGAGGTTGATGCCTTCAACCGTGAGCAATTTTACAGGAAGAAGTGCTGAGCAACAGCAGCCCTGTAGACACAAATAAACTTGGCGGGGGTGGGGGGGGAGGTGGGAATGTGAACCTAAATAGCTGGCATCAAACCAGCAGCTGGTTGAGACTGGATGGTCAGCATCTATCACTAGCTATCAAAAAGCACTCAAATGCAGCTATTTTGCTATGAAGAAGTGATTATCCTGCTGCCTAATAAGTTAACTGCTTACCTGTTTGGGTCAGTACATAAATAGCAGGTAGAAAATTTTGAGGAAATGAAATTTAAAAAAAATGTGAGGACCTGAGAAAAAGAGATCATAGTCACCTGGCCCGTCAATCTCTCCCATAATTTCAGAACATCTGAAGCCACCTTCAGACTGATTTGGAAGAGTAAAAAAAATCTTCAGAGATCAATACATTCTCTGTAGGTTTGAGGGAGTAAGAGGACGGGTGGAGATGGGCAGCTGAATAAAGAACATAGCCAATGCTCAACGTAAGAAGACAGAAGGAAACAGAAAATCTCTCTGCAGTACTGCTGCTTGAGGTTATTTGATGGGTATGATACTGTAAGGGCTCCAAGAGCATTCTTCACAGAAAGGCAAGCTTCATTACTTCCACCACTTGTACAACAACTGATTTTTAATTACGATACCAGAGTAATCTGGCCAGAGACCTCTTCTCTAAGACAACTAAGAAAAAATGCACATCACAGCACTTTCAATTAATTAACATCTCCTAAGGCAGAACCATTTCAGTAATCTTTAGGATGACACCACTGCTATTAATCTATTGTTTAAAACCACTGAGCTGGAAAGTTTACAGTTAGAAAGGGAAGTCTAGGCGTTCGCTGCTTGGTATCAGTTACTGCATGCTACTGCCCATTCTTCTGTGTGGAGAGAGCCTCTGGCGGTTACATTTCTGTGAGACACAGTCTGTTTTGTTTTGAGTCTAGTAAGATGGAGCTGATCAGTATGAATCAAGGTGAACGGTGTAAAGAACACTCTAGTCCACTGAAGAACAAACTGCACAAGTAAACTGAAGTGCCACATTCTCACAAAGGCTAAGAAGTATTTAATATGCATCAAAGATTTTATTTGCATTAATTGAAGATTCAAATATTAAAATAAGTCTACATTAAATTACAATATTAAATATGCTTTAAATACAATAAACTAAATGTGTTTAGTTTCTAAACACCAAGGGAACAAAAATAGTTCAGAAGAATGCAGTGAAATTAATGACACCAGATGACAAAATAAGGACTTCAATATGTAAATCCACAAGATATCAACTCTTTGCAATGTTTACTTAAAGAAGAGGTGGTAGCCTTTCAAATCAATGCACAAACCCCATGTTACATAAACTTTGTAAGGTATCTCTCATGAAAATATTGCTCAGTTAAATTCTCATTTATACCATGATCCAAACTCCTTTGGTAGCTCTTTTTTCAGAATGAAACACACCGGTATGCAAATCCAAAAAAATCATCAGTCTTGTATTACCACAAGAGGTGTTTCCCTTACAGTTCCAAGTATCTAACATCTACAGTGTCTTTCATTCTTTAATTTAGATCAACCTGCTTATATACAGTATGTAACAAATTACCCACAAAATCCTTAGTCTTTCAAGACAAAAAACTAGGCTTTCACAATATCAAGACCATAAAACTCTTTTTAAAAAAGGTTTTGTTTTAGGAAGTGGAGCACGCTGTACAGTAGGTTCCCTGTGTGTTATTTTCAAGGCAAAACTAAACGTTACGGCAATTACATAAACAGTGATAAACACCAGTTGCCCTAAAATGAGGTAGGGCCTCTGGTTCAGATCTAATCTTTGCCACCCAAGCCAAGCAGAAGTTGTAATAAAATAAGTCTCCATACCTTAGCTAAATAACCCAATGGCTCACTACACACATGAACACAGCTGTCCTCTTGGCACTTCAAGGATCTCACTTCAAAACCTGATTTATCCAAACCAGACTGAAGTTAATAATCATTTGAAAGAAAACTAACTGAACACATGTTGAAGGGTTCTCATGGTGCATAATTTCAAAAACGCAGTGTATTTCAACCACACTGCTTGTACATAAGCGTTCATCAATTAAAGGGTTTTAAAAAGTTACCCAAGTTGTCACTGTAGCTAAAGAATGCAGCATATAGGGTCTTTATGGATGCACAAAGGGTCTTTATGGATGCATCTAGGAACACACAGATGAAGAAACCAGACTTGCATCCATCTCAGAAGTATTTCTCACACAAGTGATTACCTTTCCATCCGATTCAATGACATTGTTAAACAAAACTGTAAAACTAATTTTTGAAGAACCCAAAAGAACAAAAGAGTAATAAAAGAAATAAAACCATGACATTTAAAATTAGTAAGGAGTCTTGACAAGGATGATCAGTTAAGATGTCATTTTGCTTCTTTTTCCACAGCAGTGCATGCAGCTGGTTGAATAATATACATCAACCTGAAATCTGCAAAAAGGAAAGTCTGGAACAGCATAGGTATTTGGTGTCCTGAAGATACATGTGGATGATTTTGGTTTGGTTGGTATTTTTTTGTTTGTTTGTTTTAAATAAAAGTATTTCTTCTTCATTATGCAACATAATGGTACTGGTTGGGGTTATCTTTGTCTCTCTCCATATAGTCTCTGTCAATGAGAGATTCAATCCTCTTTTTCAAGTCTCCAGGCTACAAGGAAAGATGTGATTTGTCTAAGTTAGTAATATAAATGTAAATATTTAATTAAAAAATATAAATATATATTAAGAATAGATTTTAAAACTAGGAGTGCTAACAGCTACGTAAGAAAATGTGCTAAAGTAAGTAGCTAAATATAATTTCCTAGTGATACTCTATCTTATTTCTGTTTACACACTCATTTTAGTAACTTAATCTTTGGCTTTGATTCGGACACCTATTTCTTACTCTATGGGCAACCAAGCAGATAAATATTTTACATATCTTTAGATAATTCTAGGAAGGTTTGAAAATCATTTACCTTCACAGGAAATTTCAGTTGATTATACAATTCAGAAACAAGGAGATTATGTCCAAGAGTCTTTCGCATCTTCATTATTCGTACAATAGCAGCATCAATCTGATATTGTCTGTCTTGAAACACTCTTTCGGTTGTGCTGACCTGTTCCTCAACCTAGAGCACCACAAATCATATCACATTTTACTGCTTTTTTAAAAAATCATGTATATTTCTGTAGTTAACATTTACAATGAAATGAAACTCATGTATATTTGTCTTTTGAGTTGGGTGCATGGACATGGGCCTGACGGAATGGCATCCAGCAGGCCACAAAAATGCTCAGAGGGCTGAACACCTCTCATACAAAGACAGGCTGAGAGAGTCACGGTTGTTCAGCCAAGGAAACCTTATAGCCTTGCAGTACCTGAAGGTGGGCCTACCAGAAAGCTGAGGAAGGACTATTTGCAAAGCAATAGGCCAAGGGGCAATGGTTTTAAACTAGGGAAGGGTAGATTTAGATTGGACATAAGAAGGAAGTTCTTTACTATGAGGATGGTGGAAAAGTAGAAGAGGTTGCCCAGGGATGTGATGGGGCATCCATCCTTGGAAACATGCAGAGGCAAGCTTGATAGGGCTCTGAGCAACCTGATTTAGTTAAGAGTGTGCCTGCTTACTAGAGAGGAGTTGGACTAGATGACCTTTAAAGGTCCCTTCCAGCCCAGTGCATTCTCTGATTCTATGATGTCAGTGAGTTTCGAAATCTTTATTGCCTTTGTGAGTCATCCCGATTATTAAAAACTTTAAGTTTATGGTTCCTTTCTCCATATGCAAAGCTTGTGAGAGGGAATGTAGAGATTACTTCTCCATGTGGGATGTGGATAAACAGTTACCATAAACAGAATGAACTGAAAAAAAATAAATACATACTGTTTCTTTCATTTGGATTTGGTTGATCTTTATTCTAAACAACTTATGCTTGAAATCACCATTAAAGATGAATTTATCTCCGTCTTCTACATCCTTGCCCTTTGGATTTTTAATCAATACTCGTGCTTTTCCACAGGCTAAAGACTGTAAGGTTCTTCTTAATTCATTGTCCTCTGTAAAGAAGTTCAAAGTATGGGAGAAAGCAAAACCGATCATTAACAAGAGTTTTTATGTCATCAGTCTAGAAATACAGTTGAAAGTTACTGAGTTTATGTTAATGTCTTCTTCCAGCTAAGTTCCAAGTAGATAACAACTCACAGCCCTCAAGCTTGGTCTTACATGTCTTCCACAGGTTAAGCGCTGAGAGCACGCACAGAATTATACATGTTGAGAAGACTAGCTCAGGCTTACCTCAGTGAGCTTTCTCTCTAAAAGCAGTTTCAAATAAGATTTCAACCAACAGAAAAAAACTCAATCAAAAAAAACCAAACCCAACAAAACCCGACCCAACCAACAAAAAACATCCAAGAGCAAAAGAACACAAGATGGTTCAAAATAAAACTGTACTTTTCCAGTTTTCTTTGTCCTTTCCTCCTTCACGTTTCAAGTGCACAGTGACACAGCTACAAAGTATGCAACCTACAGGACACTTCTCTTAACAGATCAGACGCTGTTGTGAATGGGGCACTCCGGCAACAGTAACAGAAAACAGATGGACAAGGTCTCAGAACAGTTCATTTGAAAATACTCTCTTGAATCACAATCACGCCAAAATGGCAGCATCTACAACAGATCATGTCAAATTCCTCTAAATTAAGCCTTTATATGCCAAATCTTAATTGGCTATCACTTGATGGATAAATATAAAAATCAGAAAGTAGTCTTCCTACCTACACCAGTGGCCATTTTAATTTCTTCAAAACTGAATTCATCTCCTTCATTAAACATAAGCAACACTAAGGTTTGAAAGAGCGATACTTGAAATTCTTTCTTTCCCTAAAAAAAAAAGAAGTATAAAATAATTAGAAGTAATATTCAGGTAATTTTCTAATGTATCCCCCAAATCTGGTGAGTTTCAGAAACTATACATATTTTTTTTTGATTTCTAGAAGAAGAGACGGGCATTTCAGAATGCCTAGCACACAAAAGAAATGTGTCTGAACGCAGTATTGAGGAAACAGGACAGTTTTTACATCTTTTTTTTCCGCTCCTCTAACAGTAGCAATGCAGCACACAGCAGAAACTCATTAGAATGGCCTTGTATTTACTTCACACTGACTTAATTTTAATTACAATATATAAAATTCTGGCTTTGCCACTACCAATAGTCTATCACATCACAATTCACTCAAACTGTTTTTATAGAGACGAGCTAATACAACTAATACAAAAGAAAACTTGGCATTGGATCAAACACGAAAGGAACTAAAGATAATTTTGGTTTACTATGCTATGGAGTGACAGTGTTATCAGTAGCATAATGCTTTTACAGACAAGCAAGGGAAAACAAATAAGTAACTCAAACTCTTCAGACAGCTGTAAATATGTCTGTCAATTGTTGACTACAAACCTATGTATCTTACTGTTACGTAATGCCTGAATCTCTAAGTGTCATGTCCACAATGAATTAGTGAAACAATTCAAGCTTTTTTCTCTGTCTTGATAATGCTGCATTATTAGCAAGGCAAGATCTTCCATGAGACAAAAGAAAACCACATTAAGAAACAATGTGGTTATTTAAGACTTCAATAATTCAGTAAGCATTTAAATTTTAACCAGTCATTACATGACAAATAGCCTTCTGTCTCTTTTTGTATCAGTGAAGCATGCCAGAAGTGTCACCAGTATTTCTATGATAAAACTAATTCCATATTAAAAATACAAAGATGCTACATTCCTTTTCTTTCATTGATTTCCTGCTTTATTACAACTCTATTCAAGAATAATGAGATCACAAAAAGCCTTGAATTGTGACTGTTTCATCACAAAATTGTTACTAACTTTATAAAAAAATACAATAAATGCCTAGATTCCAAATAACTTACTCAAATTTTATTCCCAAGGCTAAGCATTAAACCAGGAAACTTACTTCCTTAAATTCCGCCTTCAGGACAGCATGCCCTAAAGTAGTTTGCCACTGCAGCTTTCGACCACTGTGTTTTCCCAGATAAAAGGTTTTGAATACCTCTTGAAGCTTTATCATCTGTAGAGCAAAGAGACAAAACTATTTATGAATATTACACCAGTGAAGTGACATTACATGATTTTAATGTAATTGCTTTATTGTCTTTAACAATGTTTAATAAGTATTTTTGTGTGGAAAAACTAAATCCCAAGAGCAAAATCCTGGTACTATTATGCTCAAAACCAAGTCTCAATTCAAAATTTGCTTTTAATTTCCCTTTTAAAAATTGTTTTTGATAAAAGTAAAATAACCCCACTGTAAAAGGTTTTCAGCTTCAAAATTAAATGCTACTTTTGTCCCAGACTTTTAATATCACCAAGAAGTCACCAGGAAAATGCACCCATCTCACACTTTTCTTTAGTTTGCCCTGTACAGTGTCAAGTTCAATTCCAGTACTCTATACCCTCTTACTTCCATGTAAGACTTTTTTAACCCCTCTATTTGCACGATGTGCTGCTCAGGTCAAGTCTTCTTTACAGTGAGGGTGGTAAGGCACTGGAACGGGTTGCCCAGGGAGGTTGTGGACGCTTCCTCCCTGGAGGTGTTTAAGGCCAGGCTGGATGAGGCCTTGAGCAGCCTGCTCTAGTGGGAGGTGTCCCTGCCTATGGTGGGGGGTTGGAGCTGGATGATCCTTGAGGTCCTTTCCAACCTAAACCATTCTATGATTCCAAAGTAGCCTGCTATGGAGCTATGGAAGAAAAGATGTCACGGGAGTGCAAAAGCATCTACATCTTCTGAACTCCACAGGAATGCAGCTGCCACCTTTGGCCTCTGAAGTGCTTCCCACATTTCAGATTAAGCAAGGTATCGTAGGAAATAAGGACTCCAACCACACTGCTCAACATAAATTGTTACTGATAGGTGCTTTGAAAAAAAAAAAAAATCTCTCAACTTGGAAGCAACTTTCAGGCAAACACCATTTAAATGCAGGGGTAGATTTGTGTCACACATTGCAGGGAAGCGATGAAGGATCTTACAGAAAAAAAAGGATGTGCAGGAACATAACCATTGGCTATATTAAAATGCCAAACCAACATAGTTAAAGACTGACTATATTAACTGGCAGATTTAAACTATTAAATGCTTGACTGCAGTGTTATGTATGACACTGATTTTACATTAGTACTATTTTTGTATTATTATTCTTAAAAAGGTAAAATCCCCACATGAAGTGAAACAATCTGTTAAAAAAAAGAGACTGATGTTGTCCACTGCATTTTATTTTTTTGAAAACTTAGAATCTTTAAAAATCAGGTAAACCCTTTAAATATCTTGTACAAAACCATGAAATGAAGGGCATTAGTTCACCCTGTAACAGCAACTATGATTCCGCTTTGTAAAATGCATTTAGAAGAAGAATTCAAACACTAACCTCTGAATTTAAGTGAACTTCCATAGGTGTGTAAGTTGGCCAATAGCCCATAGTTAGTATATTTACTGTCAGGTCTATATTTCCTGGGTCACTTTGGTTCTGCATATACTAAAATAGAAGAGATAAAATAGAAAAGATAAAAGTAACTCGAGTATACTGCCTGCATGCTAGATTAGAAAATATATATACTTAAAATTAGAAAATTATAATTAGTATAAAGATGATAAAAATTTCTACAGGCCACTTCCTTGGTTAGTCATGCTCTACCAGGACTCTGAATAACTATTTAATGCTCTCCTTCCCCAATTTCGAAACACAGGAGGCAGTTGGAAATCAGATGAAAAGAACAACATGACCTCAAGTATTCTAGACCACTGTCTTTAAAGAGTGTTAAGGAACTTCAGCTGCATTCAAATAAAGGAAAAACTTTCAATCAGAAGCCAGGGCAAGAACTAAAAGATCTAAAGGATCTCCCTGAGACTTCAATATCTGTTAGACAAAGCCTTTTCACATAATTTAAACATAGCATCAGTCAAGCCAGGCTGCAAAGCCTGGGACAGAAAAGTGACTACAGTATCTTATTACAGCAGCAGATGTCTTGGGTCAGACCTCTACCATTGTATTGTGTCTTCAATAAGGTCCCAAAACGGGTACCCAAGGAGAAGTGCAACAACAGAGTAAGCATATACAGGATTTCTTCCAAACATTCTCTAGGTCATCAGCAGGTTGGAAGTTTTGAGGTTGAGACACACACAGTTTCTGTGCACTTTGCAACCCTCAGGTATTTTTTTCTGGTGTAGGTCATTCGCAAAGAATTCATCACAGCAGCAACAGTTTACAGAATGAAGGTGCATGGACTTCAAAGGATGTTGGACAGCTAAATTACTATGTGCTAATATTTAGATTGTGATCTATTCAATAGAGAATCAAATAAAACTGTAAAATAAGACTATCTCAGAATAAATAAATTATGTTCTATAAACAAAACTCTAAGTAGACGCTGTTATTATGTCCAGGAACTGCTCAAAAGCCTTTTTTGTTTCAATTTTAGCCTAATCCAACATGTAACACCATTAAGTGCTTCCCCACCACTACTGAAAACTTAGTACACAACCAGGAACTAAACAAGAACTAAGTACCTGCTTAAACTGAACCATGACATCTTTTGACAGTTCCATGTCCTTGAACATGCCCTCCAATTTGCTGGTAAAAGCAGCACCACATTCTGTCACAGGAATAAGAGCAAAGATCACACGATTATTAAAAGTAACACAGAACAGGCAATAAAAGTTTAACCTAAAACAGCTGAGCCAGATTTGCTGAGTTACAGAACACTCACAAACAGGTACATGGTTTAATGATTTTGCTCCTCTGTAGGTACATTCAGATATGGGACTGGTTAATTTAAAGAGGTCAGCCCAACAGCTCTCACTGGGCGCAATGAAAGCTGCAATATGCTCAGTATTACTTAAAATTTGGCTTGTCACTTCTTAAAGCATGGGAAAACAAAGATTTCAGTTTACACGTGAAAAGTAACAGAAAGTGAACACACCGTGTTTAAGCTTTGACAACATGGACTTCTCAGCATCTACTGATGCACTTTTTCCAACCAGCAGTCTTTTGGCCAAGTCTTTCTTATAAAATGCCTCAAACACATCTTTACCTGTATGGAAATTGAAACAAAAGTGAAATACACCATTATGTTTGCACTACAGGTTTGTGACACAAGCCTTTCTCACGCCATGCTGATCAACAGAACAATATTCACTAAGAAGCCATGAAAAAAACCCCCATACTTACAGACAACTTGTTCTTTCCATGTTTTCACAGAATCATAGAACATTAGAGGTTGGGAGGGACCTTCAGAGATCAAGTCCAACCTCCTGCCAAAGCAGGATCCCCCTAGCGTAGTGTGCACATGAGTACATCCAGATGGGTTTTGAAAGTCTCCAGAGAAGGAGACTCCACAACTTCTCTGGGCAGCCTGTTCAAGTGCTCCATTACCCTCACTGTAAAGAAGTTTCTCTTCATGTTGAGGTGAAACCTTCTGTGTTCCAATTTGTAGCCACTGCGCCTTGTCTTATTGCCGTGGGCACCACCAAAAAGAGATTGGCCTCATCCACTTGACACCCACCCCTAGGACATTTGTACACATTGATGAGATCTCCTTTCAGTCTTCTCTCTTTCAGACTAACCAGCCCCAGGATTCTCAGTCTCTTTCCACAGGGGAGATGCTCTAGTGTTCCAATTATCCCTGTGGCTCTCCACTGGGGAGTCCAACATTTGACACAGTATTTTAATTATTTCCATAACACTTTTTTTTAAAAAATTCCATAAAGAAACTTGGGCTCCTTTGTATTTCCCATTGGATCATCTGGAAATCACATTAAATGATTCTGGATTCCAGAAGACCATTTTCCCTCCAGTGGTCTGATTAATTAATAAATAAATAAATACATTAATAAAAGTTTTTTTATGTATTAATGTCCTTTAAAAGCCTAGGGTGGAAAAAAAAATGTCATAAATCTTCTTACTTGGTTTGCCAATAGTCTTTTGAAAAAAAGTAGTCAAACTTTCAAACCTTAAACTAGAGCTTCCCTAACTTGCTTCTATTGATAGTGTGAAGGCATTGGCCAGTTGCTCCACTTTTTAAACACACTGCAACTCAAGGCATTATCTCTGCTGCCTACAGTGGTTCCCCCTAATCCCTTACAAACATATTCCCAGTACAGTGATTCCTCTGACTTTCTTCTCCCTTTTCCATCCTGTCTCATAAAACAGCTCAAAGACACTATTGAGAAGTGCCATGCCTATCACCTCCTCTTAAAAAAGGACTCTTACACACCACGTAGTTCAAAATAAATATGCACATCTGACTCAGTACTACCAAACATATTAGGAAAGAGTTGGTCAAAGTTTCAGATCAACAGAAATTAATCTCAGGCTGACAAGCTGCCAGTGATATTGTTTTCATTCACCATTCCCATTCAATACCCTTTTCATTTGACAAAAATTGTAAATCAAATTGTATTACTTTATGACTGATTTCTTCTCTGCTTTCCCATTATATTATACGTGGTTTAGATTTTATGGGGAAAGAATCCCAGAACAAGCTAATACAGAACTGGGTAGTTCCTGATTACTCAACCTCAGACCAGTTTATATCTCCCACTTCCCCTGACACAGAGACCATGCATCTCTGTTGGGCTCAACCACTTCTTTTGATGATATTCCATCTGACCAAAAGAAATTAATTCTCATAACACATTCAAGAGTTTGGGTCGGATAGGGACATACACAAGGGAAGAGCATTTCAAAGGCAGTAAAACACAGCGATAACATTTTCTCCCATCATTTTGAGCTCTCCTCTGTGTTCTTTCTCAGCCATGATGAGAAAAATTACTAATTGCTAGGTTTTCATGTATTCTGTATGCATGCTTAAGAAGGCAGGGAAATAAAAATCTGTATTAACCTTTCTGTTCTTTCTAATTAGCAGGAGAGGTTATGGGTGCAGATATGGTTAATTTATGTGAAAACACCTTCTAGCAACAGCTCTAATTCTCAGGTCTCCATTCGCAGATTAAAAGGTTTGTAATTTGCCAGTCTCCATAGAACAAGTTTATCCTCCCTCGTGTATTTTTTGTGCTCTTTCAGATGCAAAGCAACCTGATTTTATGGCCAAATTGAGCAGAAATTCATGATAAGAAAATATCTCTTGCATCCAGAAGTATACAGTTCTGCTAGTGGCAAAGAAAACACTTTCAACTGTATCAATAGTGAATCTCTATTTCTTACCATGAATGAATCTAAATATGATCATGATTTTGTCAAGGATTCTTTCCAGCTCTTCATCTGTTGCTTCTTTATTACCAGCTCTTAGCTTGGAATCCACATATTTTGCTATAAATAAAACAGTTTGACAGTTTTTAAAAGAAGAAGTATCTAAAAGAATCAATTCAACCAAAACATTACTCTATGTTAAATATCCCTGCATGCTAAAATATAGGGTGTTACATTTTCTGTTTTCCTTTTTTTCTCATCCCCTGTGTTCACTGGAATTATAAAGCTCTACTGTGTTACTGACATAATGGAAAAATATCATCAAAAGGAACTAAGGAAAAAAAAAATACAGTACAATTTTTAAAATCAATGCATTAGACATTCCCACATTTTGTATTATAGTTATAGAAAGCACAACGCTTGTTGAAAGACAATGTTTTGGAAGTGTACAATGCATATGAATGTATTTTATGAGAAACAGAAACAAACACAGAGGACTGTATTTTTGTAGACCATTACTATGTCCCTCATGCTTCTTGGTAGAAGCATACCAAAATTATTTAAACAGAAGCAATGCTTTCAAGTTAGTAGCTTCAGAATGCCAGAGATAAGGTTAAACCGTGAGTGTAGCTAAGTATTTACTAAGCTACATTAGTACACTTATACAACCTTCTGTGTAAGAAGGAAACCTTTGTAGGAGCTGAAACACCACAATCCACAAGTGACAGCAGCCCATACTTGAACCTGTACACTAAGTCATGCTATTTGTCCTACATAAAGCTGGGTTTAGAAAGAAACCACAAAACAGGCTCAATAAAAACAAGAGAGCGTACAGAGGAAAATCAAACAACCAAAGAGTATGACCCTCTCTTGGTGTAAAATACTGCAGCTCATTTTGCAGCTGGCAAAACAGTCAGAACAGCATTTGCCAGATCAAGGTTAAACCCACTAATAGTAGTTTTAAGATGTTTTCATTATTTTTCTGTCTTAATGAGCACCAGTTTCCCCTTCAAGATATTGACATCTTTTTCTCTAGTAAAGCTCCTTGTATCTGACAGCTTTAGAAGTCTTCTCTCAATTTCAGCCTTTAAGGCAGATAGATGGGCTGCACATAGTCCATTCTGAGAGATCCATAACATCCAAAGAACTCCTTTACTACCACAATTTAAAACAGCTACTACACTACCACAGCTATTCCCTAACCATTTGGTCCACCGGTAGCATCAGCATTACGCTCTGAGCGGTGGTTAGCACCGGGCACAGTGCAAGAAGCAGAGCACAGGGGCAGCAGGAGTTGGCATGCTCCATCGAGATGCTGCACACACACCTAACAGCACACCCAAGCATTTCAAACCTGCAAGACTCCCAGGTTTATTTTTGCCTTGTACCCCAAAACAAGTCTCCTAAAGCAGAAGGCATACTGCACCACTATTGCACTAGCACACTCAGCAGCATTATCTTATCATGCTTTCTACAGATTTGTGAAATATTTTACAGAAAAATATTTGTGTACCTATCAATTCTGCAGGCTTATTTGGTCTCTTGTTGATAAATGTTTCAAAGGACTCCTTCATCAAGTTTATAAATTTTTCATTTTTCTGAAAGCACACTTCTATGATATGGTCCACTTTATCCTTAAAATCTAGTAGCTCTTGCACCATATCCTTGTCTTTTTCAGGATTAACCACTATTGTTGTCCCAAAGTTCTGTAAAACAAACACTTTTGATAATAAAATATTTTAGAGTGCTGCCTATCTCCCCCAACAGACATATTCACCCTTATAAAAAAATTTATAATCAGAAAGAATATTTCTTTTTTTACAAAGCTACTGAGGTGAGTTCAAGTTTTCATAGAATGAGATGCATTGAAATTTAAAATAAAAACTTAAGACACACATCAATGGATTTCAAACATTAGTGTTTGATTTGAAGATTATATACACTTAAGACAGAAACTAAAATAAATTAGACAGTAGACATG
Organism: Tricholaema leucomelas; assembly: GCA_013400475.1. Taxonomy (NCBI): domain Eukaryota; kingdom Metazoa; phylum Chordata; class Aves; order Piciformes; family Lybiidae; genus Tricholaema lacrymosa; species Tricholaema leucomelas. Next base: position 348,608 of record WAAF01010202.1, on the reverse strand, counting down.
ACTGTATGACGTGCAAGTTCACAGCTAGATACAGAACTACATGATTCATGTAAAAGAAATTATATGGAAACTGTCTCAGAAATGTTAAGTGTAATGGAAAACTTTGCACTATTTTTCTTAAATTCACTAGAGAGTTCTGTTGACAGAACAAGTGACAAAAATTCAACTGCTGCTCATCACTCCAAGATTCTTCTCTTCTAGCAAGGGTTTAAAAAGCAAAATATAACCTCTAGCTGACTTGCAATAAATCAAAACTCTTCCATTCCCAAGAAGCAGCCACAGACTTGACTTTCTTTTCTTGTTCTCACATTTATTATTTTAAATGTAGAGATATAACACCATTTGTCTAGTGAACCAAAATAATCCTGTAGGGAAGGATGCTCAGCCTGGAGAAGACTCAACTCCAGGAAGACCTAATAGCAGCCTTCTAGTACATAAAAGGGATAAGAAGGCTGGAGAGGGATTGTTTACAAAGGCCTTAAGTGATAGGGGGAGGGGCAATGGTTTGAAATTCGAGAAGAGTAGATTCAGATTGGATGTTAGGAACAAGTTCTTTACAATGAGGGTGGTTGAACACTGGAACAAGTTGCCCAGGGAGGTACTTGAGGCCTCATCTTTGGAGACACTCAGTGTCAGGCTAAACAGAGCTCCAAGCAATCTAATCTAGCAGAGGATATCCCTGCTCACTGTAGAGTGGGGTGGGCTAGATGATTTTTGTAGGTCACTTTCAACCTAAACCATTCTATCATTATATACTGGACAATCTACAATTGTTTAGTAACAACGATGAGCGCCCTAGAGAAGATGATTAGTTTTCCAAAGTGAGAAAGAGGAACGTCTGCACATTAACAGCAAACCAGTATTCAATCAGTGTATTTTTATCAAATATAACAAAGCCACAACAACAGTCAAAGAGGGATGGGGAAATTCCTCCCAAACCTCAGAGTTTCCACGTCAATATCTAATTACCCACTGTGATCTTTCATTGAGATCTTTCTCAAATAACATTTCAGAGGGAAGCCGAATTCAAGTCTGCCTGAGGTCCTTAGGCTCAAAACTGTGTATCACAGAATGGTTTGGGTTGGAAAAGACCTCTGAAGATCATCTAGTCCATCGTATTTTACACTTAGCACAATTTCCCCCTTGTAATACAACATTTGGACATCTCACAGACTCTACAAGTTAAGTACATAAACTGCAGAGCATTCCCTCATTCTGTGAATGGCAAACAGAGATACAGAAAGCTAAGTGGCACCTCTGAAATTATGAAAAGGTGGCTACAGTAGAACTCAGGAGTTCACATCAGTAACTTGGCATACTATCCATGATTTTTCTTATACTGGCTCATAAATTGAAGTTCTTGGAGCTTCACTTTCTATCACTCAGAATGTTTGCAAGGAAGAAATTTACTGACACTTGAAAATGGTTCCTAGATTTTTGAGTCTTTAAAAAAATAAATCTTAAAAACAAAGTCATAAAATGCTTGATTCAGTGAGACATAAGGTAAAAGCCAGCTTAACAACTTGCTGCAGCAAAAAGAGAGGTTCCGGTCCCCCTTATTTTCCTACCTGTCCCAAACTCCTGCTTCTTTCCTTGAGTAGCATATGGACTTTTCTGTGAGCCTCTTCAGCTTACTAAAACTGGCATAAAACCAACCCTGCCCAGGAACCGTATTAAAACAGATCATAGAATCATAGAATGGTTTAGGTTGGAAGGGACCTCAAGGATCATCCAGCTCCAACCCCCCGCCATAGGCAGGGACACCTCCTACTAGAGCAGGCCGCTCAAGGCCTCATCCAGCCTGGCCTTAAACGCCTCCAGGGAGGAAGCAAAAGATCACAAAGAGTCTATGGCATTGCAGGCAGACCAAGGGTTTAAAGTCAGGAGTACGATCTGGGAAGAAGGAAGAAGAAAGACATTCCTTCTCAGCCATGGCAAGCTGTTCAAATTGGCCTACATGCCGCTGGATCCATGGGCTATGTATGGGGACACTGCAAGACAACCTGCAGACCAAACTCCACCTTGGTCCTGAGGGGCAGAGAAGTAACTATCCCCACACCCACTGGCTGCACGCTGATGGACCATGCTGAACTCCAAACATGGAAGCACAGAAAAGGTACGTCTGAAATTAACTGATGTGGTGCACTTCAACCCGAAGGCTGATGAACACATGAATGACTCAAGGGAGAACCACCACATCAGGAATTATCAATTCCAGAGAGAAATGTCTTCTGTGAGCCTTTTCTGATTTCCATATTGCAAGAGCACAAGCTCTATGTGGCAGCATACTATACACATATTATGCCTAACAAAACAACCTGAAGCATCTAAATACAACTTTGATGACAGATTACTTTCAAGAGGAGCGTTTTGTTCCAAATAGCTTAAGCATTCATCAGCACTGCTGTAGGTTGGTTACAAGTAGCAGTGCTAATCTGCAGTGCAATAGCTATGTTCTAATGTTTCACTGATTTTGCAGATGTGTAAACAGTTGGGTCTATCTGTAGCAAAACACAACAGAGTAGAGTCTAGCATATTCTAAACACATGTACATGTGGTTCTATTTAAAAGCAGAGCAAACCAAAGTTCTTGTACAATGATCAAACCTAGAAGGAAAGCAATTTCCAAGTAAAAATTTAAACCCAAAACTTCAGTGCTGCTGTTTCTCATCATATGACTGTTACCGGGGGTAGAAAGCATTACAATTTCTCTCCATATTTGCTTAAAACAGAATTTTAATGCATATACCTACATATTATTCTTGGTTTTGGTAAATGCATAAATTTTGACACTAGTAAAAGCTCACTGAAATACCTTGATGTATTCACTCCAGTGTTGCAAAAGGATCTGCTGCCCACCTTTCACCCGGCTGAACAGCTGGTATGTCTGGGTCAAATCTGATATTCTATTTTCATCAAGCAGGTTGTCAAGTCCTAAAAAAAGAAACACCAAGAAAATTTGAATACAGCTGTATGAGATTTTTAGGACTACATTTCTGAAAGCAAGTGATATGTTCAAGGTTAACACATCCCCTTGCTTAAACTGGCTGAAATGATTTATGGTGTAATATTTTAAACTACTTAAACTGAAGTACTTTGCCAACTTGGTGTTGATTACAAGCCTTCTGGCAGAATGTTTACAAACAGTGCATGATTTGAAGCATTCTAAAGAATGCTAAAAAACAGTAAGCTAAGCAAAGTGCAGATTTGAAGTACAGATAAATACTTAGAGATTTTTTCTGTAGAGCATGTTTTTGGATTAAGAATGTGCTGTAAATTGTCTATGCGTATACTGCTGGAATAACACAAGACTTCAAATTCTTTCCAAGCACCTTTTGGCTTTGATTCAACCTATAAGAAGCTAAGCCAAAGCTATCAAAGGGAGAAGTGATGCTCTAAAGCAAAATCATAGAATCAACCAGGTTGGAAGAGACTTCCAAGATCATCCAGTCCAACCTATCACCCAGCCCTATCCAGTCAACTAGACCATGGCACTAAGTGCCCCATCCAGTCTTTTCTTGAACACCCCCAGGGATGGCAACTCCACCACCTCCCTGGGTAGCCCATTCCAATGGCAAATCACTCTCTCTGTGAAGAACTTCCTCCTAACATCCAGCCTATACTTCCCCTGGCACAACTTGAGACTGTGTCCCCTTGTTCTATTGCTGGTTGCCTGGGAAAAGAGACCAACCCCCACCTGTGAATGTGAAGGATACAATCCTGTACACATATCTGAGAATATGATAATGTAGTTCAAAAGTAACCAGAGACACACATTGTCTGGTGTTGGCAACAGCAGCTTTAGTAATATGGGAGGGTAGCACAAAAGATGTACAACTTTCTTTTTTCAGTCCTGGAAGCTTGACAATTTACACCGTCAATGTAGCTGACACCATACAAGTGTCCTGCTTCACAAAATACACTTCATTAATGCCAACTTTTAAATGGCATTAAATTACAAAGCATTTTCCATCCCATTTTCTATTATATGTGTCATCTTAAAAACACTTTAATTAACTATTATAAACTTACACATTTAGGAAGGCAACCACAGTTCAAGAATGATGTCAGGTAAACTTTAGCCTCCTATTTTGAGATTTTCTAAACTTTTAAGGTATCAGAAGACTGGACATACTTTAAATGTAAAACATCAAAGTCTTGAATGCATGAGATTGGTGTTCTCACTGAACCTGGAATTAAGAAATACCCATTCCACCACATTTGAGCATCACTTTCTATTCATTTAAAGACCTAGATGATAAAGTTTAACTTCGCTTCTTCCTCTGGCATATTTGCTCTCTGAAAAAAAAATATTTCATCACATATTTAACAAATGAAAGAGACATACAGGAAAGTCTTCTGCCACAAGCCTTCACAACTTTGAGAAAGTACTGTCACAACCCTGGATAAATTTATTATACTCAATGGAAAAAATCACCTAGTCAATGGCAGTCGTAGTAAAACAAGACAGAGCTCCGTACACAGACTCTGCATTTGTAAGCTCTCCCCTCACCTCGTATCAAACATCACATGCCTTCTCCTAAGCAACAAAACTTATAAAAAGTATCTTCCCCTACTTGCATGGAATGCTAGGATGATACAAGCAAACTACAATGTGCTCTGGATCAAGAGAAAGCAGAAAGGTATGCAAGTCAAGTGATACCACCTTCTTATTTCCAACTGTATACGGTTAACCCCCAGGAGGAGTGTCCCTCAACACTTGACCTCAGGTGGTCTTGACCCCTCCCCAGTGGTGAGTCTGGACACCACCAGGTGATGGTTAGCCCACTCCCCCCTTCCTGTGCCATAAAAGCAGGGAGACTTCCTGTTCCTCTCTCTCTCTGGATCGCTCTCTGGACCACACTGCAGCTCTCTCTCTGCACCCCTGCATCTCTTCACACACGTGGTCACCACCATCACAAACTCGGGTTGTATTTATACCTTTTGTATTTGTTATTCTTCCTTCCCTACACCTCTGTAACCTCCCTACCTCTGCTACTCTTTTAAGTTATTGTTAAACTTTTCTTTTTAACCTCCAAATCGAGTGAGATTGATTTATTTGGGTGTGCTTAACTTTCCTCTCTACTTCTAATTCCTTTCTTTGGGGAAGGAGGCGGGGAGAGAGAGAAGGGCACTTTACAAATTGTCACTGGTTCTATCAAATTTATTAGAGTCTCTGGGAATTTAAAATTAGAACCCAGACACCAACCCACTCCCTTCATTTCCCCCCAATGCAGACTGAATGCAAAAGTTGACCCAACAATGCTATGGTCCTAAAAAGTAGTAACTAAGTACAAATGCCTCCGTGTTTACTTATACACTATAAACCAAGAAAAAGTTCAGGTTAAAATGAGTAACATTTTTAAGCCAGCTGATAAACAAACCTATCACAGGAAAAGTTGTTCAGTACTTGTATCAGCAATATAATCAATAATATCAACCCTTAAAAATATTGTTATATTTCTGATAAGCTTAAGAATAGCTAAGATGGAGTGACCATGCTTATTTTCATAAATATACTGAAGCTGAAATAGCCTATTCACAGACTAGTTCAGAGAAACCGGTGAGTGTATGTCTATCTTCAAAGTGGACAAAAAACAGAAGTGAAAGACATGTGTGCAACAACATGGAAGTATTAACAAACATGGAGATGACTGAGCTCAAAGACTACTATGGACATCTGTTTGGGAGCAGTAAGTGAAACACAGACGCAAGAACAATTTGCCAGGAATTTTAAAACCTAAAATATGGCTTCTGCAAGAAAATGAAAAGATTTAAGTATTGAAATGTCACAGACTACTGAGCAAACCCAGAAATTCAGTGAAAAAGGAGAGATTAAAAGTTAAGAGGAACAAAGAGATGGTGAAGACACTAATGGCTGAATACGGACTTCCTCAGAAAACTGCAGCTTTTCTGTGAAATTGCTAGACAAAAGCTAAAATGGAGACAAAAACTATTATAATAAAGTTCATTGCCTTGGAATGCTGTCAGTTCAAATAGCTCCTGATTTTTGAACTATAAGACCCACAAGTATATGTGAAGCTATTGCACATGAACTGTGTGATTATCAGGTAACAGAAGGCATGACAGTAATTGCAGCTTTCAATTAGATGTTTATGTAATTGTAGGAAAGAAGCAGTACCAAATTTTTAATTCCTAAGTCCAAGTGAAAGAAAATGTAGAGGGTTTAGCAACCTTTAAAAATATGGAAAATTATGTTAAATATTTGTTTTTCCATATACAATTTACCTGTCACAGTAGCTGTAACAGTCATAAGGTTGTCTTTCTGCATCTGTGGAAGTATTTCCCATGGCTAATATACCTCCTTAAAAAAACCCACTGTGAGTTTATAGTTATTGAAGGGTAAGAGAACCTGTTGCTTATCATACATTAAATTCATTTTCTAAAAATACCTTTTTGCAAAATAGCTGATAAGTGTTCTCCTAGTAGCTGTTTCTCCACGCAAGCAATCAGAGGTTTCCTAAGCAAGGCAAGAAAAATGTGTAAGTATTAAGAAATCTGAAAAGTAAGAAAATTGCTTTGTCACAGTGCATTTGGGAATCACTTTTACCATCATACAAAACAAATTGATTCCCTGCTTAAAAGAGAAGCTGCAAATTAAGACAAATGTTGCATGTGATATCAGTCAAGAAAGAATAAAAAACATGCCTGCAATAAAGAAAAACAAATTCCATTTAATTCTTAGAACTCAAGTACTCTCAGTAGAAACCCAAAATCAGTGCAAAAACATTTCTGTAAAAAAAGTTTAATTGATGGTTTCTTGCAAACAAACAAACCAAGAGACTTCTCTGGGTTTGAGCTGCAAAACAACACAATACATGTTGGTGAAGCTCAAAACTCAAACTATCCATCTAACCGTGCTATCATAGAATCAACCAAGTTGGAAGAGACCTCCAAGATCATCCAGTCCAACCTATCACCCAGTCCAGTCCAATCAACTAGTGCCTCATCCAGTCTCTTCTTGAACACCTCCAGGGATGGTGACTCCACCACCTCCCTGGGCAGCCCATTCCAATGGCAAATCACTCTCTCTGGGAAGAACAGTGAATAACTAATTTCACTACTTTTAAGGTGTATTGTTACATCCAGCACAGTGATTACGAAAAGATAAACTATATACCTACATAAACACAAACTGAGCTAGAACCACAAGATTCAAAATTGCAGAGTATTTTACATGTCCTTGAATTTTCCCTACTTTTTACTATCAATATTTATTTGATACAGTCACTTCAGACAGAAAAATAATGGCAAGTTTGCCTTTATGCTTTTCATAGCCTAGAAGAACAAAGAAATGTCTGAAGTGTAAAAGGATGGCAATTTTGGTGTTTAAACTTCTACTGCTGCTCACAATGTGACAAAAGACCAAACATTTCTCTCTGAGCTAAGTTTTATAAAACTGGTTCTCAGACTCTCAATTTAGATTTTTCACAACAAAGGACTGATGGAAGTCTTTTATGTAGTGGCATCTACTTTACGTCCCTACCTTTGCTTAACTACCACCCTTCCTCAAATAGTCCATCAGCATCTTTCCTGATATCCTATATAATAAACAGTTTTAGTCCCTCCATCTCAAAAAGGTTCAATAAGAATCTGGAAAGCTTCACAGAACAGAACAGGGATGATCCAGGTACCAGCCTAAAGGTACCTTCTCAGGTACAGCCTCAAAGTCATTCAATTTAGTCAGCTACCGACTGACAAGGAGATAGGCTTATTAGGGTCAGCTGTCTGGATGGACATGTACTGATGAGCTGAACAAATCCTCTATGAGCTATGACAAAGCACTCTCCATGTTTTGCACAAATCTGGTTTACAGTATTTTCAATTATGTTTCCCACGATGGCTTTGAGCTAGAATTATCATATCGATCTCAAGACCAAACTCAGTAACTAAATTTAACATCTTTCCTGCTCTTTTCATGCACACATAAAGAGACAGTATGACCTGGGGACAACTCAAGGCACTAACTTTGAGAACTGCTGTTTCTTAATGCAAAAAAAGGAAATAAATGTGAAGCCTTCCAAAAGCAAGTTTCTAAGCCTTAACTAGAGATGAGATCCAAAGCAAGGACTTGATGCATATGTAGACTGAAAAGCTTTTATCAACCTGCTTTTTAACTTGAACAGTAAATAAATACATATATGCCTTAACTTTATACCTAAAAATAATTCCCCATATGTTAAGGTGATCGATTTTGCCAGAAAAAGCTATCAGCATTGAGAGGAAGAAAATTCCAGTTCAAGTATGTGCCACGACATGCGATGCATGTGTGACTATATACAAGTCTGAAGAAAACAACAAGTTTAAAAGATAATTTTCATTCAGTTATCCTTTTATCACCCAATGAAACACCAATATGTAATCCAGAAAAATAATAAAAAAAAAAGAATTAAAAAGTTATATTCTTTATTAATTGTTATGTTGTTTTAAAAGAATTAATGGCCTACTGCAGGACAATGGATTATAGTGTGTCAGTGACTCTGAAGTACCTCCTAAATGCACATTCCTACCCCAAAAACACACGTTATTACTCAAAAACTAAGTGAAAAAAGGACAAGCTGCCTTGCAAATGCATGGACAGCAGCTGCAACAAAGCTGATCCGCTGTTAAGTTTACACCCCAGACTGCTTATGAACGATGTTCATGTCCTTTGTCTTACACCATAGTTAAACTTTTTCCTTTTTTTGCCTAATGATCCTTTCTTTCCCTCAAGGGATTCATGGTTAATGTTGCTATCAGTACATGAATGGATAAAAGTAATTACTTCGATAATGCAAATATGAATTCTTACATAGCATTTTGTTAACTTCAACACACATTGAGAAATCTTTCAGGACCAATTTCTCCCCTTACTCAAAGTATATTTTGATTTTTGAGAAAACTGTTTTGGTAAAAACAGTCTTAAAAACAACCAAGCTGTATCACAAGCACTGCCCACAAGATACCTTAAGATAATGCATACATAACCTCTGCCTCTCTACAACCACGGGCAATCAGAATTTTATGAAGGACGCTTGATTTATGTTACATTTCTACTCACTGTGTGCTATGGTCTAAATATGTTATTACTCTGTCTCCTTCCTCTTCCAAGCGTTTATTAACATGGTGAAGATATTCTGGGACCTAGTGAGACAAGAGAATATCAAGTTCAGCTACAATAGTACAAATCATAGAATCCTAGGATGGTTTAGGTTGGCAGGGACCTCAAAGATCATTTAGTTTCAAGTCCTCACCATAGGCAGGGACACTTCCCACTAAAACAGCTTGCTCAAAGCCTCATCCAGCCTAGCCTTGAACACTTCCAAGGCACATCATCTTGCTCCATGACAATTACTTCAAACCACATATTTAGAGAGAATATGAATTAGAAAGGACTATTCCAACAGAATGCTGTTACGTCCCACATAGTCTGTATTTTTATGAAAGCAATGTTACTGTATATTAAAAGTACTGACAGAAAGAAAAACAGAAATTTGAGAAATTTTCAGAGAAGTCAGGTTTTTTTCTCAAAACTATTCTGAGCTAAGATAGCTCTTAAAGTACCATGGAACAGATCTTCAGTTTGTGTGAGTTATATAGTTCTGTTATTTAAAAGGTAGTTTCTCCAGTATTGTGTCTGTCCCTACAGAAAGTTAACACATTCAACATGTATTAAGACACAGGTATGAAATTACAACTCAGGCTGCAAATGATCAAAACAGTTATGCCTTTGTGCATGTTTGTACATGTATGCACACAGATATCCATGTATGTGCATGCATTACATGCACATGCATTCAAGTATATGCACATCTATACTGTGTAAGATGGGGGCATACTTCTTTTGTGTTTTCCACAACTTTCTAATAGGTGTCTATAACTCTGTGGACTCAAAATCAATGCATTTTGCCTCAGGTCCCAGTGGAAAACCAAGGAATGAAGCAAATGGATTAGACACAAGGAATAATTTCTGTGCCATGTGAACAGGGGTTTCCAAACTGTAGTGACTCAGTGTTAAAATGGAAGTAGGAAAAGTAGTCTTCTGTACTTTGGACTACCAATAAACACATACCTCTCTACATATCTCTGAAAATGTAACTCAGAGACCTGTAGCACGCCCACTGCAGAGTGTAATTTTATCCCAAGATACTGTCTTTGTTTTCTGTCATCTTAAGTTTATTTAACCAATAAAGAAACAAAACAGCAAAAGAAATGCAACAAAATAGTAAAAAAGTAAACAGTTTACTTAGGTATTAAGCACACAGTGTAACAATGTCAGTGCAGTATTTTACAGCTCTTGGGCAAAACCAATATGGACAGTACACCTTTAAACTTTATGTGGAAGTGAGCTTCTAGCAGTATGACTTTAGCTACACAAAATGTCACTGGGTTTCTAAATTATATATTGTAAGTACCATGGCAATTTGGACTCCGCTCTTCACTTTGACACAATACTGTGGTCCACATCAAAATATGTGAATGTTTACACGTGTGCCTGAATACCAGTAAACTTTAGTGAACTTTAATATACCACAACACTATCAAAAGTTCTCACATAATCCATGGCAGATAACACTAACATAAAAGCATGCACTTACCTCTCTTTCTTGCATTAATCTTTGGCCTTCTGCAGCATATAAGCAATTTGTCTCTTCCAGAAACCTCTGTTCAAATGATTCCTTGTAAACCTACTCAAGAAATTAATTAAGTTACATTAAGCTGCCAGTAAGGGCAAGTAAAATCTTCAGAAGTGTCACAGTAAAATCTTCAGAAGCGTCCGAGTAACATTATGTTAACACACAAGTTCTCTGCCCACTGGTTTTAGAAAGACTGAGATCAGAGCTAACTTCCCAGTGCAGCAATAACATGCTGCACTGTACTCAAATTGCCCGAACTAAAAGACTTCTGTTTAAGCTGCACAACCCAGCACCAGTACCCAATACCACAGTACAGCAATGACATCAAATTCACTTGAGCTCAAAGTCCCACCAATATGTCTCTGGCAAAAAAAACCCAAGACCGCTTCTAGGTTTAACTGCACATCACACAAAGCTACAATGTCAACCAGAGGACAACCTATGTCAAAGTCAGGAGAAGAGCATTTTTCTGTCTATTTCGTTACTTAGTATCTATGCTAATGGAAAGTTCAAGTAAATTATAGATTTGAGCTCATCTATTTTAACCTTTGTCTAAACTTTGCATTGCTTTCTATCCTGGGCACTTCTGCTAAGAAGTTGTCAATACAGTGATGTTTTGGTGATACTCAGGATCTGGATTCCAAAAAGTGATGCCTATTTACAGTGGCAGAGGTGATATTTTTATTTTACTCCAATTTAATTTCCACTAGGATTAGAAAGTGGCTAATACAAACAAAGTACTGCATATCCTAAAAGATCTGCAAATCTATTACTTAGGAGTCTGCAAGCCACTAGCTCTGATAAGGAAAACAGGCAAAGGATTCTCATTTAAGAACAGAGAATAGATTATTGCACATCAGGTAAAGAATAGCTGATCTTACCAATCTAACAGCTGGATTCTGAACCACATTTTCTAGAAGAATAAAATTACTTCTGTACCACACATGAATGAGAAACGTCCAAACTGTTTCTGAACACAGCCTTTAGCAGCAAAGTTTGCTGTACTCGCCTGCAGATCAGACAGCATGCTCAACAAACTCCGCAGAAGGCTTCGGTCCACAGCTTCACCATTTCGCTCTCGTTCAATCAGCAGGAGAATTCCATCAATAGTCTTGTTTTGCACTTGCTTGTCACTAATGATGTGATTTCTGAATAACTCTAGCCCCATATCCCTGTGTGAATATTGAATGTTAATAAATTACTGTTGATTCTTTCAAAAATACCTCCACTTCGGTTCGAGAAAAATCAAAACATATAAAACGCATGGTGTGTATGTTGATAGCTGTTATATAGAAAGAGAATGTATTAACGGTGTGTGTATTCTTTTTGACACTGCCCACTAAGAAAACTTTATTACAAAGATTATCATAAAATAGCAGGCCACATGCTACCAGGTGCATACACCTCAGCTGAGAATTCTGACCAACCTGGTCACCATGTTTCACGTTAACAGAATACGACACTATTTATTGAACAAAAAATTACTATCATAATCTAAAAGGTGAACATACACATTAACATAAGATCCCCTGGATCAGTCAATCTCTGTGTAACTTCTTTGTTCAAAAGCATGAATTCTCTGTATGTTTAAGATCAGCTGCATCAGATTGTTTCATTCTGAGAGGGTGAGGAATGGTGCTTCTCTGCTATGACACAGCCAATTATAAAACATTGTCTTGGCCAAGGAAAACAAAAGCATCTTAGATGAAACTTGTTACCTTCAACTTCTTCCTGTGCATCAGGATTTCAATAAAGGGAATTTTCCCAGTATAAGGAAAATAAGATGCAAAGTATGAAGAAACCTGTCTGGGGTTAGAATTAAATCCCCAGAGACAATAATAATTTTGATAGAATAACCCACCAAATAAATCAGCCTCACTCGATTTGGAAGTTAAAAAAGGAAAACAAGTTTAACAATAACTTAAAAAGGGTATCAAAGGTAGGGAGGTTACAAAGGGTGTAGGGAAGGAAGGATAACAAATACAAAAAGGTATGAGTACAACCCGAGTTTGTGGTGGTGATGCTGCTGATGGCCAGGTGTGTGTGGAGAGATGCAGTGTCCCAAGGGAGCAGTGTCCAAAGAGCAGAGTGAGTCCCAAGAGAGAGAGAGAGAACAGGAAGTGCCCCTGCTTTTAAGGGACAGGAAGGGGGAGTGGGCTAACCCTCACCTGGGGCTGTCCAGACCCAACCCTGAGGAGGGGTCAGGACCCCCTGAGGTCAGGTTACAAGTTCAGGGAAACTCCTCCTGGAGTGTTAACCATATACAAAACCTCTTCAACAACGTTTATTAAAATAAAGCCTAACACAACAAGTTGGAAAAAAACTACTGCAAAGTTGGGAAGAAAGACACCCATAGGACAAGCCAGGGCTGAGAGAAGGATGCCAGGTTCTTCACACAACCAGAGAAACTCCTCGGAGCACAGAAGCCAGCCAGGAAGGAAAAAAAAGCTGTGCTCTTACTTCAGTACTTGCTCTACCCAATTTTTTGCTTTAGATGGAGTAACGATCCCACAAATTTTCAACAAAGCCTGGGTTTGTTTGTTTGAGCAATGACACAAAATTCCCCTCAGGAGAGACGCTTAAGAAGAGAATGCCCAAAGATGTGACAGAAAGTTACAGCAGTAGTATCTTAACATTTGGAACCACAGGTCTTTACTCTCAAGAGGCCACTGCTGGAAAGACACTGCACCTTTATCAGTGTGTCTGACTCACTCTAAAGTGGTAAATTCTATCAAAATGAGGAGCACTTGAAATAAAGTCAGGCCAGCACCAAGATGCAGAGGTAGCACTCTGAGAAAGTTCCCCACATAGCCAGCCTCAACCAGGCCGTGACAACTACAGCAATATGTATGCCTTGACTTTTAAGCATATGTTTGCAGACCTTTTTCTTCATTCACTCTCACCTGACAATTCATACTCCTGGGAAAGGAGGAAATAACATGCACTCATGTTGGCACACCTATTTCCATAAATTAACACAGAATTTTAAAGTCCTACTACATAGACTAAAAAAAACTTATTCTACATGAAAAAAATGATTTCCCACCTTTGCAAATACAATAGCATGCACAACTCCAAAGATTTCAGGAATACTTACATGGATACCTACCATATAGAAGGAAGCATTGAATTCTGAAGTACATATGTACGGTCCAAAAATAAGAAAATGCTTCTGATCATGATCTGAAAATACATAAAGAGGATGTTTTTCTCTTTGCCCTTGCATGGTATTTTAAATTACATACCAACTTCTGAGAAACTACACCACATAGACACGCACCTTCATTATTGACATGTACTTTCAACTTTTACAGTGACTTGTAAAGCCACTGGTATATCATTCATTGATGTTAATCCTATTACTAAGCTCTATCACCAAGTACATCCAATACGTTTTGCAAATTGCTATCAACTAAATAGCTTTAGTAGCCTGTTGTGAGTTTTACTGCCGCTGAGATACATAACCCATTCAAGCAATACAATCATGACATTCAGTAAACACCCTGAAAGAGCATGCTGTCATGGTTTTCACCTTTTTAAAGAGAACTTAAAGCAGAGACAGTAATAAGCTGTGCCATGGATTTTTTGTAGTGGAAGTTAGTGCCAAAAATAACAAGGAAAATAGAGACACATTAGAGACACATTAATTCTAACAGGGGAAAGTCTGTATACTTTTCTTTTTTTAATTGAAGAAGTGGGAGAAGGAAGGGAGGTTTTAGCTTATTACTCTCTCACATTCCAAATTCATTTTAAACTTTTCTCATAAAAAGGCTACCTAATTTTTAGTTTAGCAATAGCATAACTCAGGTTGACAGTAACTAACTCACCCCAAGGCTATCTGCAGGAATTTCTATACTCAGCTGTCCACCTACTACTCCCCTAAAAGATTTCACTGCTTCTGAAGCAGTTCTCGAGTTGATGTAGTTTCTGACCAGGCATATTAAAGTAATACAGCAGCAAGGCTGGGTTTGAATTTTTTTTTCTTAGTGCTAAGGACATGGGCAACCACATGCTACAGGTTGTTGCTTTGAGGAGCTAAAAACAAAGAAAGAAAGAACGCTCAAAAGTAGTTGAAGTGAACAAAGTCCACAGTAAAAGCCTTTTTATAAAAAAACTACAGGTCCAGTTTAATTAAATTCTCAGGACAATAAACTTCAATTCTATTTTCATCAGTGCTCAATTTTGGAAGTTTTCCCAGATTTCACATCCCAACTATATGTACTGTGAACAAGCATTCAACTTACCATTTGTCTGCAATGATCTTGCCAACATTTATTTATCTTCTTTAAAAATAAAAGACTATCCAGGGAATCTGTACAGCACCTATTAAGGAAAAACTAGCTTGGTGGTGTATTTTGAGGCCAGATTCTGGAGATGATCTTTGTCACCCATTAAGCAAAGCTGCTCCATGGATATTCTGATGTCACTGTGACTGCCCAGGGATAAATCGTTAATTGCACAGCTTGGGCAGAGCAGAGGGGCTGGCATTTCTCCAAAAGGCCTCCCTCTGTTTTCAAGGAATAATCCTCACTGCTCTTCAGTAATACCATCTAGTGGCCACACTATATAACTTTGAAATAGATTTAGACAAGAAATGTCAAAAAATAACCTTCTCACCAACTGAGGTGAGAGGGATAGAAAGGTTTATTTTGGATAATGAGTTCACACTGCGCACAACAGGAATGACCCTAATCTCTTAAAAGCAGTTACGATTCTAAATAATCCTCAACAAATCCAAACACCACTCTTTTCATACACATCTCCAGGTTTCCCTCAGCAAACCATAGTGTTTTCTTCATTACACAACAGATCCATCTCTTAGCTATCAATAACAGCTTCACAGAGGGATCTGGACAGGTTAGACCAATGGGCCAAGGCTAATTGTATGAAGTCCAGCAAGGCCAAATACCAGGTCCCAACCACCCCATGGCAAGTTGCAGATTTTGAGATGTGCGGTTGGAGGGACCTGGGAGTATTGAATGATAGTCAACTGAACAGAAGTCAGCAGTGTGCCCAAGAAAGCCAGTGGTATCCTGGCTTGTATTAGAAGGATGGCCAGCGGGAACAGGGATGTGATCATCCCTCTGTACTCAGTACTGGTGAGACCACACCTTGAGTAATGCATTCAGGTCAGAAAGAACATTGAGATGCTGGAGTGTGTCCAGAGAAGTGCAATGCAGCTTGGGAAGGGCCTAGAGCACATGACCTACAAGCAGCATTTGAGGTAACTGGGGCTGTTCAGTCTAGAGGAGGCATTGCTCTCTACAAATACCTGAAGGGAAGTTGGAGGAGGCCAGCCTCTTCTCCTTGATGACAAGCAACCAGACTAGATGAAATAGTTACAAGCTGTGCCAAGAGAGCATTCAGCTGGATATTGGGAAGTACTTGTTCACTGAAAGAGTTATCAAACACTGAAACGGTCTGCTCATAGCAGAGGTGGAGTCACCAACCCTGTGCATGTTAAAGCAGTGTATGCACCTGGTGTTTAGGGACATGGATTAGTGTTCACCCTTAAGTGCTCAGTCAAAGGCTGGCCTGGATTATCCTCAGGGTCTCTTCCAACCAGAAATACTCTGTCATTCTGTCAGAAGGCAAAGTTTTAAACAACTGGTTTTAAAACATCTCTTCAGAAGATCATCTTAAGTCTGAAAAGGCAGGGAATCCAAAATGGTTGACTGTACACTCCTTTAAAGCAGACTGCAGTACTCAGTTCTCAGAGATCAGGGATGTTTAAGAAACTACTGTACTCTTTAATGTCTTTCTTAGTAAAATGCAATTTCAAATGCATCAAACTAAATGTAATGAAAAAAATCAGCTGCCATACAAGAGGTGAATTCACAGTGTCGATCTATATACCTGTGTTTTTTATAGAAGCCAGACTCCTTAACCAGGTCTCAAAAATAAACCCAAAACCATGTTGGGATAGAGCTAGTTAACAGAGGGGAAAATATTTTTTATGAATGTAGGCACTGGAACTGAGAAACTCAGAGTCACAATCCAGCACATTTAAGGCACTCACCTGAAAAGAAGGTTCTTTCTGGGCCTCAGTCTCTTATTTTTTTCTATTTTAACTAATATTTTCTGCTAATAAAATGCATAGAGAGACTTGGGAAAGACTGCTAGCATGCAAAGTACTTTAGTATCTGTTCAGCACAGCACTTTCCAGCATCTGCTTGCTAAGGCACTCTCCAGAAATGCAAGGACAGCCAAGTGGGCATAGACTCCATTTATCCTTCTACATGAACAAGCTCAATCCCCTGGCTATAACACAAAAATCACATAAAGCACGGTCCCAACAAGCCAGGCAAGGTGGGATTCAGAAAACAGAGCTGGCTGCACCCAGATGACCAGAGAAGCTCTACAGGCACTTCTGTGACCAGTTCATCTAGGATGAAACTTCATCAGCACAACTTCAGAAAACAATGGAGAAATTTACTGCAAAACTTCAGGTTTCTGTGCACTGCAAGACAGCCACCTCATCTCCTGAACTTTGAACTCTCCCAGGTCCTCTGTGGCACGTTGCTGGTGACCAGTAGTTATTACTGGTCAATCAAGCATACTCCATGTTTGAGAATTCTTTTGCAAAAGACACTATTGTTGAAAACTACTGCAGTGATTTTTTTTTTTTAATTTAAACTACTGCTACTGTAATCATCTCCACTACTCACCTGTCATAAAAATGCAGATCTGCTGTTAAATCTCATAGTTTTATGCAAATTCTCTAGATGAGGTGTAAAATCTGCCTTCCTATTAAAATAGGACTGTTATTAGCATGCTACTTAGCACTACACAGGCGTTATTCACCCAGATGGCTAAAGTTGCTTATGTGCGATTTGAAAACGCGTAAGCAAAGAATCTCTTTAACACATTGGCAATTACTGGTATAATTGTTACAAGATAATTAAATACATTTTTAAACGATTATTAAACTAACCATTCAAACCATTTCTACACATGAGAAAAGGATATTCTCTAAATTGAAGGATCTGTGCTTTCACATGATCTTCACATACTTGTCGCAGCTGTTTGTACAGTGTAGGAGAGACTTTGTAAGAACAGAGATTTTCAACAGCCTAAAAATAAAACAAAAAATATGAATAAGGCCTATGTAATCAAGGCCAGTGACAGAAAGAAAAATTAAGGCTTCATGACTCCCTTCTGATTTTGGTCTCTTCGTATACTGTTATTTATGTACAAACAAGGTCCATCATCACCATCTAGGTCATATTTCAGGTGTACTAAAGTTTCAGATCCTCCCTGAATACTGCTCAGCAGCTGAATTCTTCCTGTAGATTCATTTTGTGCCTCCTCCAGCACACAAAGACACGCAGATTTTTAGGGGAGGATGCCATCATAGCACACGTTTTCATTTCTTAATAACTTTTAAGGTAGACACTTCAAACACTCTAAATGGTAAATGGATACAGCAGCCTCCCCGTTATCTTATTAGCTTAATTCTTTCTAAATATTTCATTCTAAGGTAAACTGAAGGGGAAATAACTTTTTTTAAAAAATAAATTTAAAAAAAAAATCCACTTTAACCATTAAATAAAGACTCTGATTTAGTGAGACCTCATAGGATTTGAGTATTTATCCTTAGCTAAGAACTATTCTGCCCAAAACCAAACAGTCTTGCAGTCAATAATGTAAGTCAGTTGTTATGCAGCTGATCCAGACTATGCTGACAGCCCTTGCCATCTCCAGAATACTGTTACTGTTCAACTATTCAGTAACTATGTTGTCTTACATTCACACTGTTTGCCTCCCAAGAAACTCAATAAGAATGTCAAAAAGAAAATGTAGCCTACCATTGTCTATATTTAGACTTTGTTCCAAGCACACTTTGAGTGAGTGCTATATTTCAATAAATTACTTTATTAATAGACTTTAGCATCTGAAATGAAACACAATGAAGACAGCCAAATGTTCTGTGAGAACTATAAAGTCTTCAGTAAGTATTCTGGCACATTCAGTGCTTCAGACAAAGTTATCCAAAGGAGTTGGATGTGATTTTCAGAAACAAAAATCCAGTTGTCTTTTCCTGTAACTTTGTCTCTCAACTGCCTCTATGCTGAGGCGATACTGCAGAGAACACTACCTAAGATTTAAAGCATTATTTCACCTACGTAATTAAAACTAACCCAGGAATATCTTCTTTTGACCCAGAGTATTTATAGCGTCACATTTGGTTTACTGATAGTATCAATGAACCATGACAGAGTTTCAGTATTGGCCCAGGCTTTACTTGGTTTTCCAAAGTTTTAGCTTTTTCTCTCTAAACTAGTAAACAAAACTAGCTGTAAACAAACTAGTTGTTTCTCATTTTTTAAAAACACTTAGTATGCAAATTACTGTATTACTCTTGTATTATTTCCTCCTTAGGTTCAAAAGTCGAGGTTGTAGCCAGGTGGGGTTGGTCTCTTCCCCCAGACAACCAGCAATAGAACAAGGGGACACAGTCCTACGCTGTGCCGGGGGAGGTATAGGCTGGATGTTAGGAGGAAGTTCTTCACAGAGAGAGTGATTTGCCATTGGAATGGGCTGCCCAGGGAGGTGGTGGAGTCACCGTCCCTGGAGGTGTTCAAGAAAAGACTGGATGAGGCACTTAGTGCCATGGTCTAGATGACTGGATAGGGCTGGGTGTTAGGTAGGTCTGGATGATCTTGGAGGTCTCTTCCAACCTGGTTGATTCTATGATTCTATGAAAAACACAAAGTGAATTTCCTTCTCAGAGATCTCCCATGGGGTAATTCTAAACTACCTTGCTGTAATTTAAGTGCACGTTGACTATGTTTTCTTTGATTTTGATACAATATTCAGCAAGCAAACAAATAAAATTAAAATATCAAAGTCTATGTTATATTTTTCACTTGGCCTTAAACCAGATAAGTAAAATGACATATTTAACAAATTATATTTGTTCAACCATTTCGGCAGACAGTTCATTTTGTTTCTTAGGACACAGCCCTTCCTATCTATCCATCTAAGTAAGAGTCTGGTCAGGACTCCTCTGATTTTTTTCCCTTCACTACTACACTGTTTTACTCTATGTCCTCCAGAAGGGCAGTGCTGCCTCATTTCAGATTATGTAGGATCTTGCTGCAAAGGGAATTTTCTTTTTCCATTATTTTTATCTCTCACTCAATTGCCTCACTTGGCAAATTTTTGCAATGCCCCACTTCATCCCATCAAGTACAAGCTACTATCAAACTCTGTGCAATCTACCTCCAATCCCAGACATCATTTCTATTTTAGTCACAAAAAATTGGCTGTTACCCTTCCATTGCTCACTGACTGTGCCTCTGCCAAGCACCTTCATTCCTGAGCCCAGACTGCTTTTAATGCCTGGAAAGGAGTACCCTTAGGGCGTCCCACAAAACCTTGTCATTGTTCTTTCATTCTGCCTCAGCCACTGTGCCAAATAATTTAAATAAATAAATCAGAAAGTTCAAAGGCAAGCTGGTACACCAGCCTTCTCACCACACTAAACTCTAGCAGGCCTCTCACTTCCTCCCATAACGTCAGATAAAGACAAAGCAAGTCAGATACTAGGAAATGGTGCACACAGAGAAGCTTTCCCTTGTGGATGACATGGTACTCACCAACAGGCAGTTAAAACCATCTGTAAGTACAGATCAGGTTTCCAACGGATGCTGAACTTCATCTTTTATTCCTCTGGCAGGAGAGCAAGTACCTATGTATGCACAGGCACACTAACAACCCCCACTCACTGAGAAATCTTGCTGATTTGCACTGCTGCCTTGCAGATTATTGGTCTGCCCTTGTGCAGCTTTTACAAATAAGCAGGCCAACTGAAAAAGCAAGAAGTACAGCTCTCCCTTCATAGCTTATCTGAAATCTCTCTCCTCCTCTTCTGCCAAAACGCGAGTCTGTACCCTGGTGATTTCAGAGCCATATTACCACAATCCCATTTCTGAGCTTCTGAAAACAAGTTAGGTAATGGTCCAAGCATCTGTGTGTTTGTTGGGGTTTTTTTTAGCTAGGTATAAAAAAAGCTGGATTTTTCAAATGCTGAGTTTAGAACTATAGAATGTTTTATGTAATTGAAACTCGAGTACTGAGATGAATATATCACAGTTATCTATTTAAATAAATTATACTAAATTAATATGCATTTCCATAATCAGCCATTATAGATCCATGTATTACATATGCTAACTAATCAAGGAGACAAGTACAGTCAGCTCTCCAATCCATCCTGATTTTCTTAAGCATGGACCACGTATGGACTGCTGCCTTTCTCCTCCCTCAGTCTGCGCATTGCAGACAACAAACATAACTGAACAATTCTAGGTGAGTATAATAATGTGTTACATGATGATTTGGCAATGATCTGCAGATCAAGCATCTGCACCCACAGAAAGCTCATAACTTAAGCTATGTGGCACAACTTAGCGCATCAGTCCATGACCACTGTAAAAAAATTCCTACTTCAGTTAATTACCTCAGTTAAACACACCGAAGTAATACAGAACAAAACCATATCTAAATGGGGAAGGTAGAAAGAAATGGCTCATGAGTAATTGCTTTTACCCTCCACAGCCCCAGCTCCAGTAGTCCAGTTGTTCCAGAAATACTTCCACCATTTTAATTAAGATCCTGGTTGTTATGAAAATTTAACAGTAATCAGAAACAGAGGTACACTGACAGTTTGGCATCTGCTCAGTCAAGACTTTTCAACTCCCTGAAGGGTACTGATGCTGAAGCCTAACTTACTATCTAACAAATATTTCAACACTAATATTCAGAAAAGATCACAGCACGTACAAAAGAGAAATAAATAATCATAAAATATGTACCTGCTTAACTCAGCGAGACCTATATTTCATTTTCAGTACATTCAGTAGGCACTAGGGTGAAGAGACTAAGCCTTAAATCTCAGACCTGCCCAGGCACAGCTTTCCATGTCTCCCAACATAAACTGCTTTTTCATGGGCCCAGATCCTGATATCTCTCCAGAGCTGATATATAAAACTGTAAACTGACTAGAAATGGAGTATCGAGAGAACAGCTCAGAAAATATAATCAGCTTTTAGCAAACTAAAATACATATATGCTAAATGTGTAGCTCTGTGAAAGTACCAAAACAGATGATTTTCATCCTTACAAACTGGTAAACCCCCTACGTGCCTCACCTGGTAGAGCTCTTCGAGGTTGTATTTAATGGAAATGCTACTCTGTATGGCTCCCACCGCTTCATGAAGTTTTTGCCAGGTGTCCTGAGTGTAATTATCCGGTAATTTGGGCCTCTCTGTGAGGGAAGACAGGTAGTTGAAAACTATCCGCCCAACGGCAGTCTCTACCAATCCTCTTCACCCTGCTGCACTAAGTTTTGCCAAGCCACGCTGTGTGTCACTGTTTAAGTCTGGCAAAAGGAGAGAGTCACTAACTCCATCCAAGGCGACGAAACCTTTGCACGGGGCATTTGACCCCGCAGCCAGGCTGCTCCGTACACGCCGGGCAATCCAGGGCCGGAGCGCGGACAGCGCCAGCACCTCAGACCCGACGGCTTCAGGGCCTCTCCGGCCGCAGGTTCGTTTGAGTGTTTACGCCCGTGTTACTTTTAGCAAGGTAACCCTCGCCTTGCTTTAATTAGTTTTGACACTAAGGTGGCTTTCTGCCTGCTTCCTGCAGGGCGCAAGTCGTCGCTGCGCTGCTCTTCACGCTGCGCCCACGCACGGAGCCCCACGCGTGTCCCCATAAGCCCTTAAACCGGGATAGTGATGGTAACGGGGAGGTTATCAGCACGGCAGCAGCCTCCAGTCGCCCAGATAAGGCGACAGGGCGGGTGACAGCGACGGGGCCCCCTGCCGCGGGCCCGGCCCCGCTGCTGCCTGCCCTACTTGCGCGGGGAAGGGGTGGAGAGCGGCCAGGCCCGCGGTAAACAAAGGACGGGACGAGGCCAGGCAGTGGACAGAGAGCATCTGCCGAGAACGAGGGCCTGGCCCGCACCCACCTCTGAAGTTCTTGATCACGAGTTTCTTGGAGGAGGCGGTCGCGCCTCCCCCTCCTCCGCCTCCTCCTCCCCCGGCCCGGGTAGCGGCGGCCAGCGAGGCAGGCTTCGTTAGCCCGTTGGTGTGCCCCACCAAGGCCGACAAGTGCGGCTTCTTCTGGGGCTCGTCCGCCATCTCCGCCCCGGCTGCCGTGTCCGGCCGGGGCAAGGCGCTGAGCTGGGCTGAGCCGGGGCCAGCTGGTCTCCGCCTCCGCTCCCCTCCTCCTCCACCGCCTCCCTCCCCCAGCGTGCCGGCCTCCCCGGCCCTGCCCGCGGATGAGCTGCCAAGTACCGCTGCCCCACTACACACCGGCAGCTACCCGCTTCTACCGTCGCTGGGGCGCCTCGGCGGCCGACTTGCCGTCTGCACCGCCCAGCCCGGGTGCAGGTCTGCGTCTGAGCCGCCCCCGGCACTCAGGCAAAACCAAGCCCGCTCACAAGATGGCTCCCGTTCCCACTGGCAGCCGGGGCAGCCCCGAACGGGGTCGAGCGGCCGCCGACAGCGACTCGTCGCCTCGCAGCCCTTTAGTTCTTCCTGCTTCGCCTGGATCTATTTGTTGGTACCTGGCGAAAAAAGGCATCATGCAGCTGGAGAAGCCGACGTTTCCCAGCATGACCTCGGTTTCTCACCCAGAAGTCATCAGCCCCGAGAGGTCCCACGTCCCTGTCACCGGCAACCTCCGACTCAAATGAGACACGCCAGAGCCTCACACTTGTCTGAGCACAAGCTGCCCTTATTTTGCAAGCCTCACGCTAGTGCACCGGCTTTGAGCGTTAAATACCCGATATAACTTCTTGTAACGAAGTTCACGTAGGCCCCCCAGCACCTCTTGGGCAGAGAGGCCATCCGCCGGCCGGGAAGTAACAAGGAAGGCTAAAGAAACGACCAAGCTCGGGAACTCTGTGGGATGACACGGGGCTCCTGTAACTGGGGACTTGCAACGTGCGTAAACGCAGAGCGCCGAGCTCAGAGAGATTACGGCTCCCCTCCTTTAAGAAGCGAGGAAACAAACGTGAGCAGGAGCAACTATTCCGTCCCACGGTACCGACGCCACCTACACAGCAACTCGAGCCTGACAAAGCCCCACCCACCGCTGGCGAACGTGCGGCACACCCCGGCTCACGAGGGATATCGCTGACGCACGCCCTCGGCCCTGCCCATCGCTCTTTCTCATTGGTTACTGGGGCAAGGCCACGCCTCCCGGGCGCTGTGGCGGGCGGAGGGCCGGAGCGGTAGCACCGCGGATGGATCGGGACCGGCAGGGGGGTGTGTATCATGAGACTTGGCAGATCGTTTCCCCGCTCCTGCCCCTTGGACTGTGGGGTGCACGCCAGTTTGCAGCCGGTTGGCGCCCACTGCCTTGCCGGGTACCGGAAGTGCGACGCGAATTGCCGGAAGCAGTGTACCGGCTGTCGGAAGTGCTCTGCCGTGGCTTGAGGGGGGCTTGCGACGCGGTAGGGCCGGATAGGGCTGCTGGGGTAGAGGGTAACGTCTGGAGAGGCTACCGAAGGCGTACTGGGGATGCGGGGAAGGCGCGCGGAGGATGGATGGGTGTCTCGGTGCGCAGCTGTGTACGAGCGGGGTCACGTCCCGCCACGTGCCTGTTAACGGCTGCCCTTCGTTTTCGGCAGCTGCAGGCTTCCAGGGCGCTCCGCCCTCCTTGGGGCCTTTGTGCCAGGGCTGCTTCTCCTCGCACAGTTTCTCTCGGCAGGCAGCGTGTTTGTTCTCTGCTGTGCTTTCCCTGTACCCATAGGTTGGCAGCAGTCAAATTCAGTAAGGTCAGAGGGGATCTGTGTGGGATGGTCTCACTTTGCTTTTCTCTTAGACTCTTGTTTCTTTTGCAGAATGTGATACAAGTGCGTTTTATTCGAGACTCCTGGCGCTTCTACATGTGTTTTAATGGCACACATCACTATAAATCAGTATTTGCAACAAGTAAGCCAGTTTGGTTTTGTTTGTTTTTTTTTTTTTTTGTACTTATGGACACAGATTAATATGGAAGCATTTTTCTCTGCTATAAATATGTTACCTAATTTAAGAAATAAATCGACCTAGAATGTGTGTTCTGGTAATGAAACATATTTGAGTCTAACTTAAATATACCAGTTGTGTTCCAAGGATGTATATCAGGAATTTCTGAAAAGTGTGATGGTTACTGATAAAGTCGATATCAAAGTAAATTATTTCTAAAGACTGATGTGGTAGGATTGTGTGTGTGTATTAACAATTGCAGCTCAAGGATTCAAGAAGTACAGAGATTTAAGAAGTACAAAAATGTGGAGAACACATATAGAAGACAGACACACAGGAGCAGGGTCACAAGGGTATCTGCTGGACTGAACCCTCAGTGTAGTGCTTCAAGTGTGATCACTCTTACTGCTTCTTTCTGAACCATTATATTTTCGTTACTGTTATCTCGCTTCGGTCAAGATCAATCAGAATGATTGAAGGGCACAAAAAGTAACTTTGGATTTTAGTCTCAAAAATGGTGCAACTGAGATCTCTCATGGCAGTGGTCTGCTCTGAAAGGTCAGTATCTTGTCCACTTGACAGCCTTTTTAACATTTAATAAGAAAAAATGCTTCCAAACAAAATAATTCTTATTTACTTGAGAAACACCACATACTCCCTTCCCACCTCTCCTAATCTCTGATAGTGCTGATTTTCCTTCTTTGATGCTTCCCTTGCAGTTTTAGTCTGATTTTTCATACTTGGCATGATCATTCCACACAGCAAAAAGCTTTTTGTATGAGCACAAAAATAAGAAAAAACACAAGCAGTAGGAAAAGATCTGGAACAGGCTGCCCCAGGGGCGTTGTGAAGTCTGCCTCTCGAGATATTCAAGACCTGCCTGGATGTGCTTATGTGTGATCTGCTATAGGTGATCCTGCTCTGGCAGGGGGGGTTCGACTGGATGATCATTCGAGGTCCCTTCCAGTACCTAACATTCTGTCATTCCGTGATCTCTTAAGACATAATATTTAAAACTACTTCCACAAGTAGATGAAAGAAATTTGTAGCTTGATGTCACAAAAAGGTGCACAGAGAATTTTTTACCCGGAGTTACATTTAGTAGGAAACAGAATTATACCCTTCTCCCACAGAATATAGTATTTACAATCTTGACAGGTTTTAGAAGTATTCTATCCAGATGCTAGTCTAATATCAGACTAATAACAGCTATGTGTTTAATGCACCTGTCTTCATTTCTAAGCACTGCTCAAAGATTGTTTATGCCTTTACATATGTGGTTGGATGCCCATAAATTCAATGAATTTAAAAAAGCTTAACCAAACCTATCTCTCACAACTGCTATTTTACAGTGTTAAATCCATGTAAGTACATGGGGAATCGTCTGGTTTGGTCGTATCCTGCAAATAAGTTAAACAACACAGTAGTGTTTAACCTACCTTATCCCTGGTATAACTTTGGAAAACAGGTGTATTGAAGTGCAGTGTTGATTCATTCAGTTTTAAAAGTTTAAAAAACTCACATTTGTGATCTGCATATTGATATGGATGGACAGTGGTAACAAGAAGGTAACAAGAAGGTGGCAAGAAGTCCTATGTAAATGTTTTGTATGACTGCAGCTGGATTTTATTCTGTAATGTGGCTGTTTTCTTTGTAGGTACAAGAAGCCATTGACAGCAGAGATGGACAGTTTTGTGCAGAATTGGTATCATTTAAACATCCACATGTTGCAAACCCAAGGCTACAGGTGAGTATCTGATTTTGATTTCTTTTGTTCTGCTCAGCTTTCATAGCCCTCTCTCTTATGTGTTCCTTTCCATTGGAGATAAACATCAGAAATCAGTTTCACAGGCCAGAGGAGGATCTTCTTGTAGGTTTGTTTCCCTTTTATTCTTATGAGGATATTATGTATTTTCTCTGCCTTTTTGTTTGGGTGGTTTTTTTTTGGTCTTTTTTTTTTTCCCTGGATGGCTTTTTGCATTCTAGTTTGTATTGCTTTCTGGATGGATATATAATCTAAGTCTCTTCTGGCCAGGTCCGCATTAGTAACATTGCACATCAAAGTGACTGTAAAGAGAAGAACGGCGGATAGCAAGAGTCCATTGTTTGTGCTGTGTTTCAGCTGAGACAGTGTTTTTGCCAGTAGCTGGTGCAGTTCTGCATTTGGGATTTAGGATTAGAAGAGTGTGATGTTCCAGTTGTTGCTAAGCAGTTGTATTCGTTTTGGCCAAGCTAGAGTTAATTCTGCTCAGGGCATCTTTCTTGTGTTTACACAAAGTTGTGGACTTTTCACCTTCTCACCCCACCAGCGAGTAGGCTGGGGATGCTTTTATTTAAAGCCAGCTCTAATCAGATTCTGGAGAGTGAATTCACACTAGAAGTGTCACAGTGGTGATAGGACAAGGGGCAATGGTTTTACACTAGAGCAGAGTAGATTTAGATTGGGCATTAGGAAGATTTTCTTTACTACGAGGGTGATGAGACACTGGAATAGTTTGCCCAGAGAAGTTGTGGATGCTTCATTCCTGGAAATGTTTAAGATGAGGGTGGATGAGGCTTTGAGCAACCTGGTCTAGTGGGAGATGTACCTGTCCATGGTATGGGGGTTGGAACTAGATGACTTTTAAGGTTTCTTCCAACTCAAGCCTTTCAGTGATTCTATGAATTCACTACCCTGGATGTCGTTATTAGTTGAACTTAAGGTTCTGATAGATAGCAAAGGCATGTATGTATAAAACTGCCAAGGCACGATATCCACTTGCTGTTTATTATGTATTGGAGTTTCTTTGATGGTTCCTTGATCTGTTCTCTACTTAGCTTCCATCTCCAGAGGAGAAGTGCCAACAAGTTTTGGAACCACCATATGATGAAATGTTTGCAGCCCACTTAAGGTAAAGATGGGCCAGGAATGTAAAGTCAGTTGTGAGATATAAGCTTCCCCATCCCTGCTGGATCCTTAAGTTTACTTACTTATTTTAAAGGTCTTGCATCTGAAAGCTTGGTATTTATAAATAATGCTAGAACCACAGGAAATAAAGACCTTCTCCAGGTAAAGTTTGCTTTCCATACCTAGCAGTTGTCTGGCAGAGCTTTGGTTGTGATGTGCACTGTTTCTTTTGCTCTGCATTTACTAGAATTTAGAGTGAAATAAGTAAGGGAAATAATTATTTTTTAAAGGAAATTTTAGTCATAAAAGTACTCTTAAGACAATTCTAGGAACTAAGTTCTGTGAAGCTTTTCATTTTAAAAAACTCTGCATTAACATAGTCTTTAGTTCACTTTCAACAGTCATGGAGTTTTTCTTATCTGTGCTCATCTTGGTTTCATTAAGCATCAACATGTGACAGTTGTTACTGAACATACTTCAGAAACAAATGCTCATTTATCTTGAATCACTTTTCTACAATTACCAAGCTCAGTGCTGTGTTAAAACACTTGTTAAAACATTTTTGTCCATTGTTGTTAGAAACAGTTCTAATGTATCAGTATCTCTTAGATAGACTCTAAAGCTCTGTGCCTACTAAGAGGCAAAAACAAATATTTGTCTTTACATTTATGATATTTACATGAATGCACCTTTTCTTTCACAGGTGTACATATGCTGTTGGAAACCATGACTTTATAGAAGCATACAAATGCCAAACAGTTATTGTCCAATATCCTTTTATATAAAGCTTGTGTGTCATTTTCAGGTTAACTGTATATATTCTTGTAGAATAAGATCTCTTTACCCCTTTTAAAATAAGTAGAATGTGGTCTTCTTCAGCTAGTTTAGATTCTTAAGTGAGGTACACTTTCTTCCTTTTGGCTTTCTGTAGGACTAAGAGGGAATCTGCCAATTTGCTTTAGAATAAAAAAAATAATTTCTCACAGAATATAGAAGGTGCTCAAATCATTAATGTATCTCCCAGTTTGTACTTGGCTAAAGGGGAAGTTGTTGGTAAAGAAAGCTGCTGTCTTACCTCTGAGTGGCCACTGTTACTGGCACACCAAGGATTGTATTGCTTTGCTTATGTTCTTCCTTGCTGTGTCTTTGCATCTTAACTCTTCATCTACTTGCTCCTTTTTTGTTTCTGCTCTTTCATGTAGTAATATACGATATCCTTGTTGTGTCTTTGCATCTTAACTCCTCATCTGCTTGCTCCTTTTTTGTTTTCTGCTCTTTCATGTAGTAATACATGGTATCATTCACAGATGTTTTTTAAATCTGTGCTTCATTTCATGACGTTTTTAATTGTCCTAAATAAAATACATCTTTCCTGCGAGCATTTCAGGCACATAAAGAAGAAAACTGGTGAGTACATCAGAGAGACCTGCCAGAAACTAAACTCTCACCTTTCCCTAGTATAATGCCATAGCAGTCATACTAAAGTTATGCCTGTATTTTTTATTTATCCCCAGTGATAATTAAATGGGGCCAATTTGATTTCCCTGCCTGTTTGAGGTTTTAAGCCCAAAAGTGCTTTGGTGAAAACCAAACATCTGAGTTTAATTATGTAGAATGATCTGTAAATAAAAACACACAAAGAATTTGTTCAAGGTTAGATCGTATTTTATTAAAGCCGCAATAAAAAGGGTTTCTGAATTAATTCTTCCTCTAGTGTAGGATTTCTGAAAGGCTGAGATCCTGAAAGCCTTTCCTTTAAAAAAGTTACTCCTTCTTTATTTAACTGTAATTAATACTTCTATAGTTTTGTGACCCAATAGCAATCTAATAATTATGCTTGTTTCTCCTGTCTTACTGCACGATTTGCTTATACTGAGTATATTGTTTTGCTTTTCCAGGGCTTTACCTATTATGTATGCTGTAGCCCTTGATCTTCGAATCTTTGCTAATAATGTAAGTAGATGTGATTGACAGCCTCCTTACTTTGCTCTCTTGGGAGTTTTCATGGTGGAAATATTCCAGACTGTATGACGTAGCCTAATTCTTCTCTCTGCTGTTTAACTTATTTTTGAGGGGTTTATTGATGCACTGGATTCATCCAGCCCTGTTGAAAAACTAAAGTCTGGGGTTTTTTTTTGCCTGTCCCCTATTTGCAGCTTTAACTAGAGAGGTTCTGAGGACCTGTGTGCAATTCACAGAAATTGCTTAAAGCATGTGAAGTGATTAAGTGTCTTTGTAGAGTAGCATGGTGGCTTAATTCACTATTTCCATCTGTTACCTATGTGACTTTATGGAGATTTTTATAAGGGTGGAGCTATTCCACACAACTGAACTAATGTAACCACTCACCACATAGGAAGGAGGAGGTTTCTGCCTTCTTTCCCCTCTTTCAGCTATGTGTATGGCTTTTGATGCTTGTTAGATGTGCTGCTAAGCCCACACAACAGCTGACACGCAAAATACCACCAAGTTTACATTAGTTTTCTTACACTAGTGAATTGAAGTAGCTTGTGTAGGAATCTTATCGAGAACTGCCAGGCTAAGGTGAGTGGCAGGATTGTGATCTTGTTCTTCTTTGTTTTACCGGAAGAGGTGAAGCTGAAGTTCAAATTAGGTTGATGTATTTTCAGTGTTTGCCCCTTTAACACAGCCACCTACAGAACAACATGTTTGGTTGTGATTGCACAGATAATATTTTGTGTATGTGCCTACTCTGTAACAAGTCCCGATTCTCAGTCAGCTTGAGGCAAATTCACGTATCTGAGATGTGTAAGAAAGGGGAAAGTGGGATCAGTCATGCTGGAAGTGTTTGAACTCTTCTGGCCTAAGTATATTCAGAGGATGGGGGTACAAAGAAGACTTCTGCAGCAAAGGATGTGTTTCCATTTCTTTTCCTTACATTTCAGCTAGTGACAATACAAGCATTGTAGTAAAACTTTTTAGCCAAAACACAGTCAATATCTACTTGCTATTTTTTAACCTCTTCTTTATGAAGTTCTGCATTAATCAGTGCCTATTGGCAACTAAGTTTTTTTCTCTTGCAGCTATATCATAGGTAACATGTTTTCCCATTCTCCTGAAAGCCCCAGTGTGTATTACTACCAGAAAGTGTTGAATATAGTTTAGAAATAAACCTTAGCCTTTGTGGCTTTGGAAGGAGGCTTAATTCTAAATTCTAAAACTCAAACTGTGTAAGAGGAATCATTTTACTTTGCCTATGTTCAAAAGATTTTTTTTGCCAGACTCTCGGTCTTTGAAAACTTGAGTTGAAGTGTTGATGCTCCAATTCAGCTATCAGGTGATCCTGAGAGCTGCATTAAACTTAGTGGTACTACAGATAATAGCAGTCAGTGCTATTTTCAAAAGACTGTCCCCCTGTGCATTAGGTTTGGTATGCATTCAGGAGGCTGAATGTTTTTCTTTTACTGTCTGAGCTTGGCTGCCTTTTAGATTTGGGGAGTAGCAGGCATAAAAATCTAATGCTGTAATACCTTATAAAATGCTGTGTTAAGGAACTAAACTGTTTGCAACTCAGCAGAGCAGGATACAGAATCATGTATTGTTTCTTGCTGTGTAATAATAGGCAGATCAACAATTGGTGAAGAAGGGGAAAGGCAAAGTTGGTGACATGTTGGAAAAAGCAGCAGAACTCCTGATGAGCTGTTTTCGAGTCTGTGCCAGCGACACGTAAGTGAAAGACTCTACAGAACTTACACTATTGTTAAGAACTTAATGAACTTTGCATAAGATTTTTCCACTTACTAAGACCATATTAGGGTAAAAGTGAGCACTTCTGAGGCTGGTTTCCTCTCGTTTACAGCCTGTTCTTGACTATTAAATACAGCTGGAGAGGCTTTCCTTTCAGGTTTAACTTTCCTAGCAGATGTTGTTGGGAGGGATTGATTATGTCACTGTTTCTCAAGAAAGACTGTTACCATTTTTGTCCCTTGTTCAGTTGTGAAGTTTGTGTCATTATGATTAGATGTAAAAGAGATGACTCTGGTTTGCCGTCTCTGGAAGTGTTAAAATTGCGAAGTGAAGAAAATGCTTCTTTTATTTTGTTCCTTTTTTTTTCCACTGTGAATATTACAAGAAACTGCTATCCTAGTAGATGTGTTACCTACAGATTAGAGTAAAGACCTTGATACAGATTAATAATACATTGCATGACATCTTTTCATTTGGTTGAAAAGAAATGTGGCAGAGCTGTTAAAATGTAAAATAGGAACATGTTTTGTTTTGACGGTGTTGGTGTGGTTTAAGAGAAGTTTGGCCTTGACTTTTATTTCAGACACCTATTTCTACCCTAAAAATCTATAAAATAGCTATGGAGAGAATTTACCATAAAGACAAAGTCATAACTCTTTTACAATGATCATTACTAGACAGTTTTTTTTCTTCTTACTTTTCATATGACAGTCGAGCAGGCATTGAAGATTCCAAGAAGTGGGGCATGCTGTTTCTTGTGAATCAGCTGTTCAAAATTTATTTTAAGGTAGGGTTCAGGTCTGGTAAGCTCTGTTCTGTATTTTGTATTCTAAGTCAAGTCCACTCCTTTTTATATGCTACTATCTGTTTGCACACTGAGTAAAATGAATGCAACTAATTTATCTTTTTAACAGATAAACAAGCTCCATCTTTGTAAGCCCTTAATTAGAGCAATTGACAGCTCAAATCTGAAGGATGAATATAGCATGGCCCAGCGAGTTACATACAGATACTATGTGGGGCGCAAAGCCATGTTTGACAGTGACTTTAAACAAGGTACTGTGCACCAGCAAGACAGACATAACTTCTTGCTGCTTGGTGTGAAATGTGGCTGATATCATGTGTGTGGGACTCAATTTGTGTGTAGAAAGTGCAGTTGTGTTTGCACTGATGGAAGGAACAGTCATGCTGAAAGATCAAAGGCACACAGACTGAATCAGGTCAGAGATGAGATACATGACACTTCTAATCACAGCAGTTTTAAGATGTTTTTGTCAGCAAAGCTCTCTCTAGTCTTTTGCATCATATATGTGCTTAGTAAAATGAATGGGCATCCAAAACAATAGACTTTTTTTAAGGTTTCACAAAAGAGGCTTTGTGACTCACTTGCCCTCTTAAACTTACTGTGTGCCATATAAGACTTACTAAAACTCACTGTGTGCCATATAAACTTACTGTGTGACTCACTTGTCCTCTTAAACTTACTGTGTGCCATATAAGAAAACTTCAGCAAACTGTACTGTAGAACTAGTTTCTTGGTGCATTGATTTTGGAAGATGCAGAAACCCCATTTCTGAAATCTCTAGTAGATTCACTAATAGAAATACTTCTAGAGCTAGGGTGTACAACTTGCATTGCTAACTGAAGCCTCTGGCCAATATTCTGGAGCCAGTTTTGTTACTCTAAACAGTGTCTTCTGCCTGTCTGGCTTGTCATTTTTCTCTCAGTGAAAACTGATGAGAGATTTTCACATTGTCATGCTTTGTGATCTCACTGGCACGCTTTTGCAGCTCAGCAGATGGGTGCATTGCATGCAGCTTATGCCACTCAAGAACCTAATCTCTGAATTTAGAATGCAGGGCTCTATTTCATCAGTGCTTCTTGAGATTGTCCCCTCCTTTAATAGCAGCACAATAATACTGTTGGAATGAGCTGAATATGTCAATATTGCTTATAACTTATCTGTGACATCTCAACCTTGACAAGCTGTCTTTGACTTTCTGAAGCAGGACTTATTTTTCTGGCACTACTTTGCATTTTATGTGAACCTTCAATAATTTTTACAGCATTTTTCTTAATTTATTTTGATTGGTGTGATGATTTTTGTTTTTCCATAATTTCAAATATGATGTCTACAAGCTAGAGAGGGACACTGAACACAGAATTTGGGTTACAGTTTAACCCCATTTTTGTTGTTGATTTATGTTACTAGCACTTTTATTTGTTCCTGCAGCTGAGGAGTATCTGTCATTTGCCTTTGAGCACTGCCACCGCTCAAGCCAGAAGAACAAAAGAATGATTTTGATCTACCTGCTGCCAGTAAAAATGTTGCTGGTGAGCAGATACTACTTTTCTAAATAAGTCTTTGGAGGCAGATAACCAAATCATTGCTCAGTATTGTTCTTGTTTCTTTCCTTATTGGAATTGATTGGCTATCTGTGCGTGACTGCCCCACAGGAGCCAGTGTATGCTCACCTTGTTTTGTGAGGGCAAAAAATACTGAATTGTCACTAATGGCACATAGGAAAGGAGAAGGTGGGGAAAAAACCCCACCCACCCAACCAGAAATTTCACCCTTCTTTGACCCTACCTTTCCTTATTCCCCTCCTAAAGATGCAACCTGAGGTTGCTTCTGTAAGAAAGTTATCTGGAGCAGTTCTAGTGTACAAGCAGCACTAGAGAAATTAGATACAGGTCATTGTTTTCACACTTGCTTTTTTTAAATCAGAGCCTGAACGTTTACACTAACCTTAAACTGCACTAAAATAGCTTGGATGGTCTTTTTTTATTTCTAGCAGCTCTCAGTAAACATGTAGCTGAGTTCTGCTCTCAGCTAATCCTCCAACCAGGAAAGGAGTTACCAACAGCATAGCATGATGGTAACTAAATTTAAAGTGTGACCCAAGTCAGTATGCAATCTGATCTCTGCTGTGCAGGGAGGTAAAACCCAAAATTTCTTTTTGTTAGGGTAGGTGGTTCTGTCTTACCTGATCTGGCAATAAGAATTAATTTTGTTTCTTTAAATTTAGACTTTCTTTTTTTTTTGTTGGTTTGTTTTGGGGTTTTCTTGAGAGAACATTTTTTATTTCTGCTTGAAGGCGTAGTGAAGGAAAAAATGTAGCACAGTCTGAGCTAGCATTTGACAGGGCTGAAGCATTGCTTGTAATATTAGTAATGCTTTGGATTCTTCTGCTTTTTCTATTTGCAGTTCAGATCATACAGCCATAACATACAATTTAGATCTGCCCAAACCGCATGTCACAGGATCCTGGGTTTAGAATTTGTTCACTGTTCCCCAACATTAAGATATATTAAGACTCCCTAAACAATGATAAATAGGTTATGATGACTTGAGCTACAAGGTGTTTGATAGGGACAGGGGAGTTGTCTTACAAATACTTTTATTCACCTCTTTATAGAAAATAAAATGTGGTTAAATATTTGCCTTTAACAAATGTTTTCATAGCTTGCTAGATCACACGTGAAATGCATTTGACTTTACTCTGGAAAACTCGGAAACTGTTTATTTTTCAGGGCCATATGCCAACAATTCAGCTTTTGAAAAAGTATGACCTTATGCAGTTTGCTGAAGTAACAAAGGCTGTGAGGTATGATGATTGTTTTATTGCATTGCATGTTAGTTCAAAAAGTCTTAAGTAAAAGATACTGATTTGGGATGATTGAGGGAGGCAGGGGAGAATATTCCTACCAAGTGAGGCATTTTCTTCTCTTGTTTGGGTGAGAGCTTCTCAGGTTTTCATTTCTTCACCTTTGCAGTGAAGGCAATCTCCTCCTACTGAACGAGGCTTTGACGAAGCATGAGACCTTCTTTATTCGATGTGGAATCTTTCTTATCCTTGAGAAGCTGAAAATCATCACGTACAGAAATCTCTTTAAGAAAGTGTAAGCATAACAAACCCTGTATTTTCATAGAAGCATATTTAATGTGTTCTCACCTAGGACTGTGATACGAGCACACATAGTCCTTAGCTCTCTCTGAGAGAACTGAATTAGTGAATTTATTGCGGAAATGCCATTTTTCTGATGACCGCAGTTTTTAAGTAATTGTTTTTTCAGCAGCAGATTTCTTTACCCTGTGGTTTCTTTCAGGTATTTACTACTGAAAACCCATCAGCTTTCTCTAGATGCCTTTCTGTTTGCTCTGAAATTCATGCAAGTTGATGATGTTGATATCGATGAAGTCCAGTGCATTTTAGCTAACCTTATATACATGGTATGTGCTGACCACTTCTTGTCTAGTCCTTCCAGACTTCAGATAGTAAAAAATATTAGGTAGAGAATAAAAGATTATTAGAAAACATATATNTGCTGGCCGCCTGAGAGAAGAGAGAAACCTCCCCCTGGCTACAACCACCCCTCAGGTAGTTGTAGACAGCAATAAGGTCTCCCCCGAGCCTTCTCTTCTCCAGGCTAAACAACCCCAGCTCCCTCAGCCTCTCCTCGTAGGGCTTGTGCTCAAGGCCTCTCACCATCCTTGTCGCCCTTCTCTGGACACGCTCTTTGTACCAAAGTGAAATGTTTTCATTGGCCCTAAGGGCCTTTTCTAGCTCCTGCCTGTCTTGCAGATATCAGGTAAAACTGAAGTTGAGTTTTACATTAAAAATCCACTACTGGCAGTTCTATATATGCAAAAATAACCGAGTTAAAAATGCAAGTTTTAAATGCATTTGAGGAGATCCTTAACATTCTAATATTAGAAAAAAAAAATCAAACTAGAATTCTGTGCTTTTGTTTCACATTTTATATTTCTCTAAGTGGATCTCAACTATCATGAGCAGATAAATGCTTGTATTCTGGACATTTCCAGTACATCAAAGATGTTTAAGCAGCATTGCAATGTCAGCAAGAAAACAAACCACTTCTGTTTTTCTGAAACAGATTGTTTGGTGTGGTGTAGGAGTAACAAAGATTGGTCCCTGGAGGATTTCTTTCAGTGTTACAGCACTGCATCGAAAAGGAAGTACTGTGTCATGTAGTTTATTATGTATGAAACAGTCATTAATTAATATCCTCATTTTGAAGTGAGCAAGAAGGAATTCAGACACCCTTCTGGAGAGCTCTGTCTTTTCAAGGCAATGTAAGCAGACCAGTAGGGGGCCCTAGCAACGGGCTCTTAGTCTAACAGCACCGTGATGTACACACGCACACAGTTACGGTTCCAACTCGGATTCCTCTGGGAGCTGACCTACTTCAAAAAAATGGATTCTTATAGATACTGAATGCAGTGGTGATTGAGTATACACATGTAGCTTTGCTTGATGTAGCCTGAAGACAGCTGAGATTATAGGCATTGTATTATCAGCTTCCAGTACTAATGCTGTCTTTTTCTCCCTCTGTCAGGGTCACATTAAAGGCTATATATCTCATCAGCATCAAAAGCTTGTAGTCAGTAAGCAGAACCCGTTTCCTCCACTGTCAACTGTGTGTTGAGTATTGCATCTTATCCATGGAAGTACTTTTCAGATGCTCAGCTTGCCCAATGGAGCTGCTTCTAACCACTCTGAGAATGCTGCAGATGACCTGGTTCATGTCCAGGACTGGAATACCAGGAACTGTTTGTGGCTCCTTTCCCGGAATGGCCAAGGCTGCTGGTGTTACAAAGTGCATTGGATTGAAATGCTAACTTTTCAGTGATGGTTTCCACAGGCTTTCTAGATCATTCAAAGTACTTAATGAGGAAATAAAGAAAATCATTCCAAAATCCTTCCAGTTTAACTTTAAAGCTTTTATAAACTACTCTGTGTTACTATTCTTGTATTTATCTTTCAGAGAAGGCAAGTATCCATCCTTTGTTACTGTATTAATCCATTCTTCAGAGTGGCAATGATGTTTTCTTTCATGGTTTCCATGGGGTTTTGTCTCTTCAATAATTTTGCTGGTATTAAATACTCTTTTCAAGCTTTCTCTAAAGAATAGAGAAGTGCTTGACACCAAAAGCTTCACTGTGTCAATGATACTTATGGATTCAAGTGAATGTGGGATTTTTGTCTGTAGATGCCCAGAGATGGGTTTTGGGGAGGTTGTTTCATTTTTGTTATGATGAACAAAAGCTTACATAAGTAACTGATCCATATTCTGGTTTATTCTGCTTCTGAGGAAACACTCCATTGGATCCAACAGTTTTAGGTGTTACTTCCTTAGTAGGTTTTGTTTCTTTGTGGGTGCTGGATACAACAGTTTTAGGTGTTACTTCCTTAGTAGGTTTTATTTCTTTGTGGGTGCTCCAACATAACTTTGTAGTGATAAGATGGTAGTTTTGGAGTTTTCTGATTATTTTTAAAGGAAATAAACTACCTTTTTTTTCCCCTCCTCAAGAGTTGGGGTTTATTTTATCCACTAATTGATGTGAACATGATTCATAAGAGAAAATGCAGGTACCATGTATGAAGGGAAGCATTTTTTAGTGATGAAAATGTCAAGTCCTACATCAACACAGGTATTTAAAAGCTTGGAGTTCCCCTGCTCTTTAAAGGTTTTACTTGTGGGAATACTGAAAGACAAATACGAATTTGCAGAGTCAAACCTCAGGACGACAAGAATTAAAAAGACTCATTTCTTTCTAGCGACATTTACAATCCCAGAAAAATACCAAAGCTTGTTTAGTTTTAGAATGAACAGTTCTAGGAAACTTAAAATTCAGTCAATCTTTGGTAAAACAGCTCAGTTTACTGCATTGTGACTTTCACATTACTGCATATCAGCAGAAGGAAAAACAAGCTTTCTGTATGTGTTGGAGTTAGCTGTTTATCATTGTTGCAACTTCCATCGCTGCAAAATCACAGTGTCAGATGAGCGTAATGGCTGCATCCAAACATTTCCTTGCAGTGTGTTTGGCAGCAGTTTGGTGCTGGACAGTTGGTTGTGTTTGTGTCTTACTTAATTTTTTGTTTAAACCATATTGTATATCTCGCAGTGTTAGTGAACAGAATTGTTTCCCAGTCAGTGTCTTCTAGTGGCCAGGATCCCAAGATGCCAGTCAGGAACCATGTGCCCTTATATTCAGTAGCTAAAAAGCTTCCTCCAGCCAGTTTTTTTTCTGTGGTCTTCTGGAGGTGTCCACAGAACTGCCTGTTCGTGAAGCTCATATTGAGTATTTGCTTGCAGTCCTCAACAGGAAGGTATGAAACCTGCAGCTCCTCCCCTTGCAAGTCATCACCTTCCATTCTCCAGCCACTGACCATACCAGTAAATTTTGGAATTAGAACGTGTTCTGCAAAGTCTCTTTCAGGGGTGCAAACAGGAAGCTGGTGGTTGTTGCAATCAACATGCTCTTGGAGTTGTAGTAATGCAATATTGTTCTCACCAGTGTCTTCATCATACCGGATATGTATGTGTTTCTCGCTAACTTGCATTGTCTTCACAGTTCCATTTGTTCCATTAGACCCTGTGAAGCAAAGACATTTCAGTGCTTTCAGGAATAAATTATCATAGAAAAATGAAAGGTGTTCTTTAGACCACTGCAGAAGCATTTTTTAATACTGTGTAGAAGCATGAATAGTTTCATGGAGAAGGTCAAATTTACCCAACAAGAGCACTGAATTTTGGCATGATACAAATGCCACCTCTAAACACACCTGGTTTATCTTATCCCTAGGTGTTGAATTCTGAATTGCATTTGAGAAGCAGTTGTCTCTCTGCTTGGATTTGTAGGGGAATTTGAGGCAAGTGTAATGTTAACTCCAGATACTTAGAAGACAGCAGATTTGGTTCCTTTAACAATATTTTTATGCAGCAGAAATTTTAGTAAGCTCCCCACCCCAATTAGCTAGTCTATACTAAACTCTGCCGCAAGAAGAGACAAGGGTGTTCGAACACCTACCAGCACCAACCCTGATTTCAAACTGGCTGTGCAGAAGGGCACACACTGCTGTAGTCAACACAAAGTTACTTTTTAGCAGCACTCCTCCACAGAAACCCTTCCCTTCTGAATCGAGCAGCAGGACCTACGAAAATGCACAAAGACAGTAGACAGCTGTCCACGTGAGCTTGAGTGGTGGTAGACTTAATGAATTGTTAGAAATACCTGCCAAGGAAATCCCTTATCACGTTTCTTCCTGGCTTCACGTAGCAGATTATTGCTGTCTCGAAGTCTGCCACATGCACATTGATCTAGCAAATGAATTAAAAAAAATCAAAACCTCATGCTGTACTGTTTCCAGACCTATATTGCTTCCACCTTGACACTGGGGTTTTAGTTTTGTACTAAGCAAAAGAAGGGTAGTTTCTTAGCTGCCTTTTCTTAGCGGAATAATCTGGTTGGCATCTGTACTTTAATAGCTTAGTGATGATGCTGAATGCTTTAGGACTTGCTGTGACCAGATTTCACTGTGTAACCAATGAAATCTGGTTTCCTCCCCAGCCAACCATCAGCACAGCTTGCATCCTCATCTTCCTGTATCCAAATTGCACCAAATATTTCACAGGTGTGGTACAGTGTGGACAAGGTAAATGTTGGGTTTTCCTTATTAAAGCTCTAGGGATGCACAGCCCTCAAACAGCACACCTGCTTTTCAAGTGGATCTCCCAGTTACCTGCATTTATCACACTTTCTTTTCACCTTGAGGCATGGTCTTGGGTCACACAAACTGGACTCTGTTTAGGTGAAGCTGAACCAGAAGACACTTGCTAGGAGCATACATAATGTACTGTTATAGCTAATGAGTGCTTAGTCCACCGAACCAAAGTAGAGCTAATCTAAAGTAATGGCCAACCTGAAATTTGAAAGGGTTATAGATGTCAAGCTGTCAACACCAAAAGCATGACTCCACAGCTCAACTCCTAGTCAGCTATCCTACTTGCTAATATAGACAAGGGCCTAAGTATACTACTGTGTTTTTACCAGATGAGATTGAAAAAATGAAGAGGGCTATTGCCTCAAACTAATTCATATGTTAGCAAATTTTACCACTTGTTTATCAGACCATCAGGTGCCCAACTGGATAGAATTAAATGTCCTTCCCAATCATTGGTGCAATGCTGTTTACTATGCAATGCTCTTTTCTATGCGCAGGAGTGGAAAACCTGGCTGCGAATGATAGGTAGGATGATGCAAGTCCTCTCTGCAGATCCATGTTTAAATGTTCAGGTCAAATTGCTCCTTTTTCTTCCCAGATTGGAAGGTCAGTAATATTCCTATCACTTCAATCTCCAAGTAGACCAATTGCATCTGAATATCAGATGGTGCTCTGCCCACCCCCAGAGCTGAGCGTGTGCTCAAACCTCCCTAACGCAATGCACTGTTTCTTGTCCTTCCCAAGCTCATAGC
The DNA here is from genome assembly GCA_013400475.1 of Tricholaema leucomelas. Classification (NCBI taxonomy): domain Eukaryota; kingdom Metazoa; phylum Chordata; class Aves; order Piciformes; family Lybiidae; genus Tricholaema lacrymosa; species Tricholaema leucomelas. The sequence goes on along the minus strand of WAAF01010202.1, from coordinate 308,106 downwards.
CATCAGCACAGGAACAACGATAGGAATTACTTCCTGGGTAGCAGAAGTGGTGACAACCTTCCTTTGCTTGGTGGTGGCATTCGTTTTTAGCTAAACAAGAACAAGCAGAGAAAAAGCATTTGGAACAGTTCAGCTGGAGTACTCTTGCTCATCCTGAGTCCTCTTCACTGAGCTTTTTGTTTTTACTTGCTTTTTGTGGAGGTGGATAGACTCTGGGTAGGTAGTATTTCCTACCACATTGCTTTTCCCCTTGTTAAGCAGAAATTTGAAACAGATGGGTCTCTGCACTACCCACTTCTCTTTGCAAACTGTGGTCACCCTGCACCTCCTTGCACCAGATTGTCATCTCCTCCAAGTTTTGGGGACCTTTAAGCTAAGGGTCAAATCAGGCTTTCCATGTGAACCTGTGGAAGGGTGTCAGAGGTCTTCTTTCTGCTGTCTTACAGCACGTGACTAATTGAGGTGGAAGGAGCTGTTGCACATGCTAAGCGGGCAGGTATTGCTTAAGGAAGCAGGCTAAAGCTTTCTGATTTTAAGCAAAAAGAAATGCAAAGCTTGTACTGTGCTTGAAGCTTCCTAGCATGCTTGTGCTAAGAAAATTAGTAACTGTCAAAGATTTAAAAAAAGGAAGTGACTATTAACTGCATTTGCAACATGCTCGGTCAACTTCCCGTAGGTGAGCAAACACTTAAGCTTCAGCACAAAGTGACACAAGGAATGGCAATTTGATGGTGGCTCTAGCACACAGATAGCAAAACCCCTCACAGAGCATGGCTCTGTAAGGCTCATGCTGAGCAGATCCAGCCCCCAGCACTGTTTTAAGCTATGTCACCTTTTGTGCTCCTCCAGAAGCTGCTCAGAGTCATACCCCTTATACAAAAAAATGACCCTGCCTTGTGGCAGCCAGGGCGTCTCCCACCCCAAGTCAGCAGGAACACTGATGTAAGGGCTGGAAAGTAGAACCTGGCAGATGTAAACATGTAGGATCTAGCTCAGGGTGTTTCACGTGCCAGAAAGTATGTTTTGCTTTATGCCTTTTACACTTCCACTGAAAACAATTTGTTTTCTAGAGTCCTGCTGTCCTGAAGGACTGTCTTGTGGGTGTGTGCCTCGGAGCCTTTCCAAGCACCCTGGCACCACAGCCCTAGATCTTCAGACCATGTGTTCCTGCTGCTTAGAACTACAACAGGACATACATCCAGGGTGTGCATGTGGCAGTGGCAGGGCTGCCTTCAAAGCCCATCTGTGGGGAGAGCCTGCTTCAGCCTGTTTGCTGCATCCTCAGAAACGAGAGGCTCAGGGGAATGAGACAGCCTATGTAAGCTCAGGATGCCAGCAGGTTTTGGTAGACGGGCAGCATGTATCAACCTTGCTTTGCCAAGAACTGTATTTTAACCAAAAATATAATAACTGGCCACAATAAGATTGCTGTGTATGGTTTCCTGAGGGCCCCCTACGAGGGTAGAGCTTCTCAGAAGTGAGTAGTGCCTTACCCAAAGCACAGTTCTCTCCCTCATAGCCCTCAGCACAGGTGCAGGTGTAGCCTCGAATGTTGTCCTCGCACACACCGTTGTGCTGGCAGGGGCTTGATGAGCACTTCCTACCACCTGAAGAAATGCCACAAGACAGGAATGAGTCACCACCACTCAGGTTTAAGTGTTAGGTTTGTATCTGGGAGATTTGCTGCTAAAGCTGTGATGCTCTACGGCATCAGCAAAGCAGACTTTCATAGGTCCAAGATTGTTTCAGAACAGCCTTAAGTTCAAGAAAATAAATAGCCTGCTTACTATGACAAAACTCTTCACTTTAAAGTCTTTTTCCCCTATTTATTAATTTTTAAATCCTTTCACACCAACACTTCTCCTTCTGCTTTATTACAGACATGACAAATAGCAACTGGGTGTTTTGTGTAGAATAAAGCTAAAAACTCTCAGAAAACCAGCACTGCATTGAACATAATGTTCCTAGAGTGACACTGCAATCAAGGAGAGAAATCAAGAGACCAGCTTACCGTAGTAGACATCCCAAAACATTTCCTTGGGGGGGGGGGGGAAACAAACAAACAAAAAGAAACAAACAAACAAAACAAAATGAAGGGAGAAATGAGATTTTAATTCTCAGATAATATAATCATCCATAAATAGTTTCATAAAACAAAATATTGCATGAAATAATACATACTGTGGTTAAATATTTATGCCACTGCACAACTACAAATTCTGCCCTGCCATTAAAACTTGAATGACATGATGGGAGGGGGGTTGCATCTTGCTTATTTAATTATTTCTTAAGAAGCTATGAGAAACATTTTGCAGGTGAGAGAGGGATAGCTCAATTCTTTATCAATATGGCTTCCTGGCAAAACTGACCAGACATTGTCTCTCTGGTGTGCAGTGGTCTGGGAAGTGATCCTGTCCCATTCTGTCCTGCTTGTGCTTCAGCAGGAGCTGCTGGAAGCAGAGGAGTCAGCACAGAGTGGAGCTGCGTGTCACCAACAACTTTCTGCAAAGCACTGGGACCATCTTTGGGCAGTCTGATGGCTGTTTGCTATCCTTTCCCTTCAGAAACCATCTCTGGCCACATTCCCATTAAATAGCACAGCATCTGGTTGTGTCAGGAGGGCTTTTGGTACAAGGAGACCTGCAGCTGCTGACCAAGAGAGCCTCTTTCTATAGCTACCACATACTTTCTGGTACATTGCTTCCCTCCATCCCAACACCCTCTTGCACGTTCTCGTCCCTAAGAGATGTTGAAGCTGTATTTCTTTGAGTGGTCAGGATGAGACAAACAGCCACATATTTCTGCAACATAAGGCACAGGACACATAGTTTTCTAAAAGTGCCAGAGTTGACCTCTGCATTTCCATTTTAACCACTGAAGACACTTGCTTTCTACATGCTGAGGAGAAAAGTGCAAAGACTTCACAGGGAGAGAAACCTAAACAAATTAAGCAGGCTGTGGAACTGTATTTGATTGTAAGGGGCCAACTCAGTAATTTTCATTATGCACAAATGAAAACAAAATACTTACAAGCATGTCATCATTTTCAAATACTTCTCTTGCTTCTTCATGACTACACCTCTCTTCAAGGCATTCCCTTTCCAAGCTGCCTTGGAGGATCTCCTCCAAAAGTAGGGAATTGTCACGCCGCTGTCTCTTGATAACGTTGTTTGCATCATCAGCTGATATAAAGACTGGGACGTAGTATGGCAAAATGCTAATGTCAGTACTTAGACTCATTTCTTTGTATATATTCATCAGTTTTATCCCCTGATTTCACAGGTTTTGGTTTTTTTTTAATGAGAATCTCTCAATCAAATCACTTTTAGTGAGAATAAATAAGAGCTCAGCAATACTAAAAAATTAAGAGGTCTGTATCATATGCCATCCTTTATGTGGAAGACACCACAATCTTTTTGAGTCAAGAGGAAGAGGGATGAAGGACATGAGAGTTATTAGATCTTAAAACTCCTCTTTGCAATAATGCTCTGTTGCGGTTTATCCCCAGCCAGCAACTAAACACCACATCACCACTTGTTCACTTTGCTCCATTTTTAGTGGGATGGGGGAGAGAATTGGAAACAAGTAAATCTTGTGGGTTGAAATAAGAACAGTTTGATATCCAAAATAAACTTTAAAAAATTAGTAATAATGACAATAACAGTTGAAATTAAAAAGAAGATAACAAAATGAGAGAGAAACAAAACCCAAGAAAGATGAATGATGCACAGTGCAGTTGCTCACTGCCTGCTGACCAATGCTCCGCTAGTCCTCAAACAGCGATCACCCATGTCAACCAACTCCCCCCGTTTATAAACTGAGCATGATGTCATATGGCATGGAATATTCCTTTGGCCAATTTGGGTGACTTGTCCTTGCTGTGTCCCTTTCCCAGGTTCTTGTGCACCTCCAGCCTTCTTGCTTGTCAGGGTGGTATGAGAAGCTGAAAAGTCCTTGACTTAGTATAAACACTGCTTAGCAACAACTAAAACATCAGTGTGTTACCAACATCATTCTCACACTAAATCCAAAACACAGCACTGCACCAGCTACTAGGAAAAAAATTAACTCTATCCCAACTGAACCAGGACATGCCTACAATAAAAAGCCCTGCCTGCCAGCTGGATGGCTGATGCCTTGGTAGAACCCACTGCCTTTGACACTACGCAGTATTTGGCTGTGCTTGGAAAGACAACCCATGGGGTAGTGTAGGAATTCTGTCTGGATGCAAATCACCATATGATTTGTATCAGGAACTGAAATATGTTCCAACAAAGGATAAGACCCACTCATCAGACAAGTGACTGCCCTGGGAGGGTATGGTAGGAGACCCTCTGAAGTATGCAGCAAAGACAAGATCATCACTACACATCAGCTACCCCAGAAAGGGAGGATGGTGTAAAAGGCTTCTGGACTATGCAGCAGATTCGTCACTAGCCTGACTAGCCCCAGATGCGTATTTGGTGTATGGACAGGTAAAAGGCACAGGATGGCGTGGAGGCCCTCCCCAGAGCTGGAACCCTGCAAGTGCATGAGAATACACAGGAAGATTCCCTGGGGGCTACACCTGGACACATATCTAAGACTGTGACTAAAAGAACTGTATAAAAAGACCTGAGTGATGCCTGCTCTAGAAGACATCACTCGCTGGAAACACCTCTGTACAACCCAAATTGAAAAGTACTTGGACTTTGGAGACTCTTTCTCTCCCCTCTTCTGGCCGAGGGTAATTCCACAACACAGGAATGTGTAAGAAAAATCTCTGTCCTCTGGACTGAGATAGGTAGGTACTGGGTTTTTCTCTTTCTTTTATATTATTTTATTTTATACAGTGCCTGGAGGCCCAGCAGTGCTAGGCACAACAGTTGAGATAATCAATAGTATTAAAATCAAAAGAAGTAAGAGATAACAAAATTATGATGATATTGCATAAAAATGTTTTGTTATGCTTTTGAAAGATATTTGAAAAGCAACAGGCTCCCAAGTGTTATTAAAAAAGAAAATGCTTCATGCTTGTGTTTGCACTTTAAAATGCTATCTGACACCTCAGGCCACATTTCTGTTGTGCAGTGATTCTAACACATTCAACATAACCAGCAGTGCACTCTTACTTCTACCAGAAGTGTTTTGACCTACTTAAGTGGTCATCACCTTTCTCTTCCTTGCTCATATCCTCTTTATGTTTGACACATCATGGAGGATTAATACAGAAACACACAAGCAAGCATGCATCTCAGCCTCCTTCTTTTCTCAGACTCTTCTATTATCATTTCAGCAGCAACTAGAAATATAAACCAAAATTCTCCTTCACATTTGGTGAACTCTTTAAGAATGATAAGAAAAGATAAAACGTTGCCCTGGTGTAAATGATGGCACTTCAAAATTACATTGCCTCAGCAACCTACCACAGTTTTTACTTAGCAATATGAAATAAACAGGAGAAATGTCAGGAAAATTAGTGGTGCCATTCTGCGCTGCAAAGTAAACACTGTATGAGGTACAAAACAGAGGTGTTTTCAGAGGAGCAGTAGCACATATCAGAATTAAAGCTGCAACAAAACAAAGGCCATACCTGTCTGCTCTGTCTGAAGGAAAAGGGCAGAGAGAAGAAACATTGTCCAAGAGCACCTTGCCATTGTTTCCCTTGGAGCCTGATGGCCACCAGCCTGCATTCTCGCAGCTCTTGAGGGAAATGGCTGCATGAGTGATGTTGAAGTTTAAAGTCCATCTGCTCATGAGAAAACAAAACCTCTAAGGGCAAAGCCTGGCCTCGATGTCAACATATGAAAAAAAAAAAAAAAGGAAAGTCTTTAGAAAACAAACAAACAAACCCCCCACAACAAAACTGCTTAGTAGTGCAACAGTGTCCATTCTCTCATTGCACTGGCTGAAGGTGGAGCAGGTTTGCCAGCTCTGATGAGAGCTGTTCCAAGATTTGGGTATTGCTCCACCCTTCAGCCATCACTTCTCGTAACACGGAGTGGATAGAGACAGAACAGTATGAACACTTCTTTGTACCAAAGCAAAGCTGGATGATGACTACAGGGATCGCTTTTAATGTGTGCCTCTTTCACACACTGTCCCTACAAAACATTTGCCAAAGCTGAGCTGTACCAGTCAAAGCCTCATCCACATTTGGAGCAACCAAGTAACCGTGGGACTTCTCCCCACAGGGATGCATCTGAACAAACATGGCATCTTGATTTTTCACTATTAGGTTTGTACTGCCCAGCCATGAAGGACAGCATGGAAAATCCTTCCTGACTCCAGGATCCCAGTCACACACAGTAACACACTGTCTGTGAGAGGGGGTGTAAGTATGGAGCAGACTGGAACACCTCCCTGGGCTGCTGTGTCATACACTGGGCCTTCCTGCCTGGCCTAGTACAAGCAGAAGGATAAACTGTTTGGTGTGCAGTGGAAATGGTGCTGCAGGAAATTTTTTTGCTTCCAGCACGGGCAGGCTCCTGGGAAGTGCAGGAATCCATTTCTACAGTCAGAGCAGCAACTCGCAAGAGGTAAAGTATTTGGTGTTTTTATCTGAGTTAGAACCATAGAGACCCTTCTGCATTTTCATGTCATAAATCATCAGCATGCATTTCTTTTAATAAAGTATAACTGATCTGAGGATTCATGGATAAGTTCCCCCCACAAAACCTCATGTCCCATCAATCACAGATGTTCAAACAATCATCAGTGAGTACTGAGGAGGCAAGCAAAGCAGACAGCATGCCTCACCAAGGCCAGTCCCTGCCAACCCAGGGCTGATGCTGCAGCTCACATCACAGACCCTAACACCTCCAGCAAATAATTAGCCTCTGTGTTACAACTGCCATACGGGAGGGTATTCCTGCACATTCTCTGCAGTGACATTGTTCGAGAAGCTCACTTGGAGGAGTTAAAACCCAGTGGTCGCATCTAGTGGATGCTGGGGATCACAGCCAGCACCTTGTGCCCAGCAGCTGCTGCAGTCTCACCTCATCCTCCTTGCCTTGCATGGTGTCCCGGTAGCGCATAAATCCTGTCAGGCGAGTTTAACCCTGCCTCTCCTTCTCCTGGTGTGGGTCTGGGAGGGAGTAAGGTGAGCGAACAATAAGGGTTTCACCCCAGCAAGGCCTTGAGGCTAGTGGGGCTTAGCACCTCGTGTCAGGGGTCTTGTGCTGCCCTCACCGTGCCTGCACGGTCAAAGGAGGCAGGAAGCTTTGAATCCATTGGCCAGAACAAGGGTGCTAGTGCCTATTGGCCAGTTTGATTTCAAAATCAAGGATATAAAGGGGGATGATTTAGAAACCGCACTTTGCTGCGCCTGCCTTTCTGCGCTCCCCCGGCTTTCTACGCGAGCCTTTGTCTGCACCAGCCTTCCTGCCTCTCCTCGTTTGTGGCTCGTTAAAGGCAGTCAGGTGCTGCAACTCACGCTAGTGGCTTAGCAGCGTTTCTTCCCTCTGCCTGAAGTATTTGTATTTCACTCCGGGATCACAACGTGAGTTTGAAAGCGCCTTTCATACAGAAGACTTACTCAGGGGCCAAAGGCGTCGTGAGTACATATGCTGGAGGGAATGCCAGGACTCCGTAGGCATAGTTAGAATTTTTCTGGCTTTGCATTGCTGTTTCCCAAGTTCTGATTGTTTAAACTGTTTAATTCTGTGCAATTCCTTCCTGTTGACAGGAAATCCAAAGAACCTCAGGGAATTTTCCTGAGTTTTGAATATTAATGATAAACATTAATATTAATACAGAAATTAATAGTTATAATTCATACAGATTATTAATTTCTGCTACACATGGTGGAAATCCTGCTGCTTTTCAATGCTCCTCTCTTGTCCTTGTGGGATCAAGTATACCCCCAGATAGTTTGGAAACACCAAACTGAGGGTGCAGTTGACATGCCTGAGGAATGGGATGCCATCCTACACAAACCAGAGAAGTGGGCTCAGGTAAACACATGAGGTTCAACAAGGCCAAGTGCAAGGTCACCTGGGTTGAGGAAATCCTCGATATGAACAAAGGCTTTAAGTGCAGCCCTAAGAGAAGGACTTGGAGGTACTGGTAGATGAAAAGCCAGGCATGAGCTGACAACATGGTCTTGCAGACTGGAAGGCTAACTGTGCCCTTGGCTGCATCAGAAGATGCATGACCAGCAGGTTGAAGGAAGTGACTTCACCCGGAGTGTTGTGTCCAGCTCTGGAGTCCTCAACACAAGAAAGACATAAACTTGTTGGAGTAGTTCCAGAGCAAGGCCACAAAAATGACTGGAGAGGTGGAACACCTCTCCTATGAAGGAAGGATGAGAGAGCTTGACTTATTCAGCCTGCAGAAGAGAAAGCTCCATAGGAGATCTTATTATGGCCTTTCAGTACTTCAAGGGGGCCTCTAAGAAAGATGAGGGCTATCTTTTTAGTGGGGGCCTTTTTGTGATAGGGGAAAGGGTAACGATTTTAAACCAAAAGAGGGTAGATTTAGACTAGATATAAAGAAGAAATGTCTTACAATGAAAGTGGTGAAACACCAGCACAGGCTGCCTGCAGAGGGAGTAGAAGTCCCATCCCTGGATACAGTCATGGTTGTGTTGGATGGAGCTCTGAGCAATCTGATCTAAAGATGTCCCTGCTCACTGATGGAGGGTTGAATTAGATAACTTTTAAATGCCCCTCCCAACTCAAAACATTCTATGGTTTCTGCCATCCTATATTATGGCTGTCCAACCCCCTGGCAGTGTTTGGCAATGAGGCTGCTGCTGTAGTATCCCTGTGGACTGTGTTTACTTGCCCTTGCCTTCCTGGGATAACAAACATATCCTTGTGCATATGGCAGGTCTGTCTCTCTTCAGCGTGAAAAATAACATGTCACCGCTTGATGTCAGCATAGGACTTTGCAGAGCCCAGCACAAACATGCAGATCTGCAGTTTTGGTTCGGTTTTCAAACCAAGCTGTTTACAGTTTGCAAATCTATGTAAATGAAGCAACTCTTGCAGGTGTAAGGCAATTATTCAAATTAGGTTAATGCTAACCACATAGAGTTTCAGAAACTGTATTCTCACCGGGTCATTTTTCCCTTATTGTGTGTTTTATTTTTCAAGAGTGAGCAGTCGAGTCCTTGGGAACAGGCCACAGCGTACTCAGTACCTTGTGGCACTGACTTGGCTTCTTTTGTATTGATATCAATGCAACAGGCTTTACATTTTCATTTTTACGAAGGGAACTTGCATAAAGAGAGAGTTTTAAAAGGGCAGGCCTTTCCTCACATCTCTCTTTGAAGAGTTACTATTCAGTTAGCAGAGTGAGCAGGTGGAGACGTGTTTCATTAAGGAGTCCCGTGCTCCATTTCCTGCAGCCCCACTTAAGGATTGCCTCCTGCTTGAAGGGTGATTACTCTTTGCAGCTTGAAGCCTGCATATGGTGTCAGATATGAAATCTGCAGTTACTCAGAAAGGAGTAACTCAGTGACTTGCTTCTGCTTTAGTGACTGGTTTCCATGGAAGTCAACCCCTAGTGGCACAGCAAGCCAGGGGAAGTGGGTTTGCAGACCAGCTGCCCAGGCAGCGATGGGACAGGGACAACTGATGTCACCCCACTTTATGCTGCAGACCCTGGCTGGCTGTCAGCCCTGCTGCAGTGGGGGTGGTCAAGGGCAGCTGTCCTGAGCAGCTCTTGTCTCATGCTTTTTGGACATGCACACCTCAGCTACTGAAAAAGGGACAGCAATTATTTTCCAAAAAGTGTCACCCTGGTGCTAAGCAAATAACAAAAGCTTCTGGCTGGGCTTGCAGCCACATCTCTCCCTGGGTGTGTCCTCCCACCCGGTGGCACCTGGGTACAGCAGTTTGTGTGTTGTGGACACCTGAAATTGTTCAAGGTGCAGTGGGCTGTGGTATGCCCACCTCATGTCAGGAGGTGCAGACTTGCAGAAGCAGTGCCAGTCTCTCCTCTCCTTTACCTCATCTCTCTGCAGCCTCTTCTCTTAGCATCGCTCCTCATGGGGAACTGGGAGCCCTGGGCTAAGGGAAAGTCCACAGCTGTTTGCTGCAGGGCTGGTAGAAGGAGGAAGACTCAGGACAGGGCCCACAAGGATCAGACCCTTCCTTCATTGTCTTGTACCATGCCCCCCATCTTGGTCCTCTGTGTTCATTGCTAGACCACAGCTCTGGGAGAGTGGGAGCAGAAGAAAAGGGAAGGATGTGTTTTCTCTGATGTGCGTAGAGATGTATTATATTATGGTTAGTGTCCTGGCAAATCTCATCTTGCTGGAAATTAGGTGATAGGAAGGGCCTCCCCTAGCCTCTCTGCTCTGAGCTATCCGTTTTGCAGATGGAAGTGACAAATTTTCATGCCTCTACCTCCTCTCCTACCCCAGTTTGCCTGTGGTATGGTCCTCGAAATCCTGACATCTTCCTCTGTGCTCTCTCCTTGCTCCAGGTTGCCCAGAGTGCCAGCTGACAGAGTGATGGGGTAGGAGCAGGTGTGATATTAAATTATTTGCAACTGTGCCACTGCCCACCCCAGCAGTGCTTGTCCACCCCCATGTAGTACAGGGTAGCAGGCAGTACTGCTGAACCCCATGGCCCTGTTATCCTTTTTGTTAATCCTGTCATGGCTACAGCAAGCCAACTCCTTGTCCTCCATGTCATTATGCATGACAAACTGAAAAAAAATTGTCCTGTGCCCTGATTATTGATAACTTTGAGACAGAGAAGGGGACCAGGATCAGCCACCCCTGCTTGGTTGACCTCTACCTCCCCATAGGGAAGAGCCCTGGAGAAGTTACAGGGAAATGACAGCAATTGCTGTCATTTCCAAAGAGATGAAGAGGGCAGAGGCCAGGCTATAACTGTGGCTTAACTCAGTAATACTTCTGTCCGAGGGCTGATTTGGGGGACAGATATGTTATGAAGCTTTAAGCTATTCTTTGTGTAGAGAACATGGAAGTGGAAGCAGCAGTTTCAGGAATACAGGACAACTTTTTAAAAGTTGGAGAAGACACCTTCCCTTGCAGAGAACCATTTAGGAACAAAATGGGTGTGCATCCCTCAGCCCTGACTAGACACAAGCTAGTCCAAAACAGGTGACTGTGATCACAAGCAGCTCTGGTCGGGAGCTATGCATGAGCGACACAAGGTAACGCCATTTATATGCCAACTCATACTCTCCTTGTATGAAGCACAGTTCTTAGCAATCATGCTTCTAAGCAGCACAGGTCTTTGTGTCTACAGAAGCCGCAATAATGTCAGCTAACTTTGCCCAGCCAGCAGAGAAGTACATACTCTGCACAGGGTGAATTTTTAGTGCAGTTAAACCAAGTCGTAATTCAGCTACACACCTCTGCTGTCATCAGCCTGTTCTGTTCACCACCTGCAGAAAGAAAATGGTTTTCTTGCCAAATCCAAAGTGCATCACTGTTTCTAAAAGCAGCTGTTTTGGAGGAGCATCAGCACCGTCCTTCTGGTTTGGTTACAGACTGCAGGACAAGAGGGAGGAATATAACACTGGTGATCCCTGATTCTCTCCCATGGTGGAGACTTGAGTCTAGCCACAAGGTTGTGCAAGTCTTCAGACAGCCTGATACAGAAAACAGAAGCTACCTTGGAACTACTCTGATATCTGCCCCATCCCTAGAAGTGTTCAAGGGCAGACTGAATGGGACTTTGAGCAACCTGACCTAGTGGAAAGTGTCCTTGACCATGGAAGGGAGGTTGCATTAGATGATCTTTGAAGGTTCTTCCCAACCCGAGCCCATCAGTGATTCTATGATCTCTGTAGATGCAAGCTTTGATTTTTTTTTTTTTGTTTGTGCACATATTTTGCTAAAAATAGAATTTTTTAATTAACATTTAATTTATTAAAATACATTCTTCCACGTTGTGTTTCTTTATCTTTTCCCCCTGACCCCTATTATCTTGCTATCCTTTTCCTTACCTTGTATTAACTACAACCAATAAAAGTGGGTATGGACAGAGAGAGGATGGCATGTCACATGGACAGCCAATTACTTAAGCTCCCAGATACAGTTTTGGTGATGGATAAAAGTGTTTAGTAAAATGGTTAATTTTGCCTTAAGATGAGCAATATCCTCATCTCTTGTGAAAAATGCAGGAAAATCACTTTGGAGTCTGTGCCATTTGGATGATGATTTTTTTTCCCTGTTTTCTCTGATAACTTCTTCCCATTGCCCTAACCTGGAATTCAAGATAAAAATGTGTAAAGGTAGCTCACAGAGAAACCTAAACAGAGGATTTTCCAGGCAAACTCCTGAAGCACTGAAACAATCTGAATTGGACAATGAAGAGATAAGGAAGTGGAGTTTACCTGGAATTCAGAGGTTTTTAGGCTGTTTTTTTTAGTTCCTCATTCTTTCTGCCTGATTCTTACCTCTGAGGTCACGGGGCAGCAACTCTAGAGCTGTGTCCAGATGTGATTTAAGGTGTTTATGTGACCAGCCAGTCACTTCCTCTGCAACAGATCCAGCAAGAAGGAAGTCCTGACTTGACCTCAGAATTGCTAGAGCAAAGCCAGCACCTAAGAGCTTCCACCCATAGCCCAGACAGATGTAACTGGTTGGTGGAAGTGGCTCCTGCCATAAACACAGCTCCCAGGACATGGGAGGCATGGACAATGTGGACTGATGCAATTGCTGCATGGTTCACTTATCAGAGTTGGCCTGGCTGGATTTTTCATGACATTAACAAAAACTTTGCACCTGCAACTGAACCAGAATGGTTGAAAAATGAAAATAATTTCCCACTTCCAAACCTTGCCCATTTGGACCAAGCGGGCAAATGGGTTCAGCATTTTCAAAGTATATAAAAGTTAAACACCTTTCATTATTCCTGTGTACTTGCTGCCATTAAATCTTCCGTAACTGGGAAACAAAGCAAACTATTCTATGTTAGGAATTATATACTCATGCCAGCAATTTCTTATTAAATCACAAATATCAGACAGAATAATAGACTAAGCATAATAACTGTTAGTGTTCACTTTGAATGCAGACAAAACTGATGGATTTAAATTCGATGTCAGTAGATATTCACTTATTTAGCTTACTATATGTAGCTGCAGAAGTCCTCATTTTAGAAGAAAATAGGAAGGCAGGTTGTATTCTTTTTAAGTGGAACAGGTGATCACAGAATCACAGAATGTTAGGGGTTGTAAGCAACCTTGAAAGACCATCTAGTCTAACCTTCCTGACAGAGCAGGATCATCTAGAGTAGGTCACACAGGAATGCATCCAGGCAGGTTTTGAGTCTCTCAGAGAAAGAGACTCCACGACCTCTCTGGGCATCCTGTTCCAGTGTTCTGTCACCCTCACAGTGAAAAGCTTTTCCTTATGTGGTATTTGAGGGGAAACAAGTGACATATAACTGCAATCGTATTATATCGCTATTAATAAATTATAGTGAGTCCTTGCGAGTTGTTTTGTGGTGCCTCCTTCACTGGAGACACTCAAATCTGCCTGGATGCATTCCTGTGTGACCTGCTCCAGTACCTGAAGCAGGCCTACAAGAAGGCTGCAAAGGACTGTTTACAAAAGCCAGGAGTCATAGGATAAGAGAGAGTGGTTTTGAATTAGAGAAGAGTAGATTTAGATTGAATGTTAGGAGGAAGTGCTTTACTATGAGGGTAGCGGAGCACTGGAACAGGTTGCCCAGGTTGGTATTTGAGGCTCTATCCTTGGGGACATTCAAGATCAGGCTTGCCAAGGTTTTGAGCAACCTATTCTAATGGAGGATGTCCCTGCTCACTGCAGGGGGACTGGACTAGATGACCCTTGGAGGTCCCATCTATCCCAAACCATTCTACAATTCTGTGGGTGTGACAAAGAGGCTAGAATCAGCAACAATTAAATTAACAGTAATAAATTAAGTATTAGGCTCCTGGTAGAGCTTTTCCAGGTATATAGCTCGTCCCACTCCTATCTTAGCTCAGTCTCTGACATTGCAAGGTCACAGACAAAATGGGAGAGTTCTTCTTGGCACTAACAATGTAAGAGCAATGAGAAGTAAAACAGTCCTAACAGATGCTGTCTAACCAGTACCTACAGATTCACCATGAGATACCACAGCCCACCCACACAGCCTAATCTGCTCTTTAAGTAGCCTTATAATGCTTAAAAAGTGTTTCCTAATGTCTAACCTGAGTGTCCCATAGATTGACGTGACCCCATTACTTCTTACCGTAGATGTTCTTCCTCACAAAAATGGAGAAGACTTCTTGCTTTTATTATGCATTTTACATATTTCCTTGGCTTTGTGTTGTAGGACTGAGAGTAAAATTTTGAGTTTGTGTTTACTGAATTGCCTCCTATTTATGTTGGACCAATGTTCCAGTTTCACAAGATTGTCTTAACTTAGCATCCTTCCAGTCTCAAGCAAGCTAGATGCAGAGAGTAAACACTCTCTTCTGCTCCCTGCAGAAAACATCAAGTACCAGAGATCCTCAAGCTCACCTCTGTGGAGCTCTGCAGTCCGTAGTGTCTTACAACCACTTAGTGTGGTTTCTCAACCAGGTGTGCACCAAACTTACGGTAGTTTAATCCAGAGTGTGTTTCTCTTTCTGTTATAATGAAAGCACTACATAAAATTGTATTAGAAACTGAGAGACCTAGCGTGTATGGAGTGCATCTTCTCTGGCCACCCAGCCTGTTACCCTGTCTGTGGAGAAGACTGGTGTGATTTGACCCTGACTGAAGCAACTCAGTTCTTTCTTGCCAAACACAAATAATCTGGTACCTTAAGGAATAAAGATTTTTTTCTTCATTGAGAATAGACTAACTTTATTTTTGGTCTCTCTTCCAGTATCCATATACTTAGATCAGCTCTTGATTTTCACATCATGCTTAGCTTTCTTTGACTTTATTCCAGGATGTCTGCAAATCTTTTATATGATCTAAGATTGTTGGTTTTTTTTTTTGCTTCCTTCTGTAAGTCAGGTTATGAAGGAGCTCATGATTCTAATGAATCCTCCTATCCTTTCTTAACCTTGAATTAGTTTGGACGTGTGCCTGTCTTGGTCCAGAGGAGGAAAGAGACTTATGTTCTTTTTAAACATTCCCATGTTGTGAAATTAAGGCACCAGCAAGGCCAAATATAAAAAGCGAGGCTATTTATTAAAGGATAAAGCAAACAGAGGAAGGGGAAAAGGGGCGGGGGGGAGAGAGAAAGAGGGAGAGAAACAAATGGAGAAATAGAGGGGGAGAGCAGGAAAGGAATTATATTACAGGCCCCAGAGTCCAAGTCTTTTTCAGCTTGTGTTGTCTGAAGGTGTTGCTGAGTCCTGTGTTGTTCCAGTGTGTGGTGTCTCCAGCCAGAGGAGGGGAGAGGTTTTCTCTCCTCTGTGCAGTCTCCAGTGTGTAGTGTTCTTCAGTGGAGTTCTCTCCTCCAGGAGTTCTTATTTTCTTCTTACATCAGGCAGAACTTAGAGCACGCCATAGTCCCTCTTTGGTGGTGGTGGTAGGGCAGGGGCATTCCTGGGCTGCTGCTTCCAGCCTGCATGGTGATGTTTCCTTTCCTAAAAGCATTCGTATAGCTCGGTGCTTTTATTCATTCTTTTAATCGCAGCTTCCTCCTGGCCCCTCACCCTTATGCATGCCTTCAGGTGTTGCACCCCAGGGAATCTTTCTGTGTGCTGGGGCCTCCACCTCCTCCTTTGCCTTCTACCTGTCCACACACCAATATACATCTGGGGTTTATAAGGTTCAGTGGTGAATCTGTCACACAGTCCAGAAGCTTTTTCACTATCCCCCTTTTCCAGAGCAGCTGCGGCCTTGATGACTAGAGATGATCTTATCTTTGTTGCCCATTCCAGATGTCTCCCACCACACCCCTCCCCAGGCAGCTACTGCCTGGTGAGTAAAGGTGATTTTATCTTTGTTGATTTACATGTACATGGGACTCCCTCAGTGCCTTAAATGTTTTGAGTTTTCAGTGGGCTATTTCAGAAGTAGCCTGATCTTTATCTCATATTAAAGATACAGTGATTTGATTTTCTTCTTCTTTACTTTCTTCATGAGCTCTGTCATTTTACAGTTAATTTTACTAAAGTCATCTTCTGTATATTGTCAGCCACTTCTAGTCTGTTAATTAAAGTGAAATGTAGGTGAGTGCACTCAGAGTTGCTTTCTACATGTACATTGTATGAGAAACCCTTGAAATATTCTGAAGACTCTTGGGGCACCTGGTGTTCCATTAAGTACCTTCCCCACCTCATCCCTTGTAATGTGGATGACTCAGTTGTTTGCTCAGGTTTTTCAAACCACTTAATGACTTTTACATCAAAATTAAACATCAACAAGGCATGTATCATGTATGCAGCATGTTTCACACACTTATTCTGTAGAGAAGCATCTCAAGGTTCAGCCTTAAAGACAGTGAGGCACTTCCTCAAGTGGAGATGTGACATCTCTATTGACACATAGAAAAGCACAGTGGGTGCTGGTGTAGAGTTCTGCCTTCACTCAGCACTGCTCATTCTTGTGGGGTTTTGTCAACAAATAACTATCAATACAGATGTTGCCTCTCAGCTCTGCTAGTACCTTAAGAAGCAAGTAAAGCATGGAGCTAATCAGAACAAGAGAAAACAAGAGAGAAAATGCAGGTTTCTTCTGGGTTGATTGTCATGCTCATAGGTGAAGTCTTGGAATATAGTGGAGCTGGTAAGCAGTAGAGATGCAGCAAGCTGGATGGAACCTCTAAGTCCCAGAGGTCCTGTCTCTGTCACAAGCACCCAGACAGACCGTACTCTCACGAATTCATCAATTTCCACCTTACTCTGGATTTATTTTTCTGGATTTTTTTTTGTTTTGATCACGCCACTACACGGGAACAGCTGTCGACAGGGCCTTGAGGTCTGGGGCCCTGCCTGTGTGTGCTAGTTTGAGCCTAGCTAGCATGTTTTGGTGAGAAGAACTAGATGATAGGCTGAGAAATGAAAACAATGGCGAGGTCTACTTCACTCACAGTCTTGCTGGGATGTGTAAAGAAGAAAGGCAAAACAAAGATTAGGTCACTTGCTTCTTCTCTTCGCTGGGGAGCTTTGCCTGCTGGGGAGAAGCTGAGGCTGCTGGCTGGACTCCATCTTGCTTTCTAACCTCACCCTCCTTTGCTTGGCTGCTTCACCTTGCTTTTTAACCCTCTTGGCCGAACCTCCATTCTTCCTTAGGACTGGGGTAAGGTTGAGAGGGGTAGGGGGAAGGTGAGGGGTGGTTGAGAGCCCCTCCTGGGGACTCAGGTTTCTGGGAGGGGAATTGTGTTTGTATTACCTTTTTTACCTTGTATATTTCTGTCTATAACTGTATATACTGTAAATATCTGCTTGTAAATTGTGCCAGCTGTAAATATAAGCTTCATTCAAATTTCTAGAGCCGACTGAGTCTAGTCTGGGTGATTTCTAAAAGTGTAGGGGGGCAGGGAACACCCAAACCATCACACTGTGGAAGACAATCCTCTCAGGTAAATCAAGCAGCAGCAAAGAGGAAAGAAAACCTTGCATGTTATTACTGTGCTAAGTCACAAATGCATGACTATAACTGCAACTCTTTGCTTGTGTTGCCCATATAGACACACAGAAAACTGGCTAGCTCTGGGATCACCCAGACCAGCTTACAAACTCAAAAAGGAATCAAGCTTACCTCTGTTTTTCTTGGCATGTTGCCCAAAGTGTCAGCAAAAAGCCTCCTAGGAAACTGCTCCCATTTGGACACTATGCCTGCGAAAGTGTGGTTTTCTACCCCAGGACAACTCATCCATATTCAGTCCCTGGCACAGCCTGTGTTGTGCTGCACACCTGACAGCAACTTACCTCCTCTGTTCTGAAAAAACTATCACATTGGTGACTACACTGGCCTCCACACAAAATCTATCACAGGTCGTTTCTAGTCAGAGTTAGGTTTTCCCTGGCATCTCCCTGAAACTTTCATGCTGTAGTTGAGGTGTGCTATGTATTTTTCATTTTCACTACAAACATGAAGTTTGATTAGTCCCTCTGTCTCTGCAGCAACCTTTTGCACACATGAAGGCTGTATCTATGTTTCTCCTTAGGCTTTCTCTGTTTTAGCCTAAAGGAGACCCATTTTTTTCAAAGCTCGGTGCCTCATGCACAACAGTCCCTTGCTCAGCTGTATTATCTTGGACCTGTGTCTGCAGTGTCCTACCTTTTCACTCTTCGTATAGCCCTTTCCAAACCCTCAAAGTGATTTCTCTCATCATCCTTCTTTTCTTCCCTGGACTGGCTTTTACTTGAATCCTGAGCATGAGATAGTAGCTTAGACCATCTTTTACCATCCTTGGTGGCTCTTTCTGCCTAAACTAGCAGTGTTTGCTTGCTGTGAGGAGTTCTGGTACTTTAAAATCCATTAGCTTACTTAGCAGCTGTGTGCTGTACCTCTTTTCTGGATTTTTACAATCTATTCAAACTTTGCTACAAGAAATCATCCCTAAATAATTAGTCTACATTAAAAACTTGTCCTTTAATCCTTTTCTTGCAGGCTCTAGAATTGGTTACGAGCTTTTGTAGGAGGCCAAGAAGCAAATAGATGTTTCACAGGTTCACAGATTGCATTGAGTTGGAAGGGACCCTCAAAGGTCATCTTGTCCAACCTCCCTGCAGTGAGCAAAGACATCTCCAACTAGATCAGGGCACTCAAGGCCACATCGAGTCTCAGTGAGTTTCACTCATGTTTTTTTAGCATGGCAGAGACACCATTATGGAATGAGGAGTGAATGTGACACCTTTGAGCTTTGGCCACTCCAGGGACCATAGCACGGGACAAAAGGCTCTCTAAGAACCAGTTTAATTTGTAAAAGACAAACAAACTCTGACTGCAAAGCCTAAGGACAAAGTCTCTTGTTGTCTGCAGAGTAATGACACTTCTCTTCTAATAGCAGCCATGTTGCACATAAACATGGACTTTCCTCACCCTCTTGCATGCTCACCTTTTAAACCAGCTCTGTGCCTGGTCTCAAGGTGCTGCCTGGCTTGTCAAGAACCTGTATCTGCACCAGCAAGTAAATCCCAGCTACTGCCATCACTGCCGGCAAGGGAGTTCCTCTCCTTTGCTATCTTGTGTAGTCCAGGTCTGAGCTTGACTTCAGTCCTCAAGATTCACTGAAGTAGGAGAATGCTCGGCACAAGTATGTAAATAGGGTTTAGGAAGCACCTAGGCCTGAGGTTGTCCCTTTGAATAGAGACGTTTCATTCTGTTGCAGGACAGGGCAAGCTACCAGTGGGACAAGTGATTCAACCAGGAATCCAGCAGACAGAACTTAGGGAACAAACAGTTGAGCAAACATTGAAGTAAGCCTGATGAGGGTTTGTACAGGTAGAGACCATGAATCTGGGGTAATTGACCTGCAGTGTCTGCTGCCCACATTTACTGCTGATTGCAGCATCTCCTGTTGCTGTGTAGAGTTGTATTTCTGGTTTGTCAGCCTGGTTTGCAAACAGCACCTGCTATATAAAACTAGCCAGCACCAGCTGAGACCCTTAGAGATAAACAGCACAGGTCTGGTGCAGTTTGGCGTCCCTCAGACAGCGAGGAAGCAAAACAGATTGGAAGAGCTCTAGCCATCAGGATATTTAGGGTGCTAAAGCACATGATGTACAGTAACAAGCTAAGGCATCTGGGTTTATCTAGACAGGGAGAGCTGGGAAATCTAACTGCAGTCATCCACTGCCTAAATGGGGATTACAGTGAAGACAGGGCCAACCCTATCCCAGAAGTGCCCACAGAAAGAAGAGTCAGAGGCTGCAACAAGGAAAATTCTGATTGAAGATGAGAAACTTCAACCATGAGAACACTAAAGCACAGTAACAGATTGCCCATAGGGCAATAAAACCTCAACCAGAACTTGACTGGGCCACATCCCACACGACCTGATTTAACTTTGATATTAATCCTGCCTTGAGCATGGGGTTGGACCAAATCGCTTTCACCTGCCTCTTCCACTGTAAATTTTTCCATGATCTCTGCAACTAGAACTGAAATTGATGTTTAAAGATTATATGGAAGAACACTACTCCACATAAAACAAACAAACAAACACATCAGTGGGCCGAGCTTCTCCCTGGAAACCTCATAGCACAGATCAGATCACAGTACCTGAAATTACTATGTGTAGAATGTCACTGTTTGAATTAATCTCTAATAAAATTATTTTCTTGGCAGCTAACTTGCCCCTTATGAACTTCTAGGCCAATGAAAGTCCTTTAATTACCCCTCCCTGTTCTCTACCTCTTCTTCAGCCTTGACAGAAGGCAGGTGAAATGTGTCACATTTGTTTAGGGACATCAACTTCCCCCCCCCAGCTCAAAAACGAAGTTCTGTTTTCATATATTTGTAAGCTGACTGGGGGAGTAAAGAAAAAGAACAAAAAAAGAAAGATTTTTTTTATTTCAAATGCTAGTATAACTCAATATAGCATGTTACAGAAACACCCAGAACAAGGCAAGGAGTGTTCCAGTTCTCAGCCATATACAGTTCAGAATGTCATACAGAAAACAGTGGACATGCACGTATTTATCATTTGTTTGATGAGCAGAACAGAAGTGTTCACATTAAACTGAAGTGAAGCGCAAGTCATATATAGCAAAACCCCTTTTCAGTTGGGTTCTGTGACCTAAGTAGGCAATTTTGTGGAATGTGCAGTTATTTATCATGACACATTGAATACTTCTGTCTCAGCTTTTACCAAGCAAGCTTCCCTGATCCCTCAATCTGCAGGAAGAAGCTAAACAAACTCCCTACTGAGTCAGCTGGCTGCAACAGCAGATTAACTAAAGTTCTGTCCTTCCCACTTCTATCATAATTAGTGGGAGGTTCATATTATGTTCTGGAGTCTCCGGTGGATAGCCCTTGGATGAACACACAGGAACCAAAATGGCAACAGAAAAACAACCAAACAAGAAATCCCTGATGAGCTTCTCATTGTACAAACGGCAAACAACACCAGCAGCCGGCACGTACACACTTAAAACCAAGAACAAAACAAAAAGAAGCAACACCATGACTTGAAGGAATGAGCTCTCAAAATAAGATTAGCTGATGTGGCTTTAAAAAAAAAAAAGGTAAAAAGAAAAAAAAAAGAAAGAATCCTGTTTCCATTATAGAAACTGCACTTTGTTAGCTAACAGAAGGATCGAGAACCATACCACTACAAATTCTGTCTCATGACCATTCTTACCCAGCGTAAGAACCTGGACAGTTTGGTATAGACCCCGTATTTGCCTTTCTTTGCACATCCTTCTCCCCAGCTAACAATTCCTGTAACAAAGTAAGTGTCCTTATATCTGGTGACATGGGGACCTCCGCTGTCTCCTTGACACGCATCTTTTTGCTCCGTCTCATAGCCGGCACAGAACATGTTTTCTGTTATTGCAAAGTTAGTGGATTGCTTGCAAGTGCTCCTATCAACATAAGGGACTTCAAGCACTTTCAGTTTCTTGGACAGTCGTCCGCCTTCAAATTCACGCCCGAAGCCACTAACCGTCCCAGATCTTTGGCTCATCAGAACTTCATTAGCAAAGTCTGCTTCAGGGAGGCATGCTGCGATAATGTACTCAGAAAACGTTATAGGTTCCTTCAGCTTTATTAAGGCTATGTCATTATCGTAAGTCTCAGCGATATATTTAGAGTGAACAAGAATTTTGTCCACAGTATGCATCGTTTCAGATTGTTCTTTCTTTTCTCTGTCCACTTCACCTGCATGAGATTATTGGAAAATTTATTAATATGGAGTGAGTATTATTAGGAATGTCCTTGACAAAGGAGGAGGTTAGTATACCCATTCCTAATGCTCTGCATAAGACTTCACACCGACTTCACACCACACAAGTAAACTATAAAAATGTGTTGCAATAGCTGCTAGCAGTACCTGGACCAGTTTCAGTTCCAAGCTTTTGTTCATGGAGATTTTGGTACCAGTTTACATAAACCTATTGACCTAAACTAACACAACTTTGGGTGGAAGCTCTTACAGGAGCTTGAGCCTGGCTTGTATCAGGGAAGAAGATCTGGCCAAGGTCAGGACCAAAACCAGTGCAAATACAAAGTTGCGTTGGTCCTGGATCGTGCCTCAGGAATGAGGCTGTCATCACGTGAGGCTGCTTCTTCTTCCTGTAGTCCTTGTGTCATAGCTTTTCTGAGTGTTCCTACACAAGCAAACCTGCTTGCTTCAGGTGTGCCTGGAATGATCAGCTTTCTGAAGAAGCACTACTGTAATGAATACAATGCTAGACAGTATTTCAAGAACATTTGTTCTTAATCACTTTCAATTAGCTGGTAAAGAAGAAAGGGATGTACCATTATCATGTCCTGTATTGGCCACCTCTGTTTTCACAGAGCAGGATACCCAGAATAACAAGAAATAATAAAAAGCAACAATGTAACAAATCATAACAAATAAAGTAATATGACTACAATATGACTGCAAGATTTAGAGCACAGAGGATTAGTCCACAACACATACCCAAACATCAGAGGAGTAAAATAAGTAAGCACTTACCAACAACAACTTTAATTTCTTTAGATTGGTTCATACAATGAGCTGCAGTAAGTATAAATTTTTCAGTTAAAATAGTTCCACCACAAAACTCTTCCCCTTCCTCATTTAACAGAACAGCCTACAAAGAAAAAAAGAAGCTAAGGGCAGAATTAACTTAAATGAACTACAAACAGGTAACTGATTTCACTGCATACTACATATATGCTTATTACTACAACATTTACTATTTGGCAGGTATCTCCGAGTATTGCATACACATGAGAAAGTATATGCTATAGAATCTTGATTGTCTTTACATGATGTAGATGTTTGCCTTCCACCTCACCTCACTCCCACTGCTTAGTAATGTCCTTTAGGAACAAGCCGCTGATTGAGCAGGGATAGAGCAGCCCCCAGGTCACACCATTTCTTGGACTTACTACCCCAAAGAACTTCTGCCCAAATTCTGTTTCACTCTCTTAGTGGCCTGAATAGAGAAACTCATTTTGGCTGATCCAAACTGAAGAGGAGAAGTTGGATATGAAAGCGTATTTGTGAAGCACATGCATGATTTCTTTGACAGGCTCTCAGGTATACTACCTAAATGGACCACTGTAAGGCAGAAAGGGAACATAACCTGCAAAAACATCTGCCAGCATGACTAAAAAGCCCTCTCTGGTGACAGCACCATCTAAAGCAGCAGCACTGAAAATTGCACAAAGCCTTCTTAATTTCCACATTGTAAGGCTGCAGTTTGCAGAACAGCAGATCCAGGTGCTCTGGTTCGCACAACTCAGCCACGTCCAACTACTAATGGCCTATTACCCAGGCAACAGTCAGAAAGCAAGCAGACTGAATGAACTATTTCCCTCAGAAACACATTCTGCTTACGTGCAGAGCACCAACACCAGCTTTACCTGCCATGGACACTCGCCAAGACGACACTCATCACCACCTACTATCCTGGTATTGACATGTGGGTCCTTG
Organism: Tricholaema leucomelas; assembly: GCA_013400475.1. Classification (NCBI taxonomy): domain Eukaryota; kingdom Metazoa; phylum Chordata; class Aves; order Piciformes; family Lybiidae; genus Tricholaema lacrymosa; species Tricholaema leucomelas. The sequence continues at coordinate 284,650 of WAAF01010202.1, read as the reverse complement.
TTACTTGCTTCATTTCCAGGACTGACAGTTGGGCTTTCTGTGGTAGTAACAATGTCCTCCTCCAAAACTGTCCCATTTATGGAAGGGATCTCTTCATCACTAGTTACACTGCTATTATCAGGAGGTAAAATAACTGACCTTTTTTCTCTTTTCACAAAAACTCTTCCACATGGATACTTTACTGTAAAGATAAGAATGTAAGAATTAGAGATGCACAGAAGCATCAGCACAAGAGGAAATTCCTTAACAACACCATCTCACAATAAACCAATTAGTGAAGCTGTCCAGCTTTCAAAACATTAGCAAAAACTTGACAGATAGAATAAAGGAGTAAGACCAGGAGGTTTGAAAATAATAGGCATTTTGTAGTCCTAAATCTCATCCACAGGTTCAGTCTTTGAATGATGTTTCCAAAGCAGCTAAAATGTAAAACGTCATCTTCAATTGTTGACATTGCTATATTCATGTGCTCACTCTTAAAATCATCTTAATTAAGAAATTAAGTGAAGTGTTTTATTTTAGGACTAACAAGGCTCAAGACAGAAATGTATTATTAGTTATAACAGATAGGAAAACTGATATCAGGAGCATACAGTTGATTTAACCTCTCTCCCCCCCTGATTTGTGGAAATATAACAAAAATTAATAAATGTAAATAGCATGTAATTATTTAATGTAACCAATTACTATTTGATTATGCTAATTAAAACATAAAGTAGGAAAGTTTGTGAGCTGCTGTTTCTTATGAGTGTGTTTATGTAAAGGAGAAATAACTGCAATCACTTTTCTCCTGTCAACAGTGGAGTCTCCTCAGGTGATTCTGTGAAAGGCACTTTGCAGAGGGTTCCAAACCAGCTAGATTTTGGTACATCCATTGCATCACAACATAAATGGAAAGCTTTGGAAATCAGTTTGCCTCAGCATTATATCTATGGTATGCAGAATACTGATGGTTCAAAAGACATTCTTAAACTGTGAAACAAGTCTCACCAGCATTGCTATGAGTTTGTTATGTGGCTTCATACCTGATGAAACGCAGTGTTTGCCATCCTCTGCTAGAGCATACCCTTTTGCACAGGAGCACACAACAGCCTTCTGTACACTTTTTTTGACGCTGCAGAACTGCTCACAGTCACCATTGTTTATTTTGCAGTACTTTGGTATGACTATAGAAGAGATTTTTGAAGAAAAACTGTAAATAAATACTGACTCCACAGAGGATAGCAAAGTTCACCAAATTAAACTGCACTCTTTAAACAAGATCTGTATCTCCACTGGTAAAACACCCGAAGCACAGCTTAGTAAGAACACAGGTGGCTGCATAGAACATACTTGCCAAGGCCAAGCAGGCTCAGTGGCCATATTGTGGTGAACTTAAAATGCAGAGACAAAATGACAGTGGAGAAATAAATGAAACAGATATTGGTAAATCCTCACACAATTCTCCCCTCCTGCCTTTAAATGCAGCTTCCCATCACTTCCTTCAGCCCTGTGTCTGAACTTCATTTCCACACTCTCTGTCCTTACTTCTCGGCAACTGAGAGATGTGTCAGGGTAGTCGCTGTATGAGACAGAAGTGAGACTCAGGGAGGATTTATATTAAAAAAAAAAAGATTCCTTGCAAAGCTCAAAAAGTCTCTGCATTGTTTACTGGTATTTGCATTATTTGGTTCTTCACTGCAGTGAGCTGAAAAGAGAGGCTGTACATCTGCTCTTGGAACAATGACACTTTACCATAGTCTTATGCTTCTGAGTTTCATCATCACATTTGGGGATCCAAGCTCATGCAAAGACACTACAATAACTAGAAGGATTTTCTTTGGGGCAAGTGTAACTTTGGAACATTCATTAACACTACTCAGTTGAAGAGTCACCAGGGCTTTGTGTTTCTGGCACTGTCCTCCAACTCTTCCTTGATTGCCACCTGATTCTGCTCATTTTTTGAAGATGCAAATAGTGCTCATTAAGAGAGAGTTAACAATGAATTTACTGCCACAGTTCTCTAAAGCAGAAACCTACCAAATTCACAGTTCTTGCCTTGATAACCATCCAGGCATGAGCAAGTGTAGGAAGCAATTCCATCTTTACATTGTCCACCGTAGTGACATGGATTTGAGCTGCACTGGTTCCCATCTACAAAGGCAAATTTTTTGTAAGACTAGCAGTAATTCATCTTTCCTTTTAAAACATATGTCCTGTGAGTTGCTATAGTCCAGATACAATAGTCTAAATGCAATCTAGCTTTGGTGGTTACTGTATGACACCACATACACAAGCCTTTATCTTCCTACAAAGAAAGTAATACATCGCAGTCAGAGCATACACCATTTACAGCGAAGGCTGTAAAAGCAGACAGAATATTTCTACCTCACAATTACTGTTGGAAGATACTAACCTTTCGTCCTCTTCCATTTTCATACAATTGTACATAGCAACAACAATTCAACTTTTATTTCTTTAAAGGTCATTTCATCACTTCTGCATGTACACCTGCAGTGCTGTTCAGTTAAACAAACAGACACCAGCATACTAATCAGAAAAAAAACCCACACACCAAAAAATGCTTTACAAAGCCCTGATAAATTCATGTGTGCAGGCCACATTTCTTGCTCTATCTGCTGAGGTATAAGCTTCAGCTTCAAAAAATTAACTCTTGCCTCATGCTCTTCACATCTACAGTGGGATCTCCCAGATTTGAAAGGTAGATGCACAGCCTTTGTTCCATTCTATGACCTAGACACAACAGGCTGATTTGACACCAGGGCCACAGACACATGTACCTCACACAGTTACATGCAGTAAAGTGAGGTTGCACTATGTCTGCAGACATGTTCCACATATCATTCCTTTCTCCCACTCCTGCACAGATGCCCACTGACACGGTCTCTCTCATGCAGTGACCTGCTGCAATTACACGTGTCTCCCCATCAAATGACCCTGTTGGGTTCTTCCGTTGCACTGTTCAACAAGAAACAAGAAGAACAGTAGTGTCCATGGAGGAGACAAGATGCAAGAAGCTGCTCATCCTAAAGATCCAGTTTGACACCTCCATGGTGGCTTTGGCCTGTGATATTATCTGCTGCATTTTCATCTGCCACAAGGAACATCTGCTTGGCTTTGTGTACTGCCCCCACATCTTAACACCCTTTCTGTACCTATACATGACCAAACACAACAGTGCTCTAAATGCTGCATCTGTGTGTGGTCCACTACAGTGGCATTGAACACTGACGTCCATCCTCAACAGAAGGAAGGCGAGTCTACCATTTACCAATAGGTCTCAAGGGTCTGAAGCACAGCTCCTTTTTTCTGCCTTCTCTGCAATCTCAGAGTACTCAATTCTGCAGAGATCTTAGCTAAGCAGCATCCTACCATTAAAAACTATACTTTAGTTTTCCCCGGCACTGTAGTTGCCACTGTGATACACTGTAGAATCTCCTTCCAAAAAAAGGAAATGAGAATGAATGGATTGTGCTAGTAACTTGTCTGAGGGTAGCCATGGTTTTCAATACTTCTGAATACCAATACAGCATTTGTGGTCTTAAAATGTGTGAAACTGGCATTTCCTCCAAGAGCACTGGCACTGATGTTGTGCTGCTTGTATGCTCGTGAGAAAATCGCTTGAAGTTTTCCACTCTGGTTCACTGCAACACTGATGTAGACTTTGCTTGAAATTTCAGCCTGTAGGTTGTGGAGCTCATCCCCTGCTTACGGGATTGTGAAAGTCTGCATCTGTTGTGTGGCAACCATCTTTAGTCTTCTGCAGACTCCAAAAGACAAAGCTGGGATGTCTTTGGTCAACACTTCTGAGGTAGTCCTAATATGGAAGCTGGCCACATACTTTCTGGAGAACACAGCACCAAACACTAACACACACACACACACAAAACAATCTGTCCCTGTATAGTGACAATGAACACCAGAATCCTAATAAATACAACTGGGACCTTTAAAAAACCAAAATAATCCAGAAAGATGTGATGGGTAGTACCTGCTAATCTACTGGCTTGTCTTCCTTGGATGTCAAATGGTTCTGCAGAAAGCACATCCCACATAATGCTCCATAATACAAGAATACACAACCGTCTGGCATGGAAGGTGTTGAGTAACTGGCAAGTGACTGTGTGATACAGCTTAATGACTTTGTGTTGGCCACCCTCATTGTGCTAGTTTGAGACTAGCTGGAATATTTTGGTGAGAAGAATTAGATGATAGGCTGTGAAAAGGAAACAATGGCGACTATTTGCACCTGGAATTCCTCCATCCAGAGCTGCCCCTCTGGAGGGTAACAGACTGGCAGAATCACATGCCCAGTTTCTGCTCCTCACTGTCCTTTGCATGCCAAGGGCCACTGTCACTTTTTAAAAAGAATACAAAGATCATCACAGCACTTTCAGGTAGCTGAACCTTGCCTTCAAATGAAGAAGCTGGGTTGAAGCAACAGCAAGGCAGTAAATCAGGTTCCTTCTTCAGAGGAAACAAAATGGGAGGGTGTCAAGTGCTGAAAAGAGGAGCGGGGGCAGGAAGTGGTTCATTAAGATGTGCATCCTTTTTAACCTTGCAATAAGGAGGTTTAATTCTCTAAACAAATGCCAAGCGTTTCTTACCTACATAGACGTTCCAGAATTCCTCCTACAGGTAGGCATGGGAAAAGGGGAATAAAAGCAGACAGAAAGAGTTAGATGAGAATTACTTAGTTCTTCAGAAAAATACTGGAGCTTTCACACAGAGCATACTTGCAGCCACAAATCACTAAAACATATATTTAAGTTGTAGGCACATACAGTGCCTTGCAGCCTGCTACCATTTAATAAGCTAAACCCATATGATCCATCTGTAGCGCCCAGCTCTGCAAAACCAACTCTCATGTAATTTTCAGAACTACCTACAACTCCTTAGAGATTTCCCAATGTGACTCACTCAGCGCAAGGCACTTGATTTCTTGCGTAGCTGTATCTTAAATCCAGTAAAAACTAATGGAACTTACATTCCTGTAATGCCAAATTCTTAGTCTCAGATCTCCTCTCTCCATACTCCCCCATCAATGAGGGCCTCAGAAATCCTGAGATTTAAAAATATTTTCTCCTATTTGAACTCTTCTTTCCCTCTGCACTGAGGACTCCAGGTATGCTATCTGTCCAACACAGTCCTCTCCAGTGACGTCGGGTCACCAGTCAGAACAGGCTATGCTGGTTCTGCTATAGATCAGCCAACCTTTATGCTCTGAAGTACCCTGGCAATGCACCCATGAATCCCCACCCAGGTCATTTCAGGGCCACTGCAAGAACATTCTGGCATCAAGTAAAGCCAAAATGAAATTAATCTGACCTCAACTCAGGGCTGTTCTTAGCAGCCACACAAGTATACCTGATGTTCCAAATTCCCCTTCATCACCAGACACTTCAAGTTTTCAAATATCTTTTTTGCTGATGCCAGTGTCCATAGGTGTCCCATCTCTTTAGCTCCCCTTTGAGCTTGGAACACATTGCCTTTCTGTCTCAAGTTAAGGAGGCATCAGGGTAGGGCAGGTGACACTAGAGTCACACATACAAACTTCATCCTATGTGGGCAATTTAACATCAAGGCATGTAAGAACTGTCCATAGCATACATTCTGTCAGTTTAGATACTGCAAAAGAGGGGCACAAAATGATAGGCACTACAAAGCTGCACGAGGTAAGTGTGACAAAATTCTCACGTTTGCATTTGTTTTCTCAACCTTCCCATAGATTTTCTACCTAAGAAGCCTTGACCATACTCATGACACTCAGCTACACCACACAGAGAGGCTGAACGGGTACTATCAAGGTATTTAAAGGTCAAATACCTCACAGTGGCAATTAAACAGATCAAAACAGGTAAAAGAATGGAGGCTTTAACACAAGCCAGCCTTGCAAGAACTAAATTAAGAATTACAATATGTTTATGCCTTAGAAATTCCAACCACACTATTTATTCTTTATGTTAAGTAACTGGGAACGATTTTTGAGTTTTGATGGTCAGCTCAAAATCCCTTAATATTATTTTGTAAACACAAAATATATAGAGCTATGTTTCATATTTACTTGATTCTTACAGTTCTCTCCTGATTTTCAAAGGCTTCTCTTGCTTCTTCTTTTGAGCAGCGCTCCTCATTGCATTCTCGTTCAATATTCCCTTGCTTAATTTCCTCCAAAAAGGAGTTTGCACGCTTTGCTCTTTCCAGGAACTTATCAGCCTTTTCTTTCTTGATGAACACTAGGCAAAAGAGAAAATTATACAGCTGGCAGGTACATTTGGTGGTGCTACAGAGTCATTAGAAACATGTGAAGTAGAAACAAAACCAAAACAGGCCCTTCTACCATACTACTTATACACAACATTACCTGTAGGGTTAGTCTTCACACAGACTAATGCATTTCAGGATCCCTCAAAGCAGTCTCTCTCTGAGAATCAGCAACTCCAGAACAAACTGTAGGTTCCCCAAATTACCTGCTACTAAGTTTAGTCTTGAAAACGAGAACGTGTAGGTTGTAGCTGAGGGCTTATATTTCTGTTGCTCCTGCTCAGGATTCCAGTCTCGAACAGAACGACTCTCCCTGAAGGCCAGACTGCATTCCTCGATTTGGTTTTAAAGCTGACTACCAGGGAACACCACTGTCTGCTCTAGGAGCTTGTAGTTTAGACATTAAATGCCACACAAACTCAAGACGAAGTAATGTATCTACTGACAGATGGGAAAAGCCCTTGTATGTGTTCTACTGCCCCTCACATCCCAAATTCCACTGCACTGCACTGCAGTCTTCCTTCTCAGAAATGCTAGCACACTTCTCTGTAGAAATGTTCATGTACTGCTGATGTGTGTGCACAGGTAGAACCAAGGGAGCTATGTTCAAAGATTTCACAAAGAACAGAAGTAAACAAACAACAGCTTTAGCAGGAAAGTACACCTTGAGTGTACCAGTTTGCTGGGCTGGTTTATTTTCTACAAGCTTGGTGTCATAGAAGTGTTAAGACCTGCTGCTTTCAAGTTCAAGTAGCTTGTTGATTTAAACTGAAGGAACAGCGGCGTTAAACTGAGTTCAGCCACTTGCCTGCATGAACAAGTGTTACGCTGCAGTGACTGGTGCAGACATTGCCAGGCAGGAAACCCAGAAACAACACTGGAGTAAATAAGTGGTTAATCATCCTGTAACAACCCACATGTATTCTGGGAAAGTCTGCAGCGTTTGGAAGCTGGCTTAGAATTATATTCTAAGGACCTGGAATTCACAAAGTAAAAATACTTTCCAATCACAGTCTGAAGTGAGGAAGACAGTGCTGCAGATGGGACTTCAAGGTCAGTGGGCAGCTTGCATATGCCTTCTGGACTATTCTTCATGAAGCCAAATTCAGCAATAAATAAACTTGCTGACTGCAATCATCATACATCCTAATGTCTCCTAAGAAGAGGGGACAGAGAGGACTTACTCTGCTTTCACTGAAATTGGTGGATTAGCCACAAACAGCCAAGTTCTGCTAGTGCTGTGTATATTAAGCAATCCCATAGAGCCCACACATAATTTCCAAAAAGACTCCTCTCAAGGAAGGCTTACACAAAGCACTTGTAAGTCAGCAACTGTTAGTTCATTCACCCACTATCTTATTTGCCCTTAAATCCCTCTCTGCAGCGACAGCAAAGTGACAGGATGCAGCTGGTGGGGTTATCGCCTCTGTAACTCTTGGCCTTTACATCACCCAAGTACCCTTGAACTAGCCAATTAGTCTTCTGAGGCTGGCTGTTCCCTTCACCAAGGTTTTTGTCATGCTTCCATCTTCAGAGACATCAAGGAACAGCAGGCATTGGTCAGCTGAAGCTGCACGTTCCAGAAATGAGGAAGACCTCATTTTAAAGTATAGGTAAGCTGATTCACTGAAGGAAGAGTTAATGACTTTTTAAAGGCTACTTTCTGTTGCTGCTCTGGACTTTGGTGTTGACCTCAGTGACACAGAAACGTGCTTCTCCCGGGCTCCCCATCTGCCTCCACGTCAGAGCCCACCCAACCAAGTCTTGGCCAGGTTTCCCCTCACAGGCACAAGCACCTCAGGCTTCGAGGGGTGTTGGCCTCCCGGTGCAAACGACGGGAAGAGACAGCACTCCCATTTTATAGAGGGAAACAGGAGAGCGCTGCGCCCCTGGAGGGGCCGCAGCGGGATGCAGCGCTGCTGGGGCTCAAGCACCCAGAAGTGCACCCTGGCAGCTCCCTGCCCCCGAGACATAGTTTTCCCGTTTCTCGGCGGGGCGTGAGGCGCGGCACAGGTGCAGACAAGTCTTTATCTGCTGTGGGAACCGAGCCCCCCTGCGGTGCCAAATTCCTCCCCAGTCGCTTCCGAACAGCCGTAGACCCCCGCTCAGGGAGGGCAGCAGGGGCCGGCAGGGTCCTTCCTGGGCGAGGGTGGGAGGGCTTCTGGTCCTCACGGACCCGGCGGCGTGAGTCCCTGACCTGCAGCTGCGTCCCGCCACCGCGTCCTGCGTTTCCCCGAAAGTCCCTCAAGAGCTGCGAGAAGGAGGCATGACCACCTTGCCCCCTCTAGTAAAGAAGGTGCCGCCTTACCCCCTCCTTCAGCCCAGAGCTCGCCCACCAGCGCCGCGCAGAGCAGGAGTAGCAGGCGGCAGGCCATGGTAGTGGGGACCCCCGGCTGCTGGTCCGGTGGGGTTGCGCAGCGCCAGAACGAGACCGATGTGATGGGAGCCAAAGACCTTCACAACCTCGAGCGCACAGAGACTGAAGCTGCGTTGCTTCACCCTGCCCAGAAATAGCGGAAGCGCCGAGGAAGGGGCAAAGCCGCCGCAAGCTTTCTCAGCCGGGGGGCCGGGCTGATGAGGAGGCTCTTTTTTTTTTTTCCAAACCCAAAGAAGCCGTCTTTTTTCAGTTGTAAATTTCCCCCCGCCGCGGGGGATAGGGCAATCGCAAAACGCGGCTGTCGTGGCTCTGGCCGGGCTTTCGCAGGTGTGCGGCTCTGAGCCGGGCCGAGCACAGGCAAGGGCAGGCTGCCCCTCCAAAACACCCGTCAGCTGCGCAGCTCTCACCTGCGTTTTACACATCCCAGCGCCCTAACCTGCCGGCTCCATGCTTTCGACATACAGAGTCCAATTGACCTTGGCCTGGCGCTCGCCGGCAGTCGGCTGCCATCTGCCCCTTTTTTGGGCAGTTTTCCCTCAGTTGTGCCCTCTGAGGTCTCTGCGCTGTGGAGACCACGGCTTTGGTGCTTGCTGTTGGATCGCCGTCTTCTAAACTCGATTAAAGTAAGGTGTTATATTTATAATATACCTAACCCCCAGCTTTGTTTTGAAAAACTTGCTCTGTGCAGCCGTTAATACTGGTTGTTTTCTTTCATAATTTTGCCCATTCTTTGCAAGGTGATGGTTTGTTCATATATGGCAATATTTATGCTGGAACTTTACAGAGGAAAAATCATGCTATGTAATCTAGAAAACCCAACACTGTTCTAGCTTGAGGAGTTGGAAGGGATGATTTTGCAATGCTGAGTGTCTTGTCTTTGCAAATGAAGCTTTGTTGCAGCTTGCTGCTTCTAGTCACCCCTCTCCCTGGGAGTATATTCTGCTGTTGTATATGCTTTTTGGATATGTTTTTCGTGCTGAAAGACCTCTTGTTTCCCAAGTCTCTAGAATTTGCTGCCTTCCCCAGTTCAGTTCACTAAAGAACAATATACCGTTGTTCCATGTTGGTAAAGCAGGTTAAAGGATATTCAGTACTGCAGGGTATATGTACCATATAATGTCAGTAGTTTCTCCTTATAGCTGAGTATGGTCAGTTTAAAGTGCCTCATTTAATGTTAAGGGTTTTGTGACTGAGCTGCTATTCAGCATGTTTTGAACGAATCCAAAGTGTAAGTTTTGCATAAGATACTAAACTGTTTTCTAGTCAGATCGGTTTTGTTTCTCTCACATTTTCACTGTTTCCATGCTTACATTAGAAGGTGCATTTCGTAATGGTATAGCTGCTGGCATTTTCAGAGCACTTCAGGTTATGCATTACTACCATTTATGCATTAAGACTTTGGAGAATGGTCTTCAGCCAGTGTTTTGCAGATGGTCAGAAAATGATCCTGTTCTGGTTTTAGATTTCAAGACAGTACAATTTAGATTATACTGGACAACAAATAAGCATTCCCTTTCATTTGCCCTCTTCTGTATCAACATGCATAATACCAAGGCAAAGATAAGATAAAATCGGTGGTATTCTTTACCACTCATAAATGTAAGGTTAAATATTACACATAATAGCCTTGCTGCAATAATCCTTGGTGCAAGAACACTGAAATAAACTTTTTGTAGCAGATGTAAATCTGGAATTAACTTTTCCCAGTTCTGTCCTGGAGATGCTACAGTTCCTCCCCCTCAAATCCACCTGTTGTCACTGCAAATGGTTGAAGGAAATTACTGTAACATAAGCTGAAAGGAACACTGTTTCTGTGCCTTCTGTTACTGCATCATTACGTTGCAGGACCCATCAGCATAGGAAGTTGTGAAAGCCAGAAGGATAAATGTGTTCAGAAGAGATTGCACACTTCTGTGGACAACAGGTTCATTCATGACTGTTCAACCTAATGCAACTTCTGGTTCGGGAAGTCTGTACATCACTGATTGCCAGAAGTTGAAAGGGTAGCTGGAGGAAGTGATTATGGTGTGCTTGACGTGTTGCTCACAGTCTTTCAACATCTATCTCTGTCCCTTAGCTGAAATGGGGAGAGTCACTCTGAGTCCATTTTGTTATGACTGTTACATGCCCATGTGACAAGACACAAGTCCGCAGACAATACTGATAGGAAAGTTGTTTTATGTGCTCAAGTAGGCATTAGGCTGGTTTCAATTTGCTAATAGTGGTGTGGTTGTCACACATATCATATTGTTAAGATAATGAAAGGAATGCTTCAGTAGGAAAATGACACAAAGGAATTGGGGAGCAATGATCAGGAAATGCTCTAGTTCAACATCATTAATCCATGTGCTTCTTCAACCAGTCAATGTATTTGGATACCCTTGTGTAAACCCCATAGGTGCCTTTAACAGCACAGCCCTTCCCCCAGCTGACAATCCCAGTCAGAAACCAAGTGTTCTTGTACTTTGTAGCATGAGGTCCACCACTGTCTCCCTTGCAAGAGTCTTTAACACCAGTCAGATCTCCTGCACAGAACATATTCTCAGTAATATTTAAATCGGTCTCCTTTTCACATTCTTGTGTCTTTACACGTGGCAAATCCACTCTCATCAGAACAGAGGAGGTGGCACCTCCATCTAGTAGGCGTCCCCATCCACTCACTGTGGAGAACTTGATGGAGGAAAGTTCATACACTGCAAACCGTTTTTCAGGCAAACATATTGGCACCACATAGTCGGTGAGATTCACTGGTGTTTCCAAGTTCAAAAGGGCAATATCATTATTGACTTGTCCGTATGTATATCCTTCATGAATGATTATCCTGGCAACTCCACTTTCTTGCTCAGTTTCTTCATGGTAATTTATTTTGTGTTCACCTGGAAAAGTTAGCAATCATGTCAGGTCAGGCAGCTCCTTGATTCCTCACAAGTTTGAGGAGAAAGGGAGTTCCTAGTCTGATGGCTCTTAGGGACAATTTTATACTACCAAAGCATGCACTCTTTTTGACTCTGGTTTATCAGGATGAGAAGCTGCCACCACAATAACAGCTCAATAATATGAGCAGAGGATGATACATACCCAGTCTCACCCGCAGCTGTGTCGGTTGAGCATATTCCAAACAGTGAGCTGCAGTGACCACCCATTCTGGGGAAAGAAGGGTGCCGCCACAGTTTTCTCTCTGATTCTGTAGTATAAGGGCCTGCCAACATAAAACAAATCTATGTGTTAATATCAAATGTGCTTGACTTGAATCTCAGCAGAGTTCGGTTTCACATTCCTTTTTGCTGTCACTTTAGGCAACTCTGTTGGAGAATACTGTGCTGACTACATGGAAAATGTAGGAAGTGGAGTTTTCCCATTGACATTTTCTCCATCTTATAGTATGGACCCTGCCTATTATGGCCAAGAGTGTATCTCTGCAAACTGCAGTTAAAATTCTTGCTGGTGGTGGGATTAAGGACTAAGGGGGTCAGGAGATAGAGGAGATTGTATTAGCACTCCACACCTATGAAAGCTGGCACTCCAGAACATGGCTAAGATGCATGATTAAAACAGATGGATCTGCTGGCTATAGATGAAGAAGGGATTTGGGTACCCAGATCTTTCATTTTTTATGGATTTTCAACATAATAGTTTTGAAACAATGAGTTTGACATAGTGGTTTTGTAAGAAGAAGAAAAAATAACAAACAAAACAATGAAAGATTTCTGACGTCTTACCTGCCATGGACATTCACCTGGAGGGCAGATTAAACCACCTACTATTCTCCCTTGTGCCGTTGCATTTTTTTTTGCCAGTACTGGTATTTTTCCACATGGATATTTCACTGGGGGAAAAAAAAGACAAAAGTGTGATTTTTTTATTGCACTGAAATCATAGCAAAATGCAGCTCAGCAGGTAAGTTGTCTTTTTGGAAACAGCAAGTTGTCTTTTTGGAAACAGCCAGAAATGCTTTCAAAAATCAAGTGCATACCCACACGTTATCATTGATAGATATTCACCTAGCACAAGAGTTTGCAAACCAGACCTGCTTAAGATACATGTTAACATACTGAGGTAGGCTGCAGGCTGGAGCAGAAGTGACTTTGTCAAGCTTTGTAGTCTGCGTATTTTCTGTGACTCTGCTGACTTTAACTCAGTTAAGTCAGTTGTACCAAGTGGACACCATCCACAGCATGGTGAGACACATGGCTTAAGCTTAAGTGTGGGATGTGAATCTTGCTATATGTTGTTTGGGTAGACCCAAAGATCTCCTCAAAGCAGGCACTATGCCTTCTGGTGTGCATCATGACAGACCATCTAGTTTGCTCTGGTCCAGAGCACCTTTGATTCTTCCAGGCCACACATCTCAGTCCAAGGTCTGTTTTTAGCCTGAGCAAGCATGTGAAGGTTGGCAGTAAAATAAATAAATCTTTAGGACTGAGCCTGTGACTAAGCTGCAGCAGGAGAAACCTTGGTGGGTTTTGTGTGCCATGTGGCTGTGCTGTAACTCAACACACTGGCTTTTCCATCCAGCAGTCACTCTGCAGTCATGCTGTGAGGAGTGCTTGTTTTGTGTCACGTTGGGAGCTAGGGTACTGTAGTCTGTGCTGAGGCGGATCTGACATCTCCATGAATCTGTAATAGCCTGTAATCGCTTCAGCTGATACAAAGATGGCATCAAGCTGTCACAGGTACAGAGGCAAGGCATGGAGAAACAGGACTAGCTCTTTGGTGGCAAGTGGTGAAAGATCAGAATAGACATTGCACAAACACAGCCCCTCTAACTCTGTCTGCAGGGCAATGCAGGTTTGAATGTTTGAAAGAGCCTTTGTAAGAGGTGAGGAAAAGGACAGCGAAGGGACCAGCAGTTACGGAGTTTTGTTTCCTTGCACGATGTGGTCAGCACTGCATCTGTTTTTGAACCCCAAGAAGCAAGCAGCAACAAACACATCTTCCTGGAATGGGAGGACATGCTGATAAGCCTGCAGAGAATATTGAATTCTTTGTTCCCAGCAAGCAGCTTCCCCATTACGTGGGGATGTTGGAGAATCTGTTAATAAGGGATAAGAACATTAGTAGACTTTTTTTTTCTTCTAATGAAATTGCTGTTGTTGAGAGCTTAGTTGTCATTATCAGTTCTTTGCATGAGTGCTCCATTGAGGTGTGTGTAGGGGGGCATTACTCCTCAGAATTACTTCACATGCTCCCTGCAGCTCTGTTGTGTTCATATCCCCAGGAGCCTCTTTTCCCCCTCTAATAAAGTAATTCAAGTAGGCATCTGCAACAGAGTCAGATGCGAGCTTGTGTATCAGAAAAATAATAAACTTGTGCTACCTGCATCCTGGTTGAAATGTACCTTGTCAGATGACTGAGAGAAGTATCTAGCCATAATGTCTAGAGAAATACCAAAAATGTATTACTCCTAGAAAACAGGAAAAGAAGAAACAAAACCAAACAAAAACCCCAAACAAACCCCCATGGGTTTCTTTGATTTTAATAGGCATCTTTCTCTATTGACCCTTGTGCTGAAATAAACACTGTAATAAAATCTAGTGACAATTTCAGATTGGAGATCCAACAGTAAACCCACTGCCCAAAAATATTTTCCCATTATGGGTGTAAGCTGAAACAAAAAATAGCTTCTGCTGTCCAGAGTCATTCCACTTACCAGAGACCCCCTCAGCCACACCCCAAATCCTAGACTTCCTGTTGCTCTGCTTTATTTAGACCACCTGGCCATGAGCTTGTCTCTACTGCTCCTTCTTCCCTACTAGACTAGTAACAAGAGCACTCTCCGAGGTGGAGATAAGGCTTTGTCTCCTTCCTTGAGCCCAGCAAGTGGGACGTTTATACTTAAATTTCTGATGTCCCAGAGGAGTAGATCTCTGGGGCCAGGAGAGAAAGGTCCAAAAGGATCCTAGTTGAGTGGGCATACTTTGCCAGCTGTTTTTTTGGGGGTATTCAACTTCCTGCAGAAGCTGAAACATACTGCTCTGGATTCTGCTCTTGAAGGAGAGGTGAGGAACTTATGGCTGAAGTACCTTTCACCTCCTGAGGTTTATATGTTGAGGTTTTTCCCTCCGGAGCTGGCTTAGACATAGCATTGGGCTAGTCTTACCTTGGGGAACGCAGGACACGCCATCACTTGCTAAAGTATAATCATCTGCACAGAAGCACACTCGCTTTTCAGACTGCTTGTCCGCACAGTACTGTTCACAGCCACCGTTGTCATAAATGCACTTCAGTGTGTCAGCCATGGCTAAAGTCAGAGAAAGAGTGCTTTAGGTTTCCACGTGTGGGTTTTGGTGCTTAATGTGAGTCACCTGCAACTTGAAATGTTGCAGGGAAGTGAACAAGCAAAGCAGATTTCTGTGCTTTAGGTACAGCACTGCGTCGAAGCACCTTTAGTTTGGCAAAAGCTAGGCAGGCCTGGATCTCCAGGGGCTAGGGAGGAAAAGGCTGTTCTGAAGAAGCATACCTAACATTCAGTCAATCTGGATTTATGGAGTGGCCGGGCTGTCTAAAGGGTGGAGATGTAATTGTGTGGTAACCATTGTAATAATGACTGAAAAATTGTAACTGTTTTGTATTTAACCATTTGGCAGAAGGATGACCTTTGAGACAAGCTAGACTCGTTTGCCTTGCTTTAGGTGCAGCGTGTTCTGACGGTGTAAGTCTAGCATTCAATGTGCGGTGCCCACTGAAATCAATGGAAGACGTTCATTAACTTGAGTAGCTACTGAATCTGTCTCCTTGGGCTTTGTACCATGCATTTGCAGCACAGTTCCCATTCACAGTCTGCACCGAGCTTGTAAGTCAACGTAGCTTTAGCACTTTGAATCACAGAATCATTCTGGTTGGAAGACAGCTTTAAGATCGTGTAGTTGAACTGTCATCTAACTCTGCCAAGTCTAGTGCTAAACCATTTGCCTTAGCACCACATCCACGTGGCACTTCCAGGAATGGTTATTCAACCACCTCCCTGGAGAACCTGTTCCAGTGTTTGATAGCCCAGGCAGTGAAGAATTTTCTTCTAACATCTAGTCTAAGCCTCCCCAGGTGCAATCTAAGGCTGTTTCCTCTCACCCTATCACTTGTTACTTGGGAGAAGAGACCCACATCTACTTCACTACAACCTCCTCTCAGGTAGTTGTGGAGCATGAGAAGATCTTCCTTCAGGCTCCTTTTCTCCAGACTAAACATCCCCAATTCCCTCATCCACTTCTGAGGAGACCTTTTCTTCAGACACTTCACCAGCTTCATTGTCCTTCTCTGGACCCACTTCAGGACCTCAGTACCTTTCTTGCACTGAGCAGCTCCAAACTGAACTCTGTACTCATGGTGTGGCCTCACCAGTGCTGAGTACAAGGGCACAATCACTTCCCTGGTTACACTATTCCTGATGCAGGCCAGGATGCCTTTGGCCTCCTTGGCCACCTAAGCACACTGCTGGCTTATGGGCAGCTGGCTGTCGATCAGCACTGCTGGGTCTTTCTCTACTGGGCACCTTTCCAGCCACTCTGCCCGAGGCCTGTGGCATTGCATGGGGTTGTTATGACTGGCCTCAGCCTGTCAACATCTTTCTGCAGAGCCGTCTTACCCTCCAGCAGATCAACATTCCCTCACAGTTTACTGTCATCTGCAAACATACTGAGAGTGCACTTAATTTCCTCATCCAGATCACTGATAAAGATGCTGAAGAGAACTGGCTGCAACACTGAGCTCTGGGGAACACCTCCTGTGGCTGACTGCCTACTGGATTTAACTCCATTCACCACCACTCTTTGGGCCCAGCCAGCAGTTTTTAACAAAGCCTCCACTCATCCAAGCCATGAGCAGCCAATTTCTCCAGGAGGATGCCATGGGAAACTGTGTCAAAGGCTTCACTAAAGTCCAGGTAAACATCCACAGGCTTTTCCTCATTCACTAAGAGGGTCATCTTATCATAGGAAGAGGTCAAGTTTGTCAAGCAGGACCTGGCTTTCATGAACCTATGCTGACTGGGCCTGATCATCTGGTTGCCCTGCATGTGCTGCATAATGGTGTTCAAGGTGATCTATCTGTTCCACAGCCTTTTCCTGACACTAGGGTCAGACTGATAGTCTACAGTTCTCTGGATCCCCCTTCTGGACCTTTTTCTTTGTGGGCATCACATTTGCCAGTTTCATCAACTGGGACCTCCCTGGTTAGCCAAGGCTGCTGGTAAGTGGTGAAAAATGGCTTGATGAGCACTTACACCAGCTCCTTCAGTACCCTAAGGTGCATGCCATCAGGCCCCACAGTCCAAGTAGTGCAGCCGGTCAGTAACCTTCTCCTTTTGGATTATGGGGGCTTTGTTCTGCTCCCCATCTCTATCTTCCAGCTCATTGGACTGAGTATCTGGTGAACAACTGGTCTTACTGCTAGAGAAAGAGGCAAAAAAGGTACTGAGTACCTCAGCCTTTTCCCCATCCTTGACCAGTATGATCCCCCTTGTACCCAATAAATGATAGAGATCTTGGATAGGAAAAGAAACAAATCCACCTTTTCTCTCAGACATTGCACAAAAAGCATTTTTTTTTCTTTAAACAAGGTGTCATGGTAAGCCTAAGTAGGCCAAAATACACATATGCCTGTCCTGGCTTGCCCAGGCATGTCTTTCTGCTCTCCCTCCTTCTCCTGTGGGGAGAAGCAACCACAGGAAGAAGGACAAAGAACCTGGAGCCACTGAATCTAAGGTCCGTGGGTTGCCCAGACTTGTTTACATCCTGTGGCAAACAAGATACACACACTTAGCTTGTGCCTGCCTTGTGCAGGGCCTGTGCTTTTCCCAGATTTGGGTAAAGCAAGCCCATGTCTTCACCTAATATGGTCAAGCTTGGCTAACTGCCATTCTGATTGGCTATTCTGTGTCCAAAGGCCCATTAGTCCCGGGCTGTATTGATAAAAGAGATGAACAGCTAACACAGTGTATTCTCCCATTGTATTCATCTCTGCTGTTGCCTGCTGCTACTGCTCACTGCCATATTGTATCCTGAACTGCCTGGAAACTGCCTGCCCCAAGTTTATCAGGAACAGGCTTTAAACACCTCCATACAATCAGCCTCCATAGCCAGTGTGACATCGTATTAAGACTGCACATGACAAGACATCCTGCCTACACCTGAAAGTCTCCTGCCAAGACAGGAAGTCCTGGAGATACACAGATGATCCAGAGAGCAAGGACCGGGTCAGAGATAGTCTGCCTTCTTTCCCTGGCAGCCTGTGGACCCTGGGAAGAATCAGAAGCCTCAGTGGCTGACAAGACAGTAACAGAATTCTCTAAAAGTGTTTGAGGTACTGTTTGAAGCTGTAGCTATCCCCACAAGTCGGGAAATATTTTGTGAGTAAATACATAATGCCTCTTGTAATTCACCATTACCTTCTGCCATAAGCAGAAAGAAGCTTTCTGAGTCCATCTAGTGGGCAAGCAGTCCAATTACCTGCAAGTGGCATACTGACCAATAAGAACCTTCTCCTCCAGTTCAATTAATGTTATATATGTTTGTAGGTTATTTCTAGATCTAGTTATTCCTTTGTATAATGTTTCTGTGACTATGCAAAGAACCAATTACTATTAAAATTAGTGGTGGGTGCAAGACTTCTGAATATTTAAAATTAATATACAATATTAATTTTTGAAACTCATATCTCACATCAATTAATTGCCCCTCTATAACAGAAGGTCACCATAGGGTGATCATTCTTTTGCTGTTTTACAGTGCCTGACTGCCGGCTGGTTAGATCCACTACACAGTATTGCAGGCAGCGTGAGCAATAGCTGTCAGGGCTAGGATGGTGTAGAATGATAATGATTGCTACTGTATCTCAATGCCTTGCATTTGAATTAATAATGGCATTTAATTTTGCTAAGCTATGCCAGAGCTGACCTTTTTCACAGCTTTTGCCCTCATATTCAGCAGGACAGCGGCAAACGTAATCCTGAAACTGGTCATCACAACTGCCACCATTCTGACAGGGGTTGGAGTCACACTGGTTAGGGTCTGTAAAAACATTCATTATCAGTCTGGCTCACGTGAAGAGCTGCAGCATTGGGAGTGTTTTTGCAGCTGTTACAACATCCCAGATGATCATACCAGAATAGATGTGCCAGAACTCTTTCTGGAAGAAAAAGATGCGAGATTTAATTAAAGAAAAATTAACTCAGATTAAGTCCTACAGTCCTTGTAGGAGAGGTGGGAGACAGCCACAATGACGTCCCTTTTCCTTTATAGTTTATGACAGGCAATATCCATAAAGCATTCTACACTATTTTTATATACCAGTAGAGAAGGGCACTGTGTGGCACACGCAAATATGTTACCCATCAATAACATCCATATTGTTCAAGAGGAATCTACAGAAACAGATGTTGCACAAGACAATAAATTAAGGTATTGTCAGGCCAGGAATTACTGGGAGGTTACTTAGAGAGCATCCAGTTTTCCACCATCTCCCCAACCAGTATGCCCTCTCACAAGTCACTCCTGCTGCATGTTCCCCTATAGCAGAAAGATGCAAATGGTAAGACACAGTGTGTCTTTTAGCTTTGTTTTCATGGTTTAAAGTGTCAAAGCACATTCTTGAGTAAGAGGAGTCCATCTGAGAGTGACCACTCACCCAGCCCCGTGTTACTTACTGTCCTTTCATCATCATGGTAAATTTCTCTTGCTTCCTCAAAGGAACACTGTTCTTCCATGCATTCTCTCTCTAGTGACCCCAGTTTTAGCTCTTCAAAGAAGCTGTTGGCTCTTCTTTGCCTTTGCAAAACACTGTTTGCCTCTTCCTGCTTTAGAAAGACTGAAAAACAGCAGCATGATCTATTTGCCCTACAGCTGTGCTCTGTAGGCAGACAGGACAGGGAGGATGATTGCTGAAAGCTTTTCTGCTTCCCAAGGTCTTTCTGAGACACTTTAGCAAATGAGCAAATGTGGAAGCCCTCTTTCTCTGGCTTGCCTCCTGGATAAAGTGGCAGCATGTGAATTTGTGACAGAGCCCAGGGCTGAAGACATGATGTTACCTTACACTGGTGCTGTATGTCAGGTGGCTCCTGAGGTACTGTTGCACATCATATAGTGGGTCTCAAGACACACTGCACAATTTCTTACAGTTCTATCAGCTGCAAAGCCTGTGTCACTTTAGCAAGCATTGATGTGCTGAGGCCTCTTTTTTATGTACTTTGTACAGTAAAATACTTGGTGACAGGTGGACCACAGTCACACCTTCACCCTCAGCCACATGTTATTTCACATCCCTTCACTCTTTGGACGTGTGGACTTACTTCACCACTGGTAGACCACAATTTCAAAACTACTGTTTCAATGTATTTGTTTGTAGTTTTATTCTGTAAAAAGTCAATGTTAAGGTACATAAACTGGACAATGCTATTTGCATTTCCTAATGGAGCCTGTGGATGGCTTCTAGCTACTGCCAGCACCATAGATCACAGCCGCAGGGATCTTCTGCCTATGCATCCGTGCCATGCTTTGAAAGACTTTGGGTACCCAGGTTCAATAGCAGACATCAGCAGAACCCACTTCCTAGAGCTACACCAACTTGCAGATGACAGAACTGTGCACTGAAAGAGCCAATACCATTTTCACCATGCTGACCTGCTCCCCAGCTTCAAGATGCAAGCACATCACGCAGCTATGCCCTCCTGGTATAAGTCAGGCTAAGAAACAAGAAGTTCAAGTGTTGTGATGTACTTCTACTCCATGTACTGCACAGAACAAGTCTTGAAATAATTAATTTTGCATTTGTTTTCTCCTTCACATCAGGAGGAAATTCTGGAGCTTCATGACAATTTACACTTAAGCACTTTTAACTCTTTACCTTGGGGTTGTAAATGGATTTGGGGATTGAGGTTGATGCATATCACTTGCTTGTTTCCTCGGGAACATCTCCGCTATGTGGCTCCTGAGAGAGCAAAAGTGACTTTCTGCCTGCTGGAACGACCCTGAGGTGGTTGCTGGAGTTTGTCCTCACCAACATGCACACAAATACGGAGAGGATTTATTTCACCCTGGTGAGGTATCTCTGCACATCGCTATGTGATCAGAAAGTTTGCTGAATTACAAAGTTAAATAGTGGTAATTTCCTCTGTTATTTGCACATTCCTTGAAGGAATAAAATACTGTGTGGTGTGCGCCGAATTTGTCCTAGGGTGTTTCGTAAGTGTTTGCTCTTTGTAGGAATGCCGGCAGGGTCTTTCTGCTGTGATTTCAGAGCTAGGCTGTATGCGTTTAATGTGGTTTTATTTTAAAGGCTTGTAATTAACCTTACACTACAGGTACATGACTTGTATTAGTGCACAGTCACAGACTCTGACAGAGGAGCCTATCTGGAGACATCCTCTCTCTCACTTCTGTTTCGGTGTCCTTAACTATTTACATTGGAATGCTTTCACCTTTGCTGTCTTTTTCCAGCTTTGCTCACTGGGGTGCAGGAGACCCAGTCAATAGCTAACTGGGAATCTGAAAGCACCATTTTATTAATCTGGGAGCTGGTTTTCAGACACATCCTAGGGCTGTTGAGGAGCTGCCACTTCACTGTCTTCCACTGCTGCTGAAACAAGATGGATCCTCACCTTTCTGGTTCTCACCAGACGAATGACAGGATATTGATACTTTGTTTTGAAAAATGCCACAGTTCAAAGTGAAACAACAATAAATACAAGCTCCTTTTTTCATGTAGCAGGCAGACAGCTGATGGGTACCTGCTTTCTGTACAGTACGATAAGAGATTCATTTAGCAGTCTAGAGATGCTTTTCCTAAAGCATATGAATGCCATCACTGAAAGCAAACAAGAGCAGGACAAACATGCAACAGCGCCCAAAACGTGCAACAGTACTCAAAACTTGCCATGAAAATTATGTCTGAATAGCAGGAGAGAGATCCATTGCTAGTAAGCACAGTTACTTACAACATACCTGCATCCAGAGAAAGAGGAATTAGCAGCAGAAGGCAGAGAAACAAAGCCACAGACCGCCTGGAAACCATGATGAACCCTGTGAGCCAGAGTCCCAGTAGTGTATTGACATTTCAGCAAGGATTGTTTGGCCAAAGAGTTCAGCTTGAAATGCTCAGAGCCAGAGGAGGGGCTGGAGAGTCAGGGAAAGAGAAGGGCATCCATGACAGCCCAGTGAGCTGAGCAGAAGGGCAGATGCAAATCCTGCAGTGTGCCCTTTTCACACAAGTGGGGAGCTTGGCTTTGAAGCACACTCTCCTGACTTGTGCAAAGGCTATGCTGATTAGACAGGCTGCTACCCTGGGCCTTTGTTTTCCATATAATGTGCCTTTTTCATGGAGAAACATAAATACTGGGACACTGTCTCTGTATGACTGTCACTGACATCTGTTTTTCCTCTGTCACCAACCGAAACTCTGCATTTACTCTGTGTTTACCCGGAGACTTATGTGGATTAACTAACAGTAGACACCTTACACTGTTTGTCCCCATCCTTACCACAAAACCTATGTGGCCTGCACAAGTTGTACCAGTTGGAAGAGGACCTGAGCTGATCCATGCTGTATTTCTTTTGTAATGACAGGGTTTTGAGTGGCTGATCTCCAGACAATGTTTTAGCTGGAAGATAAGCAATCCTCTGATTTAATGGAAATCAATTAATGGCATCAGAGTAGACAACATTCTTGATGAAATATTTACTTAAGATAGCAGCGAGGTAAAGAGCATGTTTGCCTATGAGAAGTGAAGCACTGCCTTAGGGCTGGAGTATTTTTCAGGCCATTCTCCCCTCTCTGTGTGGAAGGGAAGGAGGGGGTCAGCTCTGCACCTGAATGCTGCAGCAGAGCAAAGCAGCGGCTGGGTTTTTACTTTGCCGCCGGTGCTCAGCCTAACTTCTTGCAGAAGTGGTGGGTGCTGAGGAAAGCCAGGCTCTGGGCCCTTCTTTGCACACCATGCTGTTTCTTAGTGGTGGTGCCCACAGCTGGAGGTCCTGCTTTGAAATCGCTTTCCCAAGAGCAGCCATCTAAGCACTTAGATGGATTGCAGCCTGGCTAATTCCCAGCAACCCAGTTCCTGGGACAGTCAGGCATGGATGACAGGTCTTGTCCTGGGGCGTACGATGAAGTCCAGTTACTGGAATACAAAAGTAGCTACAGCAGCCCCACACTGAAACTATCTCTGTTTTTGGGAATGCTTTCCACCCCTCATAGCCTTCTGACATTCCTTGTTTGCTTGCCTACAGCAGAGTAGAAAACAGCAAGGGAACATTCAACTTAGCAAGACCAAAGCTAAGCTCATTGAGGATGCTTGAAAATTTCTCTTTGTCTCACCTTTTCGTTTGAATTGAGCACGAGGCTGTGCCTTCCACATCTGAGGCCAGCCTGGGTCTACACGTATTGTCTCCTCACGCTCTCTTTCCTTAGGTCAGGTAGGCGTCTCCCAGCCATGGAGGCTGGGGTGGCTGCCACTCCACAGCAGCATCCAGCATCTCTGCACGATGGCACCCATTAGCGTTCTTATCTTCTTGCTTGGTAGCATGCAGATCCTGCACATCCTGTGGGACTCATACGTTATTTTCTTTCTGTCTTTCTCTGCTGGCATCCCTTAAGCATGAAACATTTTCCTCATGTTGCTTGATTTTCCTTTTATTGCAGTCAAACAATGTTATTACTTTTAGAACCCAAGGAGAAGCCCAAGTGCTGGGAATAACAGTCAGTTCACTGCTCTAGTGGGAGGTGTCCCTGCCTATGGCGGGGGGTTGGAGCTGGATGATCCTTGAGGTCCCTTCCAACCTAAACCATTCTATGATTCTATGATTCATATGGGGACAGTCTTTCTTCCAAGAAAAATTAATGTGGTTAGGTTTCATCAGGGGTGACAGGGATGGCCAAGCACATGAGGAGGGTCCCTGGGGATTCAGCAGTCCCAGGACTTCATTATAACTCTTCACTCATGACTTTCATATTCACAGATCTCATCTCAAAGCTGTTCCTTAATAACTGCAGCCAGGCCAGTTTTGTGTTTAAAGAGCTGTGTCTTGAAAGAAGAGCTCCCCTTTACTTACTGTTTTAGACCCCACCTTAATGGTGGGGGCTAAACAAGTATCAGTTCACTAGCTTCCCACAAAATGCCCAAGTCTTACTTTGTGTTTCTTCTAGTGTGGTCTTGTTACAGCTCATGAGAATTGCCCTGGTATTCTGCTCTATAAATCTTCTTGCCAGCACAGGCTTCAGCCTTGCTTTGTGTTTTCTGAGCAATTCCAAGAAAAATAATCTGTTGTTCAGTTAGAAGTGAGCATATATTAATGCACACCCACCCACTCTGCTGCTGGTGGGTGCTACTAGCATCAGTTTGGGAGCAGCTGTTGAGAAAATATGATGCAGGCTATTTTTAGTATATGCTTTGGATGTGCCAAAGTTGCATGGAAGACATGATAAGCTGATGTCTCTGAACAAGCCATTCTTTGCTTTTGTTTCCTACTGATAATTTTTCAAGAAGAAAACCTCTTACAACTGTGCTATACTTAGTGTCACATTTTGGGTTGAAGAGAGGATAAGAAGCTCTTGGGAAATGCACAGCTTGATCTCATCCACCAGGTCATTGGTCCTTTAAACATGAATTTTCTAATTAGCACTCAGGAACAATTAACATTTATGACTTTTATTTCAAACAGGCTGCAAAGACATCATTTGAGTAAGCTGACAAAGCTTTGTCTAGGTAAGGAAGGCTTAGGAACAACCTACCTCACGGATTTGTGGAGAATTCAGTTGGAATCTCCAATAACAACAGTAACTTGTAATCATTCATCTATCAGGCTGATTAAAAGCAAACCAAGGCTGCAATCGAGTTAATAGCTTCCTGTTTCCTCTGTATTAATCTGTAAATAAATAAATCTCCTGCTGTTAAGATTTAAAACAAATGCTTTGGATTTTAGACCTCAAGAACTACTTTTTTCCGGGAGAAAATGACTTGCCTACTTGGCTGAATTCTGTACTCCATAAAGCAATTATTCTCAGTAAGAGGAAGTAAAAGATGGGGGAATATTTATGATATATGTCTAGCTCTAAGCACAAGTCCTCAACCTTTTATCTTATTTTTTAATCTTGATGTTTTTTTCTTCTTTTTTCCCCCCTCTTCTTTTTGCTGCTGGAGAAGAATATCTGAGATTATTGAGATACTAAAGGAAGCAAAAGACATAGAAAAGACAGCACACAATAAATGTACAATTAAGGCAGTGTGTCATTTTTTTTTTTTTTCTTTTAATGTCACCTATTTGAGTAGTAAGAAATATTAACTCTACTGCAGACCTCTTAACTGTGTCCTGAGATCCATCACAGCTGCAACACCACCACTGGTAAATCCTTAGTCTTTTAAATGCAGCTGGGGACCTCAATGACTTAAAAATAAACATAAAACCCTTGAAAGATGAGGAACCAGTTCACTTTGGTTGATTTGCCAAAGAGAGTATTTCAGCACCAAACTGGCTAACTTGAGTACAAACCTTTCAAAATACAAATGCGAGAGAGGTTTTTCTACCTCCATCCTTAGGCTGTTGCTGGGACAGGCAGCAGTGGCTGTGGGAGCGCTCAGCGGATGCCAAATAAGCAGCCATTATCCCATCACCTCTTCTTGTGTGTATAGGGCTCTTACTGCTATAGGAGCTTCATGCTGTGTGATTTTGGCCTGTCTCAGCAGAGTCAGAGCCCCTGCTGGTTTGCCTTTGCCCTGGCTAAAGCTTGGCTTCTCCTTCTGAAGAGCCAAGGGACTCATCTTCTTGCTACACAGTTAGGTTAGATGAGGAAATATTGCCACTTAGTCTGCTTTTGGCATACACCATGTTGCCTTTTGTTTTTTTCCTCTGAGGCTTTGTCTAGACATAACACTGCCTCTAGGTTTCTCAAGAAAACAGTTGAGCTTTGGGTGAGGAAGCTTCACCATGAGCATCCTTTTGATTATGCAGAAGACTTGAAGTCCATTGACATGGGTGTGTATTTATTTCCCTATGACAAGGTATTTTGAGCTAATCATGTTCAGCTGTGGCCAGCAGCTGAGAGAGGGAGTATTTGCCAAAATATGGTTGCACTGGCCTTATCCATGCTTCAGCAGAGCCCTCCAGCACCTTACTGCCCTGAGCACATCTTGCCTAGGCCCTGCTGCTTTTGTCCCTACTGGGGACATTGCAGAGGCTATAGTAATGGGAGTGAGTGTGGGCTCAGGGAGGGGGATGGCATGCCTATTTTGGAAGCATTCTGATTTGGCCAAAACACAGGCAGGAAGATACGAGGCAGCCTCAGTGTTCAGCACATTCAAGCGAGATGTAGCACAGCAGGTACCCCACTGAAAGGATAGGATAGCCAAAGTCAGCTTTGGAGCAGCTTGTGATAGTGCATGCCAGATATGCAAGTGATGGATGAAGATGAAAAGGTTGCCCAAGAAAGGAGCTGAGAAGGCTTTGCATACACAGAGCTGGAGTCTAACCCAGAACTGTGGATGGTTCACTGAATATTCAGCTTGAGGTGCAGTGGCTTGGAAATATGTGGATCTCATCTTCATCTTCCTTCACAGCTGTTAAAATAAACAGTTACTGCTAATGTGGCCATCATAACTTATGTATTCATCTCCTTTCAAAGGAAAGCTCAGAAAGCTACTTCAACATCTAAGCATCTTATTTTGGTAATATGGTAACTAGATACAGTTTACATCACATCTTAAGGGAGAATACAGTCTGGTACTTCTATTCCTACATCCAGTGTTAAGGGAACTGAATTTGGGAGTCTTGTACCAGGCAGATCTGACACTCATCCACACTAGGGGGACTGCTAGTTCTAGAGACTTGTGTGGACACTTTGAACTTTACATGGAGTTCATAATAACTCTCTGAAGTATGATACAGAAAGGAAATAGGAACCCCTGTCATTTTGAGTAAAGTGATGTAAATGAATCATTGTCCGAGGTCCTCACAGACAACATCTGTGCAGAATGGACAAAGGGGTTCATATTCCAGCTAGCAGCCTGCCTCTGTATCTAGGGAAGACTGTGATCCAACTTTGCAACAGTTATCTAGGGTATAACTAAACTAAAATGTGTCCATAGCATTTCCAATAGGGAATAAACATTGTTATAATAAAAAATAAATCAGCTTTTTAATACAGAAAGTTCTTTACTTTCTGCTAAGGTAAATCTGGGCTGGAATTCTTTCATTCTTTTGCTTTAATGAGTATGAAGTGGTTCTGCTTTAGAAAGGGCAGGCATCCTTTTGCTCGGAAAAGTAGGACTGCCTACTACAGAGGGAGCTGTTATGTTAACAAGAGTAAATAAAAGCAATCAAATCCCAGTAACAGGTTAGTTGGATCTTGCAATTGCAAATGGCCACCACCTCAGCCCAAATCACTCCAGTAAGTGTGAAATACAGCTCCTTCCATGGTGTGATACTCCTTCAAGCCATTAAACAGTGAACGCGCAAACAGATTTCTCTTTGGATGGTGCAAGAGTGAATGTGGTGTCTTGTTTCTCGATGAGCTGCAGCTGTTGCCAGACAGACCTTCAAGCATGGTGCGTGCATACCCACATGGAGGAGGGGAACCATGGGCTATGCAACTTTTTCTCTGGGGAAGACTCAATGTGATGTCTTTTGAAAAAACTCTGTGGGGGAAAAAAGGAATCGATCTTGTTTCCTGGCACTGGCTTTCACTTTTTACCCTCAGCCTGCAGAGATGATAATTCTCCAGTCCCAGGTAAACAAGACAGAATCACAAAGGTAAAACGGTGGTGTTCTGAGATGGTTCAAAGTGAGTAGGCCAAGGGTCTGAACACACAGACTCTGACAAGCAATAGCTACATAGACCTGGCTTTTTGTTCCAAGTCCTTCAGCCTGTTTCTCTTTCAGTGTAACATCCAGAAGAAACCCTTGACGCTGTGAGGCAAAATAAACCACGGAGCACGTCCATATAAAGGCATTCAGCTAGAAGTGCTGAAATTTATTCAAATTAATTACAATAGAGACCTCTGACTTTGAACTTCTAATTCACAACAGCAGTAAAAAAAAAAAAAAAAAGGTAATAGTGAATGGATTGTATATTAAAGTGCAACGATGTGGAGAAAACCATTAAAGTAACAGCAGTGAGGCTGCAGAGAGGAACAAAAGGACAGTCTCATCCTAGCAATGTAGCAATGACAGCAATATAGAAGGAAATTATGTTACAGAAAATTTACAAAATAACTTATGTGGATGAGGATAAGCTGAATCTCATGTTGCCATTCCATTGTTAAATATCAGACTAAATACTGGAAGTCAGCACAGCGCTCTATGGCATAATTAAAAAAAAAGATCAGAGGATTTCTGCATTGGAAAAGATGCTTTAAGTAAAACCCTGATCAGCCTTTATACTGTAGTATTGCAAGAAACCTAAGTATTTATGAATTGTAAAGTGACACATTCAGCAGCATGAAGACTATAAATACATCTTTTACATTGATACATTATATCTACACACATATACATATCTACACATGCATATATACACACACAAGCACATACGTGCACACACATATGTGTGCATGAATGCACGAGCATGTATATATATGGTTCAATTTGTACTGACCACGGTCAGCTGCATTTTTGATTGCATCTGGGGCAGGGCTGCTTTAACAACCCAGGAGTAATATTGTTCTTTAGAATATTTGTTGTCTAAGTTTCCTAAGCTGCAGCCTCTAAAATATAAAATTCTGGCATAAAGATAGACTTCAGGGCTCAGCCATCAGAAAGTCTGATGATGAACAGCACTTCTCGCTGACATAATCTGCTGTGCTTAGTGCTTCTGAAAAATGTCCACGTTATGCTTAAGTAATATTGTACATGAATCACTTAAAAACCTATTTTCATACAGGTAAAAACATTTGAGAGATGGAAAGGAACGAATACAATATTCCATACATGCACACAGGTTTGGAACATATGTAAGGATGACGTGTAAAGAATGGCTGGCAATGTGGAAGTTCACAACGTTGGCTTACATCATACTGTGGAAAATGGCAAGTTTAGCATCACCCTTCCTTTAAAAAAAACCAAAACTTGTCTGTAGCATAAAACTGACTCTTCTCTAATATTTTTTTTCTCTTGTGCTCTCCTTTTATAGAAAATTATGTAATTGTTCTTCTCTCTTTGAATAAATCTGCAACAAACACTAGTGACTAAAAATACATCTGATTTCTAGCCCTCATAGGTTTGTCTGAAGGAAGGTCTTGACCCATAGCCCAGCCCCAGTAGTTTCCTCTGCCTGTAGCTGCATGTTAACTGTGAGAGCTGAAGGTGTCATTACCATCTATTAGGAAATCATTTAGTGAGTAAGAACATTTGTGTTTCATTGTGCACCTGCGAAAGGAAAAAGATATTACTAAATTACCAAGGCTATGTAAACACAGTGATCTTGGTAAAGAATTTGGTTGCGAGGCCAAAAATACCTCAAGAAAACAGCTATTCCATTGCACACATCATTAAAATGTTGGAAAGGACAAAAATAAGTTTCTTTTGATGCTGTTGCGGTCAGTGAATTAGTCATGTCTGCATCCCAGTCTCTAGGGAGCAAAATAATATCCTGAAGACCTAAGAGAAAAGGCTGGACCAAACCTCTTTCTTGGTTGCTGTAAGAGTCCCATTCACTGCACTGACTGAGGTACATCCTTGGAGAAAGGGGTTTTTAGGAAGAGAAATTGTAAACTCAGATTTATTTTTCCTCATACCTATCCTGTACAGTGATTGCTATGTTATTAGTCTACAATGAGGATTTAGCACTGAACACATTTTGTTTGCTCACATTCAGATTCTGGCTGTTATGAAATGATACAGTTCTGCAGAAACCTGACTGTGTATCAACAAGAAAACGTGTTTTATGCTAACAGCTCTGTAGCTCCAGACTTCAGAGCAGAAGCCTCCACGAGAACCTATTTCAAACTGTTTTACAACTTCACATTCTGTGCACTTTCCATTGGGATCTTCTAGGAGAAGCTGTAAAAATTGCCACACGAGATGCCCATGGCTGGCAACACAGATCAAGTGGTTCTCAGCTGCAGTCCGATGTCCAGAACTCCGCTCAAAACGGCAAACTCCACATTTACCTTGCATGAAGGTGGGGTGAAAATTGACGTTAGCCCTTAATGTCAGAGAAGCTGGTGCTGCTGACATTGCAGCTATCGCTGCAACTCGATGATGTGCTCAAAGTGCTGGAGGCAGTGCCTGATTCTGGGAAAGAGAGGAAAAAAAAAGGCAAGAAAGTATGTTATGGTTGTTCTTCACAACTGCTGTGTTGTGAAAAACGTGGTATGGTTTTCACAACTTGACTTGATAATAAGAATCTTGAGAGAGACAATCCTCTCACTTAAAGTAAATAGCCTACCAGAGCTGCTTAAAGATTGAGCCGATTTTGAATTGCCTATGAGCATCAGCAGGTTGCTCGCTGGAATCCAACCATCTCTACCAGTGCTAAGGTTCTTTACATACCTAAACAAAACCACAAAAATGAAAGTCAGATTGTTTTATTTGTTGCCTTTGAAAGTTTTGTCCTAAACATCTGCCTTCCAAACACAGTCCTGCGTATAAAAATTTCCAAACAGATCTGCGTACCAAAGTCCATCCTCCCCTTCACGAATCAGTTGAACTAGATCTCCACTTTTCACTGTAAATTCTTCAGTAACTCCTTTCTCATAATCAGTCACAACTGTATATTTACCAGGAGTCTAAATGCACACAGAGGAAAAACATAAACAAATTATTTCTATTGAACGCTTTCAGGTACGTTGCAGCTTTTGTTATGAAATGATAGCACTTCTCCCTTCTCTCTCATGCACAGACATGCTGGAGACAGTGTAAATAAACATACTGAGAGGCAGTGAAACTTTGCTGTTGGATTATGTGCAAATTTAGTACAGGAATTCTCACACAGAAAAAACTTCCACTGAAA
This sequence comes from Tricholaema leucomelas, assembly GCA_013400475.1. Taxonomy (NCBI): domain Eukaryota; kingdom Metazoa; phylum Chordata; class Aves; order Piciformes; family Lybiidae; genus Tricholaema lacrymosa; species Tricholaema leucomelas. The sequence goes on along the minus strand of WAAF01010202.1, from coordinate 254,085 downwards.
TGCTGCCATTTCAACAATGCATTCAAATCTCTACAGAAAAAAAATAACACTGAAAAAAAAATCCAAATAATGAAAAAGGGAATTTGAGCTGGGAAAGCAGCAGCTTGATATATGTGTGGTCTGTTGATATGGTAGCTGAACATGTCATTTCTTGACTGCTGTACCATAGGTTAAGCAGCTGTGGTCCTCAGTAGTCTACTGGTGGCAAAAAGGCACAGATGGACCCTCTCAAGGTACAAATAGGAGGTTGATTCAAGAGAAGGGGACATTTGCCATTGACATAAGAATTCTTCCCAGCTGAGAATTTCAAGGTAGACAGTTTCCTTCCTGCAGGCATTCCACTAAACTGCCAGACTCACTGTATTGCTATCCTTTGCTTAGCTCAATAGCATAGCTTTTCTGCTTACCAGCTTCATCTCGCCTCCACCTCCTCCTCCGTCTTCCTCCGCATCTGATGAATTCAGTGGATCTTCAGCGCTAGACCAGCCATCATTTTCTTCAGATGCATCAAGAGAATGAGATGTTTTAGACCAGCCTTGGGGAGCAAAAAGATAACAGTTGACTTTGCAGCTGTGATACACTGACTGGGAGAAATACTCTTCCCACTGAAAATCTCTTAGGTGATTAACAAAAACACAGGGAAAACCATACACAAGGAATCTATTACAGCCACTGGGTGAAATTCACAGCTGGCAAAAATGGGCCCACTCCCATCAGAGTAGGTAGAGTTGTGACAATACACAGTAGTGAATTTGGCCCTTTGGACTTAGAGGGAAACAGATGGAAAAAACACAAATTCTGAACCAAAAAGCATCTGTTTCTCACACAAAGATGAACAATGGATAGATGCTCTTTTTCTTGGGACAAGGTAGAAGACAGGAAGAGAAACTTTACTGGAAGAGGATGACCACACAGGCTTGTCACTCAAAGCAACCTAACAAGCCTGCCGGAACAACAGATGGATATGCATTGCCTCCTTCAAACTGTTGAGCACTTAGAGCTGTCAAATTCAACAGCTAGGGGCACTCTGTACTTCACCTGATGAAGCAGTTTATCATTTGAGGGTACTCAGGCTGACGCAAGGATACTTAATGACAGTGACTTAGTGTTAAGTTACTGCACCAAACACCGTAAGAACAATCTCCTGCCTGTCATTATTGTCAAGTGTTCCTTTTTCTCCCTCAGGGTGAAGCATTTATTTACAAAGCTGAATTGTATCCAGAGTGCACAAAACCCTTTGCCAAATAAAACTACAGTAATTTTACCAGTGGGATGCTTTTCAGTGAGGTCAGCAGTTGCTAATAAATATGTCAAGCTTATAATGGAAAAAAAAAAAAGAAAGTCATAATAAAAGAGACAAATATTTATAAGAAAGATTTTGGTTCAAGCCAAATGGTAACAACAATGAAACTCAAGGAAAGGAACAAAAGAACAACAAACCTCGCAACTTTCATGTAACTATTGAGAAAGCACCATCAGTTTTTGCTCTTTACTGCTTCTGAAGCATTTGCCACGTGGTTGGTCATCACAGAAACAAATCACACTCTCAGCACATCCAACAGAGTGAGACTTTTACCTCGCCTGCGCTGCTGGATGACCTGCACAAGGTTAGAAGTACTGACCCATTTGGCCCTGTCCAGGGTTAAGAATGAACTTCCATCTGTGAAGAAACTGAGTAATAAATTCCTGCTGTATTCCATGAAAAGTTCCTTAGAAGCTCACTTCTTATAGTTGGCTCAGGGGACACAGCTGAAACCCTTTACTTCCAAGCCAAGAACAATGCAAAGAATGAAAACTTGGTTTCTCCTAATTGGTCCAAGTCCTCATTAAAAGCAGAATGAACAAGTTCCACAGAAGAAAAAGAAAGTGATGTCACTGCAGTTGCTTTGCCTGTAGCTTCACACTCACTGGTCTGCACATCTGGAACATTTTGGGAAACAGTTTCTTGTTCCTAAGACTCATTTCATAAGTTGTGCTGATGTTGGTAAGAGCAGACTCACTCGGTCCTGCTATAGCAACAGCACTCTTACTCCTTCTGCAGGCTGTCACAGTGGCCACTATGGTCACAGCAGCTAACTACAGATACCAAAATAATACATGCACATTCAGTGTGCCCCTGTGTATTCTGCACAGTGAGACTAAGTCAGAGTCCCTATGATGCTGCAAGAAAAGCCAAGAATCTATTCACTGCTTCTTTTCAGAATGGACCACAGATTTCTTCACAAAGAATCTACCTGCAAGATGTGACTGCCACTAACTGATTTTCCTTGAGTTCGCTAAAATGTTAAGTCAGAGTGATACAGCAGCAAAAGAAAATTGTTGGGACCAATGTGCTTGGGGAGCTGTGATCATCACCTGGCACAGTTTCAACCTGAAATGCCTGGGTCAACTGCTTTCTTATCCCTCTTTGAGCTGAGGAAGGAGAAGAGATGAAGTGTCAGAAAAGAGACTGAAATGTGCAAGACTGAAGAGGGGAGTTACTAGATGTTTACTTGGATTTAATGCTTTCACAAAGTGAGACTTCCAGCAGCATTTTCAGGCCCCTCAGGCTTTCTTCACGACACCTGGAAATCTCAGATTGACTGCTACCTGCAAAAATTAATCTTGTAACTCCCAAATCTATACTTCTGGAGTTTCTGCATGTGTCTGGTCTGCTCAGACAAGGTGAATGCTGTTGCATTGTTTCTCCAGCATAGCAGCTGAACACAGCTAAAGACAGATAAAGACAAGATAATGGCTGTGGAAACCTGGAGAGGAGGAGGATGGCTTGAAATGGCTTTATCTTTAGAACAGCATTTCCATAGATGGTGGTGGATAAAGAGGCAGAAAGAGGGACTGCTCCTCTTGTACTCTCTAGTTAATCAGCCCTAGTGATTTGCTACTCAGTTCTTCAGCTGGCTTGTGGGTTAGAAATGGGTCATTAAAACAAAATCATTTTCTATTCTCTGCTTAGCTCTGGCTTGGGAGGACAAGAGGCAAACTGCTACAAGAGGTTAAGTCATCTAGGGTTCACAAGGTGGTAAAAATTGCCTACTACTACCTAAAGAAAGATACAACAGGACAGCAACTACAGTAATAAAAGTAGATGTAAAATGGAAATCCCACATGACAGTGATGATCCCTCCTCTGCCTAATGTACATCAAATTAATCTCAAATTAACTTATTTTTCCCCTTAAAAAAACAACAACAAACTTAAATCCTCTTTGCCAAGGGAACAGTGACAGGAGGATGCTAACTGGAAAACCATGTCTCTCATAGCACCTGGACACCCCAATAATTCCATTAAACACTTAGCTTCCCATTGCCCTCTCCTAAAAACTAGCTAGCCATACGCTACTTTATTTGATGCCAAAGGAAAAGTTCAGCCAGATGTGCTATCAAAAACACTATGTAAAGAAGCTGACAGAACCACTTGGAAAAACTCAGATGATATCAAAACTGCTGCACACAGTTGCATCATATAGGTATCCTCAGAGCTCTGATATAATGTATTATATGAAGGATGTGTGGCTATTTGTGGAGTACAAGATGTGGTAACACTATACCTCTTAAACCAAAAGGAGTTGGGTCACTCACTACTTCGTGTCGTTTAGCTTTTTTGTCAGGACTGGTAGGAGAAGCTGCAGGAGGATGAATAGGCAAAAAACACAGAAGAGAGATATTGAAGAACTGGAAAAAAGAGAATAGGTGGATTGCATGCTAATACCTTTGAGTTTACACTGGAAATCATGTGGATTTCTGTAATCACTCTAATTTCATTCATCATTGATCAAATTACATCAGAAAGAATTATTTACATGTAGTTATTTGAAGATAAATTGGCAAGTTCATTTTACAGTAATAGATGAAGGCATATGTAAACTTTTCAAAGTGAACTAGACATCAACTAGACACCAGGAATTTCAACTTTAGACAAATGTTACCAAATTAAGCATCATTTTTACATAAATCTAATGCTAGAGCAATACCTGGTCCTGTAAGAAGGATCATTGGCAATGTCTGGCTTTTAGCAGAAGAAGATGGAGTTTCTGTCAAGGCAAGCATGGGATATTAGTGCTCACCTCATTAGCATTAGATGCATGTCCCTAGACTCTGTCCAGAAAGAACTCAAAGGTAATCAGGTTTATAAAGAGGCATTCTGAAAAGATGTTTGGAAAAGAACCAAAAAAGTAATAAATAAATAAATAAACAGAACTCATGCTCTTGAACAAGTGCCATCATCTTAACAAATGCAGGCCATTCAAAGACAGCTGTTCAAAGAAAGAAATGAATGTACCAGTGTGATTACTTGGCAGGAGGAAGCAAGAAATTTCTGACTTCTATTGCTTGGTTTATGGAAAAAAAAAAAAACAACCAGCCCTCAAAACCCCCCAGAAAACATCACCACCAAAACTCCACCAACATCCCACCTGAAAAAAAAAAACAAAACAAAGAACCTACCAAAATCCTCGCTGAAAAACCAACACACCACCAACCCCAACAAAAAAAAGCCAAAAGAACCAACAAATAAACAAACAAAACCCCAACCAAACAAAAAACCTCAACAAAATACAACCAACTGGAAAACCAAACAAAGCAAAACCAAAACAAACCCCAAACCCACCCAACCCAAACAACCAACCCACCCCACTGCTGCCCCAACAATGACAGCCTTCCCCCATTTCTGGAAGCAGAGCAAAAAACCTTATTTATTCTAATATATATGTCAAAATATTAGTGGGAGCTGTGTTAGAAAGGATGCAAATGTAGGAATAGTCTAGTAAAATCTTGATTCCTTTCTGCCAAGTACAGGTGCATTTGGGGCAGATCCACTGAANAAACAAACAAAACCCCAACCAAACAAAAAACCTCAACAAAATACAACCAACTGGAAAACCAAACAAAGCAAAACCAAAACAAACCCCAAACCCACCCAACCCAAACAACCAACCCACCCCACTGCTGCCCCAACAATGACAGCCTTCCCCCATTTCTGGAAGCAGAGCAAAAAATCTTATTTATTCTAATATATATATATATATGTCAAAATATTAGTGGGAGCTGTGTTAGAAAGGATGCAAATGTAGGAATAGTCTAGTAAAATCTTGATTCCTTTCTGCCAAGTACAGGTGCATTTGGGGCAGATCCACTGAAGCTAGAAGCAGGCCAGGTATCTGATCTGAAGACAACTTCTTTCTTCTAGTTTTCCTGCAGGAATAGGCCACTACCAACTCCTTCCTTGGCCTCAATAGTGAGACTGGAAGCATTGGAAACTACACCTCTTTCCTTGCATCAACATCAGCTGCACTTTTCTCAGCTGCATCACCCCTCCCACTCTGAAATTGGTTTCTCTTGAGGTCTCCCTGTCAGGAATCTAGGAACTCAGGAATCTAGGCTCTAACCTAGGAGAACAAGCTACTGCACAGGCTGAAAAACTGTTATACTATGAACACACACATCCCCCCCACACACGTAAAAGGATGCTTCAATTACAGCCTTAAAAGGAAAACAATCTAGCTCTCTTTTTTTTTGGGGGGGAAGGGGTGTTTTAAATTACCTTTCTGACTTTTGAGGTTAGTAAAGCCCTGCAGTGTAAAGCCCTTTTTTGACAGTATAGAGCATTCTGAGGTAGAGCTAGTGTCATCTACAAAGGAAGAGAGAGACACAGAACAAAAAGGGAGAAGGCCATGAAAAGATGGAGGGAAAGGCTTGTTTGCAGCTCTGCATGTTAGGATGAGAAAGGATAACTGAAAATCCAGGATCAACAGAAGAACCCAAGCAGCCAGTTGTTCTCACTGTACAGAAGCTTGTACTGCCACTGGTTCAGTAAATGATGTGAAGCAAAACTGAAGAGAACAAAACCAAACAACAACAAACCTCTTCAGAACAGGTAATGCTGAGAAATGTATCCAGAGGAAGAGAACCCTGAAAAGCTGGGTATCTCCAAGACAAGACCTGCTGCAGACCTGGGCCTCATAATGTAGTTCCCACTTCCTTTTGGCTGCCTTTAATTTGAGGTGGCTTTGGGCCTGTCCACACCACACAATGTAGCACAGAAACCCCAAGCTAAGGGCAGATGGGACCGGCACACCGGTGCGGTGTGGGCAGCACTTTGTGAGTGGGCTGCCTTAGCGCTGAAAGCAGCAAAGCCCTGCTAGTTCAGATACAATGCTGGCTTCACCTGCGTTACCATACCTACTCTGCTGGTGGATCTGCCTGTGCATCTGCAGTGCAGGCATGCTCTTTGCAATTACTGAGAGTAACACAGATGTGTAAACTCACCTTTACCTTTCTCAGGGTACTTTGGTGCAGCTGTGATGCCATAACCTTCCTGACTTGTGAGATCAGCTTTTTTCTCCTCCATTTTTTTAGTATTTCTGATGTGGTTCTGTGAAGGACTGTATAATAGAAGAACATTAAGACAATGAAACACCTTGAGCAAACATGGAGGTCGACCTGGTTCCAACCAGGTTGGAAGAGACCTCCAAGATCATCCATTCCAACCTAGCACCCAGCCCTATCCACTCAACTAGACCATAGCACTAAGTGCCTCATCCAGTCTTTTCTTGAACACCTCCAGGGATGGTGACTCCACCACCTCCCTGGGCAGCCCATTCCAATGCCAATCACTCTCTCTGGGAAGAGCTTCCTCCTAACATCCAACCTTTACTTCCCCCAGCACAACTTGAGGCTGTGTCCCCTTGTTCTGTTGCTGGTTGCCTGGGAGAAGAGACCAACCCCCACCTGGCTACAGCCTCCCTTCAGGTAGTTGTAGACAGCAATGAGGTCCCCCCTGAGCCTCCTCTTCTCCAGGCTAAACAACCCCAGCTCCCTCAGCCTCTCCTCATAGAGTTTGTGTTCCAGGCCTTTCACCAGCTTCGTCGCCCTTCTCTGGACACCTTCCAGCACCTCAACATCTCTCTCGAATTGAAGAGCCCAGAACTGGACACAGTACTCAAGGTGTGGCCTGACCAGTGTTGAGTACAAGGGAAGAAGAACTTCCCCCGTCCTACTGGCCACACTGTTCCTGATACAGGCCAGGATACCGTTGGCTCTCTTGGCTACCTTCAATCACAAGCTGCCTTTTACACACGGATATGTAAGCTAAAAGTCATTTGGCTTATAGTAGCTACTTCTCAGATCATAGCTTCTAGTACTGAAAAAAGTTATTGGTAATTGTGTATTTACAGACCACAAGCACTTACAAAGGAGAAAGGCTCTCCTAACTGACTGCAACTGCATGTACTACGGCAGTCAGAACTACTGAAAAGACAGCTCGGGTCAGTTTACACTCACTCTCAGTTGCTGACACACATTGTGTGCTGATAGTTTCCTCCAGGAAACAATAAGGAAATTAAAAGAAAACTGAAAAAGAAAGAGAAAAAGAAAGAAAGAAAGAGAAAAAGAAAGACAGAAAGAAAGAAAGACAGAAAGAAAGACAGAAAGAAAGAAAGACAGAAAGAAAGAAAGACAGAAAGAAAGAAAGACAGAAAGAAAGAAAGAAAGAAAGAAAGAGAGAAAGAGAGAAAAAGAAAGAGAAAAATAGAGAGAAAAAGAGAGAGAAAAAGAGAGAGAAAAAGAGAGAGAAAAAGAGAGAGAAAAAGAGAGAGAAAAAGAGGGAAAGAGAAACAAACAAACTCTGCCCCCCAGTAGCTCTTAGCACAGGAACAGATGAGGGATGAACGAAGAACATAGGCTGGACCTTGCAGTTGGATTCCCATCACACCTCCAGTAGGAAATACATCCCACAAATACTATGCACCTGGCAAATTTTCCCCCCAGGTGATAAGCAGATGCATAAAACATGCGGGGTGGAGAGCTACTGATACATACTGAGTAAACACTACACGGAAATGCGGAAATGACCAAAGATAGCAGCTTAGGAGTATATACATGCAGACGTGTCATGAAAAAGTGTGAGCAGCAAAGTATTAGAAAGAGACATGAGAGAATAGCAGAACAGCAGGTAATAGAAGAAGACTATATAGGTTGATAATGTAAAGGACAAAAAAAAACAGGAAAAGAAAACTTGACACAGAATTTGGGACCCTGAAGGAGCCAATGTACACTTAAAAAAAAAAGTAGATGAAAAGGACAAGGAACAAAAAAAAGAATAGAGGGGAAGGAGAACCTCCCTCGACCTACTAAACACAGCCCTTCTAATACATCCCAGAATGGCATTGGCTTTCCTGGCTGCAAGAGCACACTGCTGGTTCATGACCATCCTTCCATCCACCAGGACTCTCAAGTCCTTCTCCCCTTCACTGCTCTCCAGCAGGTCAGTCCCCAACCTATACCGATACATGGGACTGCTCTTTCCCAGGTGCACAACTCTACACTTGCCCCTGTTGAACTTCATTAAATTTCTCCCTGCCCAACTCTCCAGCCTAAGTCTCTCTGAATGGCAGCACAATCCTCCAGTGTGTCAGCCACTCCACCCAGCTTGGTGTCACCAGCAAACACTCTGCCAGTGCACTCTGTGCCTTCATCCAGGTCATTAATGAATATATTGACTAACAGATATTTTAGTGTATTTAGAAGACAACCAGGCTGCTTTGACAACATGTTTACTTACCTTGTACAAGATGATGCTGGTAGAGGTAAACTCTGTGTTTGTTCTAGTGTCCTGTGCTGACTGGCTTCTGTAATGGAGGAAAGATAAAGAATATTAAAACTGATTTGTGTTTTGAGCTTTTCATTTTTACAGTCCTACACAGTGAAGATATACAGGGCAGGTTTTGAGGTTCAAAGGTAAGAGAGTTGAAAAATATATTTTACCTCTGCATGCCTGCAGTTGACTTGTCAACACTTTTCTTATTTCATTTACCCAAGTAGCTTTAACTTCAGGGGTTGGTGCCTACCCAAAAATAAGTACAATCAGCCATCACACACTCAAAGAGCTGCATGCCAAAGTACAACCTCAGAGAATTCCTTCAAGAGGGGCAGAGTTCCCTCTCCAAACCTACAGCGAGCAGAAACTAGTTGTGACAAAGGGAACATGCTGAGGCAGAGGTTGTACATGTGCTGCAGTCAAACCCTGGTTTCCAAGCCATCCACTACTCCAGTAATGATGTGTGAAATATCCTCCAAGTCTGTTGTAAAATGGGATTTGTTTGTTTTTTTCCACAGAAGAATGTGCAATTGCAATATATTCACAGAATGGTTTAGGTTGGAGGGGACCTTAAGAGATCATCTACTCCAACCTCTTCTCCATGCTTCTCAACTAGACTTGGCTGTGCAAGGCCTTATCCAACTTTAAACACCCCAGAGTGGAGGCATCCACAACGTCCCTGGGCAGTCTATTCCAGAATCTATGTTATGAATTAATCTGGTGATGGGATTTTTCCCTTCTGTGTTTTCTCGTCACTGCCTATTAGTGATATAAGAGAGGGGAAAAAAACCCACCCCAGATCTTAGGGTTAAGTTTCTTCCCAGCTCTGCTTTTCTCCCCCTCTCATTTTTTTCACGTAGTGTCGTGTCATGTTATTTACCTGTATAATGTAAACTTCTTCCCTTGCATTATACCAGATTTCAAATTTTTTTGCATCACCTTTGACATTTTCTGTTATTCCAACTGCTGCCATCTGGAAGCAAGGAGAAACAGGTGACCCATCCACATTGCAATTACAGTAACAATGGAAGTAGGCAGCTACTGGTATTCTTTGTTACCCTGTTTCTGAAAATGAAAACCACTTTGGCTTCTTGTTTGAGGAAAAGAATAGCTAATAACATAGGATCTCCACGTTAAGATATAAGATATAGTGCTTTGGATCATCTTGGCATCCTTGGAGGGAAGAAAGATTTATTTACATTAACTGATGCTCAAGAATCACAGAATCAGAGAACTTCAGAGATTGGAGGGGATCTGCAGAGATCAAGTCCAACCTCCCTGCTGAGACAGGATCCCCTAGGGTAGTTTGCACAGGAATCCATCCAGGCAGGTTTTGAAAGTCTCCAGAGAATATGGCTCCACAACCTCTGGGCAGCCTGTTCCAGTGCTCAGTCACCCTCACTGTACACAAGTTTCTCCTCATGTTGAGGTGAAACCTTCTGGGTTCTAGTTTGTAGCCATTGCTCCTTGTCTTGTTGCTGCTGACCAGCGAAAAGAGATTGGCCCCATCCACTTGACACCCACCCCTTAGATATTTGTGCACATGGATCTCCTCTCAAGTCTTTCCAGACTGAACAGCCCCAGGTCTCTCAGTCTCTCTTTGTAGGGAGATGCTCAAGTCCCCCACTCATCCTTGTAGCTCTCTGCTGGACTCTTTCCAGCAGGTCCCTGTCTCTCTTGAACTGGGGAGCCCAAAGTCAGATACAGTATTCCAGGTGTTGGCAGAGTAGAGGGGGAGAAGAACCTCCCAGGACCTGCTCCTGTGGAGCTGCCCCAGAGGATGTCTCTTTCAAAATTCAGACCACCAGATCTTACATCTGTTTTATGCTACCCTGCTCTACATTTTCTATGTGATTAATGAACTGCCATTCAGCTAGATTGGTATGGTTTGGATTTTCTTGAAGGGTAATTTCCCCCGCACTCTCTCTCTAACAGATGGCAGTACAAAGTTACACAGACCTGCAGCACCAGTTAGGTCTGGCGGAAAGGACTAACTTCACAGTGCAAAACTGTAACACAGCTTCACAGAGAACCAGAATGTTGTATTACTGTAGGCTAAGCTCTGAGTACCTCAACCTTGCTCAACTGCTGGGTATCTTACATTTAAGGAGTGTTTGTAGCTGTAAGAAGGAGCTTTCTCATAGCCCTCTCCATTTTCTTCTCGCTTTTTACAGAACAACACTGCTTTCTCGTGGAGGAAGAGGTGTCGCTGCATTGGCTTGAAGCGTGCCAAATCTTTCACCTTTGAGTGACCCTTTTTATGATCAGTCCAGACATTGAAGGATCCCTGCATTAAAAGCTTGCCCAGCTCATTCAGGTTTCCCTGAAACGAAAGAAAAACGTTATATTTGCGACTATAAAGACATAACATCAGACTGAAACGGCAGACTCTGAGCAGGTCTTCACAAGTTTTGTAACTCCAAGCAATCTCTCATGTCAGTGTTTATGTTGGGTTTGAAAACAATCAAAATTAAGACCATGTTGGAGTTTTACACATCATTTCCTCTCCCCATTGCATTCAGGCAGGATTCTAGAGTCAGGAGTACCAGTATCAGAGATAGGGAGATCTACACAGAGAAAGGGGAATGGGCAACATATAGATTTGGTCAATTTGTTTTGTATTTTCCCAACTCTGCTCCAGAGCTGCTTACATTGAGTGTTTTTTTGTTTGGTTTGTTTTGCTTTTTTGCAGGTTGGATTTTTTTGTTTGGTTTGTTTTGCCTTTTTTGCAGGTTGTTCTTTTTTGTTTGGTTTGTTTTGCTTTTTTTGCAGGTTGTTTTTTTTTTTTGTTTGGTTTGTTTTGCTTTTTTTGCAGGTTGTT